>CM048587.1:1200000-1577892 GCA_026413225.1 Otis tarda
GGATGCACTGGTATACACTGGGACGTCACTGGGAGAGGCTGGGACGCACTGGGACGCCACTGGGAGAGGTTGGGATGCACTGGTATACACTGGGAGAGGCTGGGATGCACTGGGATGCCACTGGGAGAGGCTGGGACGCACTGGTATACACTGGGAGAGGCTGGGACGCACTGGGACACCACTGGGAGAGACTGGGACGCACTGGGACGCCACTGGGAGAGGCTGGGGCGCACTGGGATGCCACTGGGGGTTGCTGGGATGCACTGGGATGCCACTGGGGGTTGCTGGGACGCACTGGGACGCCACTGGGAGAGGCTGGGACGCACTGGTATACACTGGGAGAGGCTGGGACGCACTGGGACGCCACTGGGACGCACTGGGACGCCACTGGGAGAGGCTGGGACGCACTGGGACGCCACTGGGGGTTACTGGGACGCCACTGGGGGTTGCTGGGACGCACTGGCACGTACGCGGGAGACGCCGGGACGGCGCGGGGTCGCGTCGGCGTAACTGGGGTGCGTTGTGGGCCGCGCTGGGAGTCGCTGGGACGCCCCGGCGCCCCCCCCTCGCCCCCGCCCCGGCGCAGGGGGGGGGTCCCGGGCGCCCCCCACCCCCGCGTCCCCCCCCCAGGCCTGGAGGAGCGGCAGGAGAAGGCGCTGGTGGAGATCCTGGCGGCCAGCGCGGCGCGGGTGGCCGAGGGGCAGCCGCCGGTGGGCCGCGGCCCGCCCAGGAAGGTACTGGGTGGGGGAAGGGGGTGGGGGGGCCTTCAGCGGCCCCCCCAAAACACCCCCCCGCCCCCCAGCTCTCGTCCCGGGAGCGCAAGGCGCAGGCGGAGGAGAGGGAGCGGCTGAGCCACCGCCTCATCCCGGCCCTGCCGCAGCTGCTGGCCAAGGTGGGGGGCGGCGCGGGGACCCCCGGGGCGGGGGGGGGGTGCGGGGCGGTAGGGGGTGGGGGGGGCTCGGCGCCCACCTCCTCCCCCCCGCGTCCCCCCCCTCAGTTCTCAGCCGACGCCGAGAAGGCGGCCCCGCTGCTGGAGGTGCTGCGCTGCCTGGAGCTGCGCGTCTGCCGCAGCGCGCGCCTGGAAAAGGTGCTGCTCCCCCCCGGGGCGGGGGGGGGGCGACGGGGTGGTCCCGGGGTACGGGACACCCCCAATCTCGTCCCGCAGCACCTGGAGCTGGCGCTGGAGCAGCTGCAGGGGGTGGTGGAGAAGCACACGGAGGCCGGGGTGCTGGGCGCCGCGTCCCGCGCGCTGCACGCGCTGTGCGAGCCGGCGCTGGCCCTGCGCGGGCGCGGGGACCTGGCGCGCAGCCGCCTCGCCGACCAGCTGGCAGCCCGCTGCCGCCGGCACGCCGCCGAGCTGCTGCGGGTACGGGGGCGCCGCGGCGGGGCGGGGGCGCCGCGTTTGGGACGGGGGCGCCGAGTTTGGGGAGGGGGCAGAAGAGGGACACTGAGTTTGGGATGGGGATGCTGAGTTTGGGACAGGGACAGAAGAGGGGCGCCGAGTTTGGGACAGGGACAGAAGAGGGACACTGAGTTTGGGACAGGGGCGCTGAGTTTGGGACGGGGACAGAAGAGGGACACTGAGTTTGGGACAGGGGCGCTGAGTTTGGGACGGGGACAGAAGAGGGACGCTGAGTTTGGGACGGGGGCGCTGAGTTTGGGACAGGGACAGAAGAGGGGCGCCGAGTTTGGGACAGGGACAGAAGAGGGACACTGAGTTTGGGACAGGGACACCAAGTTTGGGACAGGGACAGAAGAGGGACGCTGAGTTTGGGACGGGGGCGCTGAGTTTGGGACAGGGACAGAAGAGGGGCGCTGAGTTTGGGACAGGGACACCGAGTTTGGGACAGGGACAGAAGAGGGGCGCCGAGTTTGGGACAGGGACACCGAGTTTGGGACGGGGACAGAAGAGGGGCGCTGAGTTTGGGGCGGGGGCGCCGCGTTTGGGGCGGGGGCGCCAAGTTTGGGACGGGGACAGAAGAGGGACCCTGAGTTTGGGACAGGGGCGCTGAGTTTGGGACGGGGACAGAAGAGGGGCGCTGAGTTTGGGACGGGGACAGAAGAGGGGCGCTGAGTTTGGGACAGGGACACCGAGTTTGGGACAGGGACAGAAGAGGGACGCTGAGTTTGGGACGGGGGCGCCAAGTTTGGGACGGGGACAGAAGAGGGACGCTGAGTTTGGGACGCGGGCGCCAAGTTTGGGACGGGGACAGAAGAGGGACGCTGAGTTTGGGACGGGGGCGCTGAGTTTGGGACAGGGACAGAAGAGGGACACTGAGTTTGGGATGGGGACAGAAGAGGGACGCTGAGTTTGGGATGGGGACACCAAGTTTGGGACGGGGACAGAAGAGGGACACTGAGTTTGGGACGGGGGCGCCGAGTTTGGGACGGGGACAGAAGAGGGACACTGAGTTTGGGACGGGGACAGAAGAGGGGCACCGAGTTTGGGACAGGGATGGGACAGGGACAGGCTGGGGACGCCCAGTTTGGGCTGGGGACGGGACGGGGACAGGCCGGGGACGCCCAGTTTGGGCTGGGGACGGGACGGGGTCGGGCTGGGGCCGCTGAATTTGGGCTGGGGCCGCCCCTGCCCCGCCAGGCCCCGGCGCTGCCCGAGGAGGAGCTGTACGGCGCGGCGGCCGCGCTCAAGAGGCTCTCCGTCCTGTTCGCGTGAGTTGGGGGGCTCCGGGGGGGGGGGGGGGGCCGCCTGGCCCACGTCCCCCACCCTCCCCACCCCGTGGGGGGGGTCCCGCTGCCCCCGTTCCCCCCCCCGCGACCCCCTCCCCCCGCTCTGGGTGCCCGCAGCGCCCACGACCTGACGCCCTGGCAGCTTTTCGAGCCCTGCGCCCGACTGCTGCAGCGCGCGGCCGACACGGGCGAGGTGCCGCCGCAGGTACCGGCGTGGGGGAGGGTGGGGGGGCGGGGGACACGCCGGGGGGGCTCCCGCGCCCCCGCAACCCCCCCTCCCTGGGCCCCCAAACGTCCCGCCGCAGGTCCTGGTCCCCGCCATCACCTGCCTCCACTTCCACCTCCTCTGGGAGCTCTCGCGCCTGCCCGACGCCGACGTCCCGCAGGTGGGCGCGGGGCGGTTCGGGGTGGGGGGGCGGCGTGTCGTGTCCCCCCCCCCCGCGTCCCCAAAAAGCCGTCGCGCCCCCAGGAGCGGCTGCGGGGCCTGAGGAGCCGGGCGGCCTCCTTCTGCTCGCTGTGCCAGAGCTGCCTGTCCGACGCGGACGCCGGCGTGCAGGAGCAGGTACGCGGCGGGCGCGCGGCGGCGACGGCGACGGTGCGGCAGGCCCGGGCGCGGCGCTGAGCCCGTCACCGCGTCGCCAGGCCTTCGTGGCGCTCAGCGACCTGCTGCTGGTTTTGGGGCCGCGACTGGCGCGGGACGGGCGGGAGGCGCTGGCCCCCTTGGCGCTGGCGCCGGACGCGGCGCTCGCGGCCCAGCTGGCCGCGTTCCTCATGGATCGCGTCTTCCACTACGAGCCCTCGCCCGCGGGTACGCGTGTGTGTCCCCCCTCCCGCCCCGGCGGGACCCCCCCGCCGTCCCCCCCCTCACCCCCCCGCCCCGCGCCAGCGTCCCGCGTCCCGGCAGAGGACGGCGAGCGCGGCGTCGAGGAGCTGAACCGCCGCCGCGTGCTGTTGGCCGCCTTCTGCAAGCTCGTCGTCTACGGCGTCCTGGAGCTCAGCGCCGCCTCCGACGTCTTCAAGCACTACGCCAAGGTGAGGAGGGGGGGGGGGCCCACCCACCGACCCCCCCCGCCGCGGTTTCGGGGGGGACGCCAGACCCCCGCCCTCCTCCCGCAGTTCTACAGCGACTACGGCGACATCATCAAGGAGACGCTGGCGTACGCGCGGCGCGTCGACCGGCAGCAGTGGGCGCGCACGCTGCTGCTCAGCCTGCAGCAGGTACGGGGCGGGGGGCTCCCCAAATTTCCCCCCCCCAGATCCCTTGGGAATGCCCGGATCCTCCCCAGGGGGCTGGGGAATCTGTGTGGTCTCCCTGAGCCGCCCCCATCCCACCCCCGGGATCCCTAAATCCCAGGGAACCTTCGGGACCCCCCGGGACAGCGGGATCCCCCCCGCGTCCCCCGGGATCCCCTGGGATTCCCCAAATTCCAGGAAATCCCCCAGACTCCCATGGTCACCCCACAATCCCCCAGGAATCCCCGAATCCCAGAGAAACCCCCGCTCTCCCTAGATCACTCCAGACCCCCCGATCCTGTGGGAGTCCCCAGGAACCCCCGGGTGCCCCCCAATCCCTCGGGAATCCCCAAACCCCAGGGACCCCCAGATCCCCCCAATCCCTCAGGAATCCCAAACCCCAGGGACCCCCGGATCCCCCCAATCCCTCGGGAATCCCCGAACCCCAGGACCCCCAGATCCCCCCAATCCCTCGGGAATCCCCAAACCCCAGGGACCCCCAGATCCCCCCAAATCCCCCCAGATCCCTCGGGAATCCCCAAACCCCAGGGACCCCCAGATCCCCCCAGATCCCCCCAATCCCTCAGGAATCCCAAACCCCAGGGACCCCCGGATCCCCCCAATCCCTCGGGAATCCCCAAACCCCAGGGACCCCCGGATCCCCCCAATCCCTCGGGAATCCCCAAACCCCAGGGACCCCCAGGACCCCCCAATCCCTCGGGAATCCCCAAACCCTGGGGAAGCCCTCCAGGACCCCCGCCCCGCCACGTTGCCCCGGGACCGCGCGATCCCTCTCGTTCCTCGCGGATCCGGCGGGGTGTCGCGGGGGGGTCCCGCGCCCACCTCCGCCTCCCCCCGCAGCTGACGACGGAGCTGCTGCTGCAGCAGGGCCCCGAAATCCGGGGGGCGCGGGGGTTCCTGGAGATCCGGGACCTGGCGCGCCGCTTCGCCCTCTTCTTCGGCGTCCACCGCCTCCGCAACCGCCAGGCGCTGCTGGCCCTGCACCAGTGCGAGGGGCGCGGGGGGCTCGGGGCGGGGGGCAGCGCCGCGACACCCCCCCAGCCCCCTCCTCACGCCCCCCCGTCCCGTCCCGCGCAGGGAAGGGATCCGCTTCTCGCTGCGGGACCCCCCGCGCCCGGGCTGCCCCCCTGTCCCTGCCCTTCCTGGAGGTGCTCAGCGAGTTCTCGCCCCGGCTGCTGCCGCCCGACCGCGCCCTGCTGTGAGCGGGGGGCCGGGGGGGCTTTGGGGGGGGGGCCCCCGGGGTGATGGGGGGCCCGGGGGTCGGGGAGGGGGCCGCAGGGGGGTCCCCGGGGTGATTTGGGGTCCCGGGGGTCGGGGGATCCCATGGGGGTCCCTGGGGTGATTTGGGGTCCCAGGGGGTCGGGGAGGGGGCCGCAGAGGGGTCCCCGAGGTGATGGGGTGTCCCAGGGGGCTGCAGGGAGGTCCCCGGGGTGATTTGGGGTCCCAGGGGGTCGGGGAGGGGGCCGCAGAGGGGTCCCCGAGGTGATGGGGTGTCCCAGGGGGCTGCAGGGAGGTCCCCGGGGTGATTTGGGGTCCCAGGGGGTCGGAGAGGGGGCCGCAGAAGGGTCCCCGAGGTGATGGGGTGTCCCAGGGGGCTGCAGGGGGGTCCCCGGGGTGATTTGGGGTCCCAGGGGGGCCCCGGGGTGATGGGTGGTCCTGGGGGCATGGGGAGGGGGCCGCAGGGGGTCCCCGGGGTGATGGGGGGTCCCAGGGGGCTGCAGGGAGGTCCCCGGGGTGATTTGGGGTCCCAGGGGGGGGCCCCGGGGTGATGGGGGGTCCCGGGGGTCAGAGAGGGGGCTGCAGGGGGGTCCCCGGGGTGATGGGGGGTCCCGGGGGTCGGGGGATCCCATGGGGGTCCCTGGGGTGATTTGGGGTCCCAGGGGGTCGGGGAGGGGGCCGCAGAGGGGTCCCCGAGGTGATGGGGGGTCCCAGGGGGCTGCAGGGAGGTCCCCGGGGTGATTTGGGGTCCCAGGGGGTCGGGGAGGGGGCCGCAGGGGGGTCCCCGGGGTGATTTGGGGTCCCGGGGTGTCGGGGGATCCCATGGGGGTCCCTGGGGTGATTTGGGGTCCCAGGGGGTCGGAGAGGGGGCCGCAGGGGGTCCCCGAGGTGATGGGGGGTCCCAGGGGGCTGCAGGGAGGTCCCCGGGGTGATTTGGGGTCCCAGGGGGTCGGAGAGGGGGCCGCAGGGGGTCCCCGAGGTGATGGGGGGTCCCAGGGGGCTGCAGGGGGTCCCCGGGGTGATTTGGGGTCCCAGGGGGTCGGAGAGGGGGCCGCAGGGGGGTCCCCGAGGTGATGGGGGGTCCCAGGGGGCTGCAGGGAGGTCCCCGGGGTGATTTGGGGTCCCGGGGGGGCCCCGGGGTGATGTGGGGTCCCGGGGGGTCAGAGAGGGGGCCGCAGGGGGGTCCCAGGGGGCTGCAGGGGGGTTCCCGGGGTGATTTGGGGTCCCGGGGGGTCCCCGGGGTGATGGGGGGTCCCCAAGGTCCACGTGGGGTCCGGGTGCCCTGAGATCTGGGGAGACCCCGCAGTCGCGGGGGATCCGGGGGGGATTTGGGGGGGTCCCGGGGATTCCCAAGGGATTGGGGGGACCGGGGGGTTTCTCTGGGGTTTGGGGGTCCCCGGGGGATCCGGGGGGCGCCGTGCGGGGTCCCCTAAGCCCCCGCGGGTGCCGTGCCCCCCCCCCCCCAGGCTGGCGTACCTGCAGCGGCGCTGCGAGGAGCAGGGGGGCGCGCGGCCCCCCGCCCTGGCCGTCCCTCGCCGCCTACCGCCGCTCGCTGGAGCCGCCGCCCGGGGGCCCCCCCCCCCCGCGCCGCCCCCTCCCCGGGCCCCCCGCAGCCCCCCGATTCCAGCCCCTGGCCCGGCAGCTGCTTCCCCAGCCCGGCCCTGACCTCCACCGCGCTGCGGGGCGGCCCCCGGCCCCCCGGGACCCCGGCCCGCGGCAGAGGTGAGCGCCTGGGACCCCCCCCCCCCCGCCCCCCAGCTGGGACCCCCCCCCCCCCCCCCACGCCCCACAGCCGGGCCGCCCCCCCCTCACCTCCCCCCCCCTCCTCCCGCAGCAGCTCCCCGTCGCGCTGGCGCAGCGGGACAAACCGGTGAGTGGGGGGCAGCGGGAGGGGCACCGCCAAGGGTCCCGGGGGGCCGATTTTGGGGGAGGGGGTCCCCTCCTTCCTCTCGCCCCCCCCCCAGGCTCAGCCTGATGGTGGAGGAGGAGGAAGAGGAGGAGGCGATGGAAGAGGAGAGCAGCGAGCAGGACGTCCCAGAGCAAAACGGGGTAAGAGCCCGTGTCCCCCCCAGCCCCCCGCCCCCCTTGCGGGGGTCCCCGCGCTGCCCCCACCCCCCAAAACCCGCCCTGCCCCCCCAGACCCCACCCCGGGAGCGGCTGCGCGACCTTTTCGACTCCACCATCCTGGGCATCCAGGTGAGCAACGCGGCTGGGGGGGGGGGGCCGCGCCGCGAAACCCCCTCCTCCCCAAAACGGGGGTCTGACGGCGCGCCCCCCCCCCCCCCCGACCCCCCCAGGACGGCTGAGCGGCGCGGAGCGTTTCGGGGGCCGGTTTATTGCGGGGGGCGAGCCCGGCGCCCCCCGGCCCGCGGGCAATAAAGCGTTTTCGTTCCAGTTGAGAAGCGGCGTCGGCGCGGGGGGGTCCGCGCGGGGCGGGGGTCGGGGGCGGGGGGGGGGTCCCGGCTCAGAGACGCAGGACGTAGGAGTCGCTGTGGGTCAGGTAACGCACCCAACGCTGCGGGGGGGGGGCCGGCCGCCGCCGCGCCCCCGCCACCCCCACGAAACGCAGGCGCAGCCCCGAGCAGGCGTGGGCCGGCAGCTCGAAGGCCAGGTTGGCCGGGCCCAGCTCCAGCAGCGACGCGCGGCTCAGCCCCGGCACCTCCAGCTGCGGGGGGGGGGGTTGGAGGGTGGGGTGGGGGCTCCCTGTGCCCCCCGCCCCCCCCCCCAAAATCCCCCCGCCCCGCCGCCCTCACCTGGAAGAGCGCGGAGAGCTGCGAGCCGCCCTGGCAGCGCGGGATGTCCCAGCAGAGCGATTTGGCGGAGGGGCGCAGCTCGGCCCTCTGCTCCGGGCTGCTCAGCTCCTGCGCCAGGCTGAGGGGGGTCCGGGGGGGGGGTCAGAGGGGGGTGTCCCCCAAATCCAGCCCCCACCCCCCCAAATCCAGCCCCCACCCCCTCCCCAGAGCGCTGGCACCCACCTGCTCGCCCCCTTGGGCACCGGTAGCTGCAGGCGGACGTTGAGGGCTTGGCTGGAATTTGGGGAGGGGGGGAGTTGGGGGGGGGGGGGGGGGGGCCAGGCTGCACCCCACCCCACCCCGGACACCCCCCCCCGCCGCCCCCCCCCCCACACCCACCTTTTGGGGGCAGGTCGCAGCGCAGCTTCAGGTACAGCCGCAGCCTGCGGGGGGGGGGGGGGGGTGGGAATTGGGGGGTCACGCCCCCACGTGGGGATGGAATTGGGGGGGTCGCCCCCAGGGATGGCAGGAATTGGGGGGTCGCCCCCCCCACCCCCCCCTCACCTCCCCGCGGGGTCCCGCTCCCACGGTGGGGAAGAGGCGGAAGGGCAGCGGCGTGGGGACGTCGTCCGCCAGCTGGTACTGCATCAGGGTGAGCTGGGGGGGGGTGTGTGGGGGGGGGGCGTGGGGTGGGGGCGCACCCCAAACTGCCCCCCCCCCCCCAAAAAAAGCTCACCTCCCCCTGCCCGGGGGTGATGCGCAGCACCCTGCCGCTCTCGAACTCGTCCAGCTTGACGGCGCCGTGGAACGCGCACTCGTCCACGCGCACGGCCGCGCCGTAACCTGGGGGGGGGGCCAAAAAATGGGGGGGGGGGGCAAAAAAGGGGGGGGGGGGCAAAAAAATTGGGGGGGGCGATTTGGGGGGCGCTCGGGGGTGTCATGGGGGAGGGGGGGGCTCACCCCGCAGCTCCGACTTGCCCACGCAGAACTCCTCGCTCAGGCCGATGCGCATTTCTGGGGGGGGGCGCTTGGGGTGGGGGGGTGTGGGGTGGCGGGGGGGGGGGCACCCCATGGGGGTCCCCGAGCCCCCCCCGCCCCCAAATCCCCCCCCCAGCCCCCCTTACCCACGCCGGCGGGCAGGTAGCACTTCAGGCGGATTTCCCCCCGCACGTCCACCTTCATGGGCGTTCCCCTGCGGGGAGAGGTTGGGGGTCCCGGGGGGGGGACACAGACAATTTTTGGGGGGGGGGGGCGTGTGAGGAATTTGGGGGGGGGGGTGGAAATTCGGGGGGGGGGGGTCCGCGCCCGCGCTCACGTTGGCGGCGATGACGACCGTCAGCCTCTCCACCACGTCCACGAAAACCTCGCTGCGGGCGCCCTGCGGGGGGCGGGGGGGTTTGGGTGGGGGGGGGGCAACAATTTGGGGTGGGGGGGTGTGGAATTTGGGGGGGGGGGGTCCTACCTGCACCCCCCGGGGGGGCAGCACGGGGCGGCTGGCGGCCGAGCTGGGGGCCACCTTGCTCTGCTGCGTCTCGGCGCCGAACTGCGGGGAAAGGGGGGGGGTGGGGTTTTGGGGGGGGGGTGTTGGGGTGGGGGGGTGGGTTTTGGGGGGCGTGGGGGGGTCCGGGGGGTGGGGGGGGGGGGCGTGGGGGGGGTCCTCACCAGCCCCACGGAGCCCAGGTCCAGGAGGCTGAAGGGTTTGGCGGCCACGGGCTCGGCGTGCAGGAAGCCGCGCAGCACCTCGGGCGCCGTGCTCTGGACGTAGCCGTAGTCCTGGGGGGGGGGGACACGAGTGGGGTGGGGGGGGGACACGAGTGGGGGGGTGGGGGACACGAGTGGGGGGGGAGGATGCCCACCTGGCCCTCTGCGGGGCATCCCCTGGGCCGTTTGGGGGGACGGGACGATGGGACGTGGCCCCTTGAGCCCACCCCGCCGCCACGCGTGTGTGTCCCCAGCGCCCCACGCGTGACCGCGCCCCCCACGCGTGTCCCCACCCCCAGGAGTTGTCCCCAGCGCCCCCCCACGCGCGTCCCCCCCGCCCCAAAGGGGTCCCCACCCCCCTCCACATGTGTCCCCACCCCCCACGCGCGACCCCACCCCCAGGAGGTGTCCCCACCGCCCCCCACACGTGCGTCCCCACCGTGCGACCCCACTCCCAGGAGTTGTCCCGACCCCCACGCGTGTCCCCACTGCCCCCCAACGCGTGACCCCACCCCCAGGAGTTGTCCCCAGCGCCCCCCACCACGCGTGTCCCCACCCCCCCCATGCGCGACCCCACCCCCAGGACTTGTCCCCACCAACCCCCCCTGCGTGTCCCCACACCCCACGCGCGACCCCAGTGCCCCACGAGGTGTCCCCACCCCCCACGTGCGTCCCCACCGTCCCAAGGGGGTCCGACCCCCCACGCGTGTCCCCACTGCCCCCCACGCGTGTCCCCACCACCCCCCATGCGTGACCCCACCCCCAGGGTTGTCACCACCGCCCCCCCACGCGTGACCCCAGTGCCCCACGCGTGTCCCCACCGCCCCCCACGCGCGTCCCCCCGCTCCCCACGCGCGTCCCCAATGGTCCCAAGGGGGTCCGCACCCCTGACGCGCGTTCCTCCCCCACGCGCATCCCCCGCCCCCCCCACTCGTGTGTGTCCCCCCCCCCACGCGTGTCCCCCCCCCCACGCCCACCAGCATCTCGTCCAGCAGCTCGCAGGCCAGGCCGAGGTTGAGCGCCAGGCTCCTCTCGCTCAGGGGGCCGCAGAAATCCCGCAGCAGCGTCACCAGCCTGCGCGTGGGGGGGGGGGGTGGGTGTCACGGGGGTCCCACGCGTGTCCGTGCCCCCCCCCCGCCCCCTAACCCCCCCACGCACCTGTTGAGGAACTCGACGAGGGCGAAGGGCGAGGCGCGGGGCGCGGCGGCCGCCACGAAGTACAGCCCCGCGTGGCGCACGTGGGCGAAGCGCTGCCCCTCGTGGGTCTGCGGGAGGGGGGGGTCACGGCCGGGACCCCCCCCCCCACCACACCCCGCGTGGGACACGCGTGGGGTGCCCCCCCCACAATCCCCCCGCTTACCATGAACGCCGGGGGCTGCGCCCCCCGCAGCGCCGTGACCCCACGCAGAAACGCGTCCGTGGCGTCGGGCTCCCCGCGGACTTTTGGGGGGGGGGGGCGTTAAGGAAAATGGGGGGGGGGAGGGGAGGGGACCACCCCCCACGCGTGGGGTGGGGGGGGGGGGGAAGGGCGGATACAGTCCCTGTGCAGCAGCCGGTCGCCCGTGGAGGAGAGGATGAAGAGCTGGGACAGCATGGCGGGGGCGGGGGGCTGCGCTGGGGGGGGCGGGGGTGAGGGGGGGGGCACACGGCCCGACCCCCCCCAGGGCCCCTCCAGGCCGCGGCCCCTTTAAGAAGGGGCGTGTCCACCGCCCCGGCCCCGCGTTCCCGCTCACCTGCGCCCCCCCCCCCCCGTTCCCAGCGCGCGGCGGCGGTCACGTGACGTGGAGAGGAAGGGGCGGGGCCCGGATGTCGTCGGCGGGGGCGGGGCGGGGGGGTCACGTGGTTGCGGGTTTTCGCGCCAGTTTTGGGGACGCGGCGGGAGGGAACCGGTGCCGGTGGCGGGAAACGGGGACTGAGCCTTGCGGGGACCCGTAGCGGAACCGGAACCGAGACCGTCATGGCGCCGCGCGATTACAGTGCCGAGAAGGGTGCGGGGGGACCCGGGACCGGGGGGGGGCGGGGGGACCGGGACCGGGACCGGGGGGGGCGAACCGGGACTGGGGGCACTGGGAGTTGGGGGGCGGGGGAAACTGGTACCGGGGGGCATTGGGAGTGGGGGGGTGGGGGGACCGGGAACGGGGGGGAACCGGCAGTGGGGGGGCGGGGGGAACCGGTACCGGGGGGGGGGGGGGGGGTACTGGGAGTGGGGGGGTGGGGGGACCGAGAACGGGGAGGGAACCGGCAATGGGGGGCACTGGGACCGGGAACGGGGGGGAACCGGGACTGGGGGGGCGGGGGGAACCGGCACCGGGGGGCACTGGGACCGGGAACGGGGGGAACCGGTACTGGGGGGGCGTGGGGCACCGGTACCGGGGGGGGAACCGGGACTGGGGGGGACCGGGGGGGTCGGGGGGAACCGGTACCGGGGGGGAACCGGGACTGGGGGGTCGGGGGGAATCGGTACCGGGGGGCACTGGGACCGGGAACGGGGGGGGAACCGGGACCGGGGGGGCGGGGGCACCGGTACCGGGGGGGGAAACCCGTGAAAGCAGGAGTGGGGGGCGGGGGGAACCGGCACCGGGGGGCACTGGGACCGGTACCGGGAGGGGACCCGGGACCGGGGGGGCGGGGGCACCGGTACCGGGGGGGCACAGGGGCCGGGGGAGCCGCTCCCGTTCCCGTGCCCCCCCCCAGAGAAGGCCAAGCGGTTCCTGCAGGAGTTCTGCCGGGACGGCGCGGGCGGGAAGGAGTTCCCGTACCGGGAGCAGCTGGTGAGGGCGGGGCCGCGCCGGGACCCCCCCCCGGGACCCTCCCCCCCCCCGGAACCCCGCCCCCGCCCCCGGGTGGCCCCGCCCCCCCCGCACCCGGTTTTGGGGTGCCCTCTGCTCTCGCCCCTCACTCCCCCCGCCCGCTTTGGGGTCCCCACTCTCCCTTCCACCCCCACGCCCCCCCACCCACTTTGGGGCCCCCCCTGCCCCCCTGTTGCCCATTTTGGGGTGCTCCCCTTCTCCCCACCCCTCCATTTTGGGCCCCCCTGCCCAACTGGGAGCCCCCGTCCCGCCCCCGTGCCCACTTTGGGGTTCCCCCCCCGCCCACTTTGATGTCTCCTTTCCACCCCCTTCACCCCCCGTCCATTTTGGGGCCCCCCATTCATTTTGGGTCCCCCTGTGTCCCCCCCCTCTGCCAAACTGAGAGCCCCCTGTCCCGCTCCCCTGTCCATTTTGGGGCCCCCCCGCCCATTTTGGGGCCCCCCCATTCATTTTGGGCCCCCCTGTGTGTCCCCCCCCGCCCAACTGAGAGCCCCCTGTCCCACCCCCCTGTCCATTTTGGGGCCCCCCTGCCCCCCTCTCCCCCCTGTCCATTTTGGGGCCGCCTCCCCCCGCCCGCTTTGGGGCCCCCCATTCATTTTGGGCCCCCCCGTCTCCCCCCACCAAACTGAGAGCCCCCTGTCCCGCTCCCTGTCCATTTTGGGGCCCCCCCCCCGCCCATTTTGGGGCCCCCCATTCATTTTGGGTCCCCCTGTGTCCCCCCCTCCACCCAACTGAGAGCCCCCTGTCCCACCCCCATGGCCATTTTGCCCCCGTCCATTTTGGGGCCCCCCATTCATTTTGGTGTCCCCCCCACCCAACTGAGAGCTCCCTGTCCCCCCTGTCCACTTTGGGCCCCCCCCTGTCCATTTTGGGGCCCCCCTCTCCCCCTGTCCATTTTGGGGCCCCCCTCTCCCCCCACCTGCTTTGGGCCCCCCCTGTCCATTTTGGGGCCCCCCATTCATTTTGGGCCCCCCGTGTCCCCCCTGACCCAACTGAGAGCCCCCTGTCCCGCCCCCGTGTCCACTTTGGGGCCCCCCCATCCATTTTGGGGCCCCCCTCTCCCCCCGTCCATTTTGGGCCCCCCCCATGGCCATTTTGGGCCCCCCCCCATTCATTTTGGGCCCCCCCGTGTCCCCCCTGACCCAACTGAGAGCCCCCTGTCCCGCCCCCTGTCCACTTTGGGGCCCCCCGTCCATTTTGGGGCCCCCCTCTCCCCCCGTCCATTTTGGGGCCCCCCCATGGCCATTTTGGCCCCCCCCTCATTTTGGGGCCCCCACCTGTCCATTTTGGGGCCCCCCCATTCATTTTGGTGTCCCCCCCCCACCCAACTGAGAGCCCCCTGTCCCGCCTCCTGTCCACTTTGGGCCCCCCCCCATCCATTTTGGGGCCCCCCTCTCCCCCCATGGCCATTTTGGGGCCCCCTTCTCCCCCCGTCCATTTTGGGCCCCCCCCGTCCATTTTGGGCCCCCCGGCCATTTTGGGCCCCCCCGTGTCCCCCCTGACCCAACTGAGAGCCCCCTGTCCCGCCTCCTGTCCACTTTGGGCCCCCCCCCGTCCATTTTGGGGCCCCCTCTACCCCCATGGCCATTTTGGGCCCCCCCATGGCCATTTTGGGGCCCCCCCCCCAGCCCCATTTTGGCCCCCCCGCAGGCGGCGGTGGCGCGGCGCGAGCGCGCGGCGCTGCGCGTGGCGCTGGACGAGGTGGCGGAGGAGGATCCCGAGCTGGCGCAGGCCGCGTGCGACAACGCCCCCGCTACGCGCGGCTCTTCGCCGACGCCGCGCACGAGCTGCTGCCGCGCGGCGCCCCGCAGGTGGGGGCACCCCCGAGAGACCCCCCCCCGGCGCGTGAGACCCCCCCCCGGCGCGCGAGACCCCTCCCCCGCCACGTTTTTCGCGGCGTTTCCGCGGTTTTGGCCGTTTCCCGCCATTTTCGGCGGGCTTTTCCGCGCGGCGCGTGCGCGCTCCCGCGGCGGTTTTGCCGTTTTCTCGCAGCGTTTTCGTGATTTTCGGCATTTTTTTTTCCCAGCGTTCTCATAATTTTTGGTGTTTCCGTGATTTTCAGCTTTTTTTCGGGGCGTTTTGGTATTTTTGGGCGTTTTCGTCCTTTCTGGCGCTTTTTTTCGCAGCATCTCCGTAATTTTCGGCGTTTCTGCAATTCTCAGCGTGTTTTTCCGAGCACTTTTGTAATTTTCGGCATTTTTTTCGCAGCATTTTAAAAAAATTTTGGCTTTTCTTGCAGCATTTTTGTAATTTCTGGCGTTTTCGCGACGTTTGGCCTGTTTCGCTGACATTTTCGTCATTTTTGGCGCTTTTTTCGTGGCGTGTTCAAAATTTCTGGCGTTTTTGCAATTTTTTTTGCAGTGTTTTTGTAGCTTTCGGTGTTTTTTTCGTGGCGTTTTTTGAATTTTCAACGTTTTTGTAATTTTTGCTATTATTTTCACGGCGTTTTTGTAGTTTTTGGTCCCTTTTTTTGCGGCGTTTTCGTGATTCTTGGTGGTTTTGTGATTTTTGGCTTTTTTTTTCTGCAGCATTTTGGACATTTCCGGCGTTTTTGTAATTTTTGCAATTGTTTTTGCAGTGTTTTTGCAGTTTTTGGCGCTTTTTTCACGGCATTTTCATGATTTCCAGCGTTTTTGTAATTTTCACCTTTTTTTGGCTGTGTTTTTGTGGTTTTTGGCGCTTTTTTTGTGGCATCTTCATAATTTTCAGCGTTTTTGTCATTTTTACCGTTTTTTTTCAGTGCGTTTTTGTACTTTTTGGCGCTTTTTTGGCGGCATTTTGGAAATTTCAAGCTTTTTTGTAATTTCAGCCAATTTCTTTTGCTGTGTTTTTGTAATTTTTGGTGCTTTTTTTTGCAGCGCTTTCATAATTTTCGGCATTTCCGGCGTTTTTTTCCGCGGCGTTTTCAGTAATTTTCGGCGCTTTTCGGCGTTCTCTCCGCGCCGTCCCCGTAACCCTCGGCGTCCGGCGGCGCGCCGCGCGTGGGCGGGACGTCCCGCGCCGCGCCCCGACACGCGTGTTTTCCCCCCCCGCAGGCGACGCGCCGCGACGCGCTGGACGTCTACATCGAGCACCGGCTGCTGCTGGAGCAACGCGGCGACGGCGCCGCGCGCGCCCCCCGCAACCAGTACCCCCCCGAGCTGCTGCGCCGCCAGCGAGCCCGCCGCCCCGCGTCCCCCCCCGCCCCGCCCCCCACAACCTCCCCAAAATCCTCACCGCGCCCCTCCGCGCCCGCAGCGAGCTGTACTTCCGCGCGCCGTCCTGCGCCAAGCCGCGCGTCATCCGCGAGGTGCGCGCCGACTGCGTGGGGAAGCTGCTGACGGTGCGCGGCGTGGTGACGCGCGTCTCCGAGGTGAAGCCCATGCTGGCCGTGGCCACCTACAGCTGCGACCGCTGCGGCGCCGAGACCTACCAGCCCGTACGCGCCGCCGCCCCGCGCCCGGCCCCCGCGCAACCACCCCCAGCTGCGCCCCGCGCCGCGCCCCTCTGCGCCCCAACACCGTGCCCCGCGCGCCCCAACGCCGAGCCCCGCACCGCGCCCCACACGCCCCTCTGCGCCCCGCACCGCGCCCCGCGCGCCCCAACGCCGTGCCCCGCACCGCGCCCCAACGCCGTGCCCCGCACCCTGCCCCACACGCCCCTCTGCGCCCCGCACCGTGCCCCGCGCGCCCCAACGCCGAGCCCCGCACCGCGCCCCAACGCCGTGCCCCGCACCGCGCCCCACACGCCTCTCTGTGCCCCACACCGTGCCCCACACGCCTCACTGTGCGCCCCAACACCGTGCCCCACACCTCACCGTGCCCCACACCGCGCCCCACACACCTCGCTGCGCGCCCCGCACCTCACCGTGCCCCACACCGCGCCCCACACACCTCGCTCCGTGCGCCCACACCTCACCGTGCCCCACACCGCGCCCCACACACCTCGCTGCGCGCCCCACACCTCACCGTGCCCCACACCGTGCCCCACACACCTCGCTGTGTGCCCCAACACCGTGCCCCACACCGCGCCCCACACCCCTCACTGCACGCCCCACACACCAGTGTCCCGCACTACGCCCCTCTGTGCCCCACACCGTGCCCCACACCCCTCGCTGCACACCCCGCACCTCACCGTGCCCCACACTGTGCCCCACACACCTCGCTGTGCGCCCCACACACCGTGCCCCACACCGCGCCCCACACCCTGCCCCACACCGTGCCCCCCGTACCTCACCGTGCCCCCCGCACCTCACTGTGCCCCACACCGTGCCCCACACCCCTCGCTGCGTGCCCCGCACCTCACTGCACGCCCCGCACCCCTCTGCGCCCCGCACCGCGCCCCACACCTCACTGCGTGCCCCACACCCCTCTGCGTGCCCCACACCCCTCTGTGCCCCACACCGCGCCCCACACCTCACTGCGTGCCCCACACCGTGCCCCCAACACCCCTCTGTGCCCCACACCCCTGCCCCACATCACCCCCCACACCGCACCCCCAGCCCCACACCATCCCCCACCCCACGCCCCCCACCCCACAGCGCCCCCGCGCCGTGCGACGGCCGTCGCCGCCGCGCCCACCGCGCCGCCCCCTCCCCGCCCCGCAGATCCGCGCGCCGGCGTTCACGCCGCTGCTGATGTGCCCCAGCGCCGAGTGCCAGACCGACCGCGCCGGCGGGCGCCTCTGCCTGCAGAGCCGCGGCTCCAAGTTCGTCAAGTTCCAGGAGCTGAAGATGCAGGAGCACGTAAGCGCCGTCCCGCGCCGTTTTCCTCATTTCCGGCGGTTTTTTCCGCCGTCCCGCGGCATTTTCGTAATTTCCGGTGGATTTTTCCTCCGTCCCATGCCGTTTCCATAATTTCCGGCGGTTTTTTCCGCCGTCCCGCGGCGTTTTTGTAATTTCCGGCGGTTTTTTCCGCCGTCCCGCGGCATTTTCCTAATTTCCGGTGTTTTTTCCCTCCGTCCCACGCCGTTTCCATAATTTCTGGCGTTTTTTTTCCATCGTCCTGCGGCGTTTTCGTAATTTCCGGCGTTTTTTTCCTCCGTCCCATGCCGTTTCCATAATTTCCGGCGGTTTTTTCCGCCGTCCCGCGGCGTTTTTGTAATTTCCGGCGGTTTTTCCGCCGTCCCGCGGCATTTTCCTAATTTCCGGTGTTTTTTCCCTCCGTCCCACGCCGTTTCCATAATTTCTGGCGTTTTTTTTCCATCGTCCTGCGGCGTTTTCGTAATTTCCGGCGTTTTTTTCCTCCGTCCCATGCCGTTTCCATAATTTCCGGCGGTTTTTTCCGCCGTCCCGCGGCGTTTTTGTAATTTCCGGCGGTTTTTTCCGCCGTCCCGCGGCATTTTCCTAATTTCCGGTGTTTTTCCCTCCGTCCCACGCCGTTTCCATAATTTCTGGCGGTTTTTTCCATCGTCCTGCGGCGTTTTCGTAATTTCCGGCGTTTTTTTCCTCCGTCCCATGCCGTTTCCATAATTTCCGGCGGTTTTTTCCGCCGTCCCGCGGCGTTTTTGTAATTTCCGGCGGTTTTTCCGCCGTCCCGCGGCATTTTCCTAATTTCCGGTGTTTTTTTCCCTCCGTCCCACGCCGTTTCCATAATTTCTGGCGTTTTTTTTTTCCATCGTCCTGCGGCGTTTTCGTAATTTCCGGCGTTTTTTTCCTCCGTCCCATGCCGTTTCCATAATTTCCGGCGGTTTTTTCCGCCGTCCCGCGGCGTTTTTGTAATTTCCGGCGGTTTTTCCGCCGTCCCGCGGCATTTTCCTAATTTCCGGTGTTTTTTCCCTCCGTCCCACGCCGTTTCCATAATTTCTGGCGTTTTTTTTCCATCGTCCTGCGGCGTTTTCGTAATTTCCGGCGTTTTTTTCCTCCGTCCCATGCCGTTTCCATAATTTCCGGCGGTTTTTTCCGCCGTCCCGCGGCGTTTTTGTAATTTCCGGCGGTTTTTTCCGCCGTCCCGCGGCATTTTCCTAATTTCCGGTGTTTTTTCCCTCCGTCCCACGCCGTTTCCATAATTTCTGGCGTTTTTTTTCCATCGTCCTGCGGCGTTTTCGTAATTTCTGGCGTTTTTTTCCTCCGTCCCATGCAGTTTCCATAATTTCCGGCGGTTTTTCCGCCGTCCCGCGGCGTTTTTGTAATTTCCGGCGGTTTTTTCCGCCGTCCCGCGGCATTTTCCTAATTTCCGGTGTTTTTTCCCTCCGTCCCACGCCGTTTCCATAATTTCTGGCGGTTTTTTTCCATCGTCCTGCGCCATTTTCGTAATTTCCGGCGGTATTTTCCGCCGTCCCGCGGCATTTTCCTAATTTCCGGCGGTTTTTTCCTCCGTCCCATGCCGTTTCCATAATTTTTGCTGGTTTTTTTCCATCGTCCCGCGCCATTTTCATAATTTCCAGCATTTTTTTTCTCCGTCCCATGCTGTTTCCATAACTTCCGGCGGTTTTTTCCGCTGTCCCGCGGCGTTTTTGTAATTTCTGGCAGTTTTTTTCTGCCATCCCGCGGCATTTTCCTAATTTCCGGCGGTTTTTCCCTCCGTCCCACGCCGTTTCCATAATTTCTGGCTGTTTTTTTCCATCGTCCTGCGCCATTTTCATAATTGCCAGCGTTTTTTTCCGCTGTCCTGCGGTGTTTTCGTAATTTCCGGCATTTTTTTCCTCCGTCCCACGCCGTTTCCATAATTTCTGGTGGTTTTTTTCCATTGTCCCGTGGCGTTTTCGTAATTTTCAGTGGTTTTTTTCTGTTGTCTCACGTTGTTTTCGGCGTTTTTTTCCTCCGTCCCGCGGCGTTTTTGTAATTTCCAGCCGTTTTTTCTGCCGTCCCACGCTGTTTTCCTCATTTCTGGCATTTTTTTCCATCGTCCCGTGCCGTTTTCGTAATTTCCAGCGGTTTTTTTCCGCCATCCCGCGGCGTTTTCCTGATTTCCGGTGGTTTTTTCCTCTGTCCCGCCGCGTTTTCATAATTTCCGGCGGTTTTTTCTGCCGTCCTGCGCCGTTTTCCTCATTTCCGACGGTTTTTTCCTCCGTCCCGTGGTGTTTTCGTAATTTCCGGCGTTTTTTTCCTCCGTCCCGCCGCATTTTTGTAATTTCCGGCAGTTTTTTCCTCCGTCCCACGCTGTTTTCCTCGTTTCTGGCATTTTTTTCCATTGTCCTGCGCCGTTTTCCTCATTTCCGGCGGTTTTTTCCTCCGTCCCATGCCGTTTCCATAACTTTTGGTGGTTTTTTTCCATCGTCCCGCGCCATTTTTGTAATTTCCAGCGTTTTTTTCCGCCGTCCTGCGGCGTTTTCATAATTTCCGGCGTTTTTCCCTCCGTCCCACGCCCTTTCCATAATTTTCGGTGTTCTTTTCCTGTTGTCTCGCGTTGTTCCCGGCGTTTCTTTCCGCCGTCCCGCGGCGTTGGCGTCCCCCCGGCGCGGCGCAGACGGACCAGGTGCCGGCGGGGCACCTCCCGCGCTCCATCACCGTGGCGGCGTACGGCGAGAACACGCGGCGCGCGCAGCCCGGCGACCACGTCAGCGTCACCGGCGTCTTCCTCCCGCTGCTGAGAACCGGCTTCCGGCAAATGGCGCAGGTGAGCGGCGCGGGCGCTGACGTCGCCGGTGATGTCACCGATGACGTCACGGCGCCGATGACGTCACGGCGCAGGGTTTGCTGGCTGAGACCTACCTGGAGGCGCACTGCGTCGCCCGCGTGAGCAAGAGCGAGGAGGAGGAGGAGGAGGGCGCGGCGGAGCTGAGCGAGGAAGAGCTGCGGAGCATCGCGGGTAAGCGCGGCGCCCCGGCAGGGGACGCCCCCCCCAGCCCCTCCCCAGCCCCCCCCGCCCCGTCGCGGCGAGCGCGCGCGCCCCACGCCGCCCCCTCGGTCGCGCCGCGGCAGGGGAGGATTTCTACGAGCGGCTGGCGGCGTCCATCGCGCCCGAGATCTACGGCCACGAGGACGTGAAGAAGGCGCTGCTGCTGCTGCTGGTGGGGGCGTGGAGCGCAACCCCCGCGGCATGCGCATCCGCGGTGAGCGGGGGGGGCTGGGGGGGGCGGGGGGCGGGGGGGGGCCATGGGGGGGCGGGGGGGGGCATGGGGGGCAGCGGGGGGGGGCCATGGGGGCGTGGAGCGCAACCCCCGCGGCATGCGCATCCGCGGTGAGCCTGGGGGGGCGGGGGGGGGGGGGGGCCAGGGGGGCCATGGGGGGCGTGGAGCGCAACCCCCGCGGCATGCGCATCCGCGGTGAGGCTGGGGGGGGGGGTGGGGGGCACCGGGGGCATGGGGGGGGGCATTGGGGGGGGGCTGTGGGGTGCCGTGGGGGGCAGGGAGGGGGCATTGGGGGGGCATTGGGGGACAGTGGGGGGGTAGGGAGGGGGCCATGGGGGGGGGTGGGGGTGCCGTGGGCTGCTGTGGGGGGCATTGGGGTGCCGTGGGGGCTGCGGGGGCGGGGGGCGCCGTGGGGGGCAGGGGGTCACTGGGGGGCTGCGGGGGGGTGGGGGGCGCCGTGGGGGGCAGGGGGTCACTGGGGGGCTGCGGGGGGGTGGGGGCGCCGTGGGGGGCAGGGGGGGTAGGGGGTGCCGTGGGGGGCGGGGGGCGCCGTGGGGGACAGTGGGGGGGTAGGGGGGTGCTGTGGGGGGGCAGGGGGGGGCTGGGGGGTGCTGTGGGGGGCAGGGGGGTGCCGTGGGGCGCTGTGGGGGACAGTGGGGGGCCGTGGGGTGCCGTGGGGGCTAGTGGGGGGCAGGGGGGGTATGGGGGTGCCATGGGGAGTGCTGGGGGGTGCCATGGGGCACCGTGGGGGGCAGGGGGGCGCCGTGGGTCACGCATGGTGACGTGGCGGTGGCGTGGGCGTGGCGCGGTGACGTGGGCGTGGCGGTGACGTGGGCGTGGCGCGGTGACGTGGGCGTGGCAGTGACGTGGGCGTGGCGCGGGCGTGGCGCGGTGACGCGGCCGGCTCCGCCCCCCAGGGAACATCAACATCTGCCTGATGGGCGACCCCGGCGTGGCCAAGTCGCAGCTGCTGTCCTACATCGACCGCCTGGCGCCGCGCAGTGAGCGGGGCGGGGGGCGCGGGGGCCGCGCGCCCCACACCACACCCCCGCACCTCACCACGTGCCCCACACCTCGCTCTGTGCCCCACACCTCGCTGCGTGCCCCACACCGCGCCCCACACCTCACTGCGTGCCCCACACCGCGCCCCACACCTCGCTGCGTGCCCCACACCTCACCGCGTGCCCCACACCGCGCCCCACACCTCACCACGCGCCCCACACTGCGCCCCACACCTCGCTGCGTGCCCCACACCGCGCCCCACACCTCGCTGCGTGCCCCACACCGCGCCCCACACCTCACCACGCGCCCCACACCGCGCCCCACACCACGCCCCACATCTCACTCTGTGCCCCACACCGCGCCCCACACCGTGCCCCACACCTCGCTGCGTGCCCCACACCGCGCCCCACACCTCACCGCGCACCCCACACCATGCCCCACACCTCGCTGCGTGCCCCACACCGCACCCCACACCTCGCTCTGTGCCCCACACCGCGCCCCACACCTCGCTGCGTGCCCCACACCTCACCGCACTCCCCACACCTCGCTGCGTCCCTCACACCGCGCCCCCCACACCCCCACACACCCCACACCGTGTGCCCCACACTCCCCACACCCCTCTGCACCCCACACCCCACCCCCCACCCCACGCCACCCCCTGCCCCACACCATCCCCCATACTGCGCCCCACACCCCTGCCACACGTCACGCCCCACACCGCGCCCCGCGCCCCACACCGCCCCCCCCACGCTGTGCCCCACTGCACACCCCACCCCTGCCCCACATCACCCCACACCCCCCCCACCCCACACCACCCCCCACGCTGCCCCCTGCCCCACCCCGTCCCCCACGCCCCCACCTCACACCCCCCGCCCCACACCGTCCCCTACGCCCCCGCCCCACACCGCCCCCCACCCCACATCCCCCCCACACTGTGCCCCACACCCCCACCCCACATCCCCCCACACTGTGCCCCACACCCCTGTCCCACACCGCAGCTCCCACCCCACGTTCCCCTGCCCCACACCCCCACCCCACACCATCCCCTACACCCCCACCCCACACCACCCCCCACACTGTGCCCCACACCCACCCCACACTGTGCCCCACCCCGTCCCCCCCACCCCATGCCCGCACCCCACACCCCCGCCCCACACCCCCACCCCACACCCCCACCCCACAGTGTGCCCCACACCCCTGGCCCACACCACAGCTCCCACCCCACGTTCCCCACCCCACACCCCCACCCCCCACCATCCCCTACGCCCCCACCCCACACCCCCCCCCCACACTGTGCCCCACCCCGTCGCCCCCACCCCACGCCCGCACCCCACACCCCCGCCCCACACCCCCGCCCCACACCCCCACCCCACACTGTGCCGCACCCCATCGCCCCCACCCCACGCCCCCACCCCACACGCCCGCACCCCACGCCCCCACCCCACACCCCCACCCCACACTGAGCCCCACACGGCGCCCCCCCGTGTCCCCCCCGCAGGCCAGTACGCCACGGGGCGCGGCTCGTCGGGCGTGGGGCTGACGGCGGCGGTGCTGCGCGACCCGCTGACGGGGGAGGTGACGCTGGAGGGCGGCGCGCTGGTGCTGGCCGACCGCGGCGTCTGCTGCATCGACGAGTTCGACAAGATGGCGGAGGGCGAGCGCGCGGCCGTGCATGAGGCCATGGAGCAGCAGAGCGTGGCCGTGGCCAAGGCGGGCGTGCTGGCCGCGCTCAACGCGCGCTGCGCCGTGCTGGCCGCCGCCAACCCGGCCTACGGGCGCTACGACCCCCGGCGCGGCCTGCGCCCCAACCTGCGCCTGCCCGCCGCCCTGCTCTCGCGCTTCGACCTGCTCTGGCTGCTGCGCGACCGCCCGCGGCGCGACGCCGACCTGCGGTGCGGGGGGCCCCGGGCGCTGGGGGGGGGGGGGGGGGGTCGGGGGGGCTCCCTGGGAGCTGTGGGGCAGAGTAGGGGGTGTCCTGGGGGCTGCTGGGAGCTGTGGGGTGTCCTGGGGGCCTGGGGGGCTCCTGGGAGCTGTGGGGCAGGGTGGGGGGTGTCCTGGGGGCCGCTGTGCGGCTGGGGGGGCCTGGGAGCCGTGGGGCAGAGTAGGGGATGTCCTGGGGGCTGCCGTGGGGCTGGGGGGGGGGCCTGGGAGCCGTGAGGCAGGGTGGGTGGTGACCTGGGGGCTCCTGGGAGCCGTGGGGCAGGGCGGGGGGTGTCCTGGGGCCATGTGTGGGCACGGGGGGCAATGTGGGGGCCATGGGGCAGGGTGGGGGGGTGTCCTGGGGGCTGCCGTGGGGTGACTTGGGGGCCTGGGGGGCACCTGGGAGCTGTGGGGCAGGGCGGGGGGTGTCCTGGGGCCACATGTGGGCACGGGGGGCAATGTGGGGGTGGCTGTGGGGCTGGGGGCGGGTCCTGGGGGCTGCTGTGGGGCAGGGTGGGGGGGGTCCTGGGGGCCGGTGTGGGGCTGGGGGATGAGGTTGGGCGCTGGGTGGGGGGAGGGGGGTGTGGGGACTCCTAGGCCCCCCCCCCCGGAGGGCCGTGGGGCTGACTTGCGGGGCGCCCGTGACCCCCGGCGGCGCCGTGTGGGGCGGCCGTGGGGCCCGGACCCCCACCAGCGCCCCCTCCCCGCGCCCCCAGGCTGGCGCAGCACATCACCTACGTGCACCAGCACAGCCGGCAGCCGCCCGCCGCGCGCCAGCCCCTCGACATGGGGCTCATGAGGTGCGTCCCCCCGCCCCACACCCGCCCCACGGCGCCCCCCCGACCCCCCCCCCCTGACCCCCCCACCGCCCCGCGGCAGGCGCCACATCGCCACGTGCAAGCGCAAGCAGCCGCGCGTGCCGGCGGCGCTGGGCGACTACATCGCGGCGGCCTACGTGGAGCTGCGCAGGGAGGCGGCCGCCGACGCCGCCGACGCCGCCTACACCTCGGCGCGCACCTTGCTGGCCATCCTGCGCCTCGCCACCGCCCTGGTGCGCCGCGGGACCCCCGGGGACAGCGGGACCCCCGGCACGGGACCCCCGGGGACAGCGGGGCCCCCGGCACGGGAGAGCAGGACCCCCAGAGAGAGCGGGCGGGACCCCAGGGGAGAGCAGGCGGGACCCCCCGGGGACCGTGGGTGGGACCCCCAGCACGGGACCCCTGGGGACAGCGGGGCCCCTGGGGAGAGCGGGACCCCCGGAGAGAGCGGGTGGGACCCCCCGGGGAGAGCGGGACCCCAGGGGAGAGCGGGACCCCCGGGGCGAATGGGATGAATGGGACCCTCTGGGCGGGCAGGACCCCCCGGGGACCGCGGGCGGGACCCCCAGGGCGGGCGGGACCCCTGGAGAGAGCGGGCGGGACCCTCAGGGAGAGCGGGACCCCCGGGGCAGGCAGGACCCGCAGGGCGAGCGGGACCCCCGGCATGGGCAGGACCCCCAGAGAGAGCGGGCAGGACCCTCAGGGTGGGCGGGACCCCCGGGGACAGCAGGATCCCCGGCACAGGACCCCCGGGGAGAGCGGGGCCCCTGGGGAGAGCGGGACCCCAGGGGAGAGCAGGCGGGACCCCCCGGGGACCGTGGGTGGGACCCCCGGGGAGAGCGGGACCCCCAGCACGGGACCCCCGGGGACAGCGGGACCCCCGGCACAGGACCCCCGGGGACAGCGGGGCCCCTGGGGAGAGCAGGACCCCCGGGGCGAATGGGATGAATGGGACCCTCAGGGCGGGCGGGACCCCTGGGGAGAGCGGGACCCCCCGGGGAGAGCGGGACCCCCGGGGACAGCGGGACCCCCGGCACAGGACCCCCGGGGAGAGCGGGACCCCCGGGGAGAGCGGGACCCCCGGGGAGAGCGGGACCCCAGGGGAGAGCAGGCGGGACCCCCCGGGGACCGTGGGTGGGACCCCCAGGGAGAGCGGGACCCCCGGCACGGGACCCCCGGGGACAGCGGGGCCCCTGGGGAGAGCGGGACCCCCGGGGCGAATGGGATGAATGGGACCCTCAGGGTGGGTGGGACCACCGGGGAGAGTGGGTCCCCTGGGGCAGGTGGGACCCCCGGGGACAGTGGGCAGGACCCTCAGGGCGGGCGGGACCCCTGGAGAGAGCGGGTGGGACCCTCAGGGTGGGCGGGACCCCCGGGGGGAGCGGGTGGGACCCCTGGGTGGTTGTTGGGGGGGGGGTCCATGGGTGGTTTTGAGGGGATGATGGGGGTCCCTGGCTGGTTTTGGGGAACCCCTGGGGGGTTTGGGGGTCTCTGGGTGGTTGTAGGGGTCCCAAGTGGTTCTGGGGGTCCCGAGTGGTTTGGGGGTTTCTGGGTGTTTTGGGGGGTCCCGAGTGGTTGGGGGGTTTGTGGGCAGTTTGGGGGTGGTTTGGGGGTTTCTGGGCGGTTTGGGGGGGGGGGGTTTGTGGGTGTTGGGGCGCCCCGAGCGGTTGGGGGGTCCCGAGTGGTTTGGGGGATTTTTGGGGGGTTTCTGGGTGCTGGGGTGCCCTGAGCGGTTGGGGGGTCCCGAGTGGTTTGGGGGTTTCTGGGTGGTTTGGGGGTCTCTGGGTGGTTGTAGGGGTCCCAAGCGGTTCTGGGGGTCCCGAGTGGTTTGGGGGGTTTCTGGGAGGTTTGGGGGTCCCGAGCGGTTGGGGGGTCCCGAGCGGTTTGGGGGGTTTCTGGGCGGTTTGTGGGCGGTTTGGGGGTTGGTGGGCGTTGGGGCGCCCCGAGCGGTTGTGGGGGGTCCCGCCGGCGGCTGACCCCCCGTCCTGTCCCGCGCAGGCGCGGCTGCGGCTGGGGGAGGCGGTGGAGAAGGAGGACGTGAACGAGGCCATGCGGCTGCTGGAGATGGCCAAGGACTCGCTGCGCGACGACGCCGCCGCGCCCGCCCGGTGCGTGGGGGGCTGCGGGGCAGAGCCCCCCCCCGGGGAAGGGATGGGGGGGGGGGGGGGGGGCAGCACCCTGACTCCCGTCCCGTCCCCGCAGGGCGCAGCGTCCGGCCGACGCCATCTTCGCGACGCTGCGGGAGCTGGCGGGGGGCGCCCCCCACGCCCCCTACGCCGAGGGGCTGCGGCGCTGCGCGGCCAAGGGCTTCGCCCCGGCGCAGGTGCGGGACGCGCTGCGCGAGTACGAGGAGCTGGGCGTGCTGCACGTCAACGCCGCGCGCACCCGCGTCACCTTCCTCTGAGCGCGGGCGGGGGGCGCCCCGCGCGGACCCCCCCAAACACCCCTCCCCCCCACGACGGGGAGCCCCGGCCGCTGCGTCGCCCCCGCGCGCGTTTTGGGGTTTTATCTTTTTTAAACCGCGACAGGAACGCTTCTTGGCCAATAAATTTGGGGTTTTTTGGGTTTTTTTTGTGGTTTTGTTTTTTTCCGTTCTCCCGCCAGCACCGAAATTCTCCCAAACCGGTAAAAACCCTTTTTTTTTTTTCCTTTCCCCCCCCCCCCCCATTTTTCTCACCGACAAAAATCCCTTTTTTTTTCCTCTGACCCACAACCGCGCTCCCCCCTGAAAAAAAAACCCCCATTTTCCACCTGACCTCACCGTGCCCCCCCTCCACCAAACGCCACCGTGCTGCCCGGCCCGGAGCGGGTTTATTTGGGGGTGGGGGGGGGCGCGGGGGTGGCCCCCTAGAAGAAGAGCCCCCGCATGCGGCGCCCGATGCCCTGCCGGTCGTAGAGCACGTTGAACTTGTTGACGAACTGGTTCATGGTGTTGCAGGTTTTGGTGATGGTGCCCAGGTAGGCCATCAGCCCCACGTCGTTGCATTGCTGCGGGGGGTGGGGGGGGGTCACCGAGGGGTGTGGACACCCCCCCAAAATCGCCCCCCAAGCACCCCCCCCCCAACAAAAACTCACGTCGTAGAAATCGGTTTTGAACTTGTCGGTGCTGAGCACGGGCAGGCAGTGGCACAGCGCCGAGGCCTCGCGCAGGATCTCGTGGTTGAAGGGGACGTCGCCTGCATTTTGGGGGGGGGGGGGGGTCAGGGGGGGTTTGGGGGCTGCCCCCCCCCCACCCGCAGCTCCCCCCCCTCTCTCACCGGCCTCGGCGGCGCGCACGTACTCCAGGATGAGGCGCACGCGGCTGTGCAGCATCTTGATGGCGCTGTGCTGCGCGATCAGGTGCTCGGCCACTGCAGGGGGGGAACGGGGGGGGGGGCGTGGGACCCCCGCTCGTGTCGTGTCCCCCCCACGCCCCCCCCCCCCCCCAGCCCCCCCCCCCCGGACCTGTGGAGCTCTCCCCGCCGCCCGTGGCCGTCATGCGCGCGACGTGGTCCACGCCGATGCGCTCGGCCTCCTCGGTGGCCAGCGTGTAGGGCAGCTCGGCGAACAGCATGGTGGCCTGGGGGGGGCGGGGGGGCGCGGGGGGGGCAACGTGAGCCCCACCCCCCCACACACACCTCACACCCCCACCCCCCCGCCCGAATCCCCACGGCCTCCATCGCGCCACCCCCAGCCAGGCCCCTGGAGTGACCCCTTCCCAGCCCCTCCCCCCAGCCCCAGGACCCCCCCCATCGCCCCCCCCCAGCCCCAGGACCCCCCCCAGCCCCACACCCCCCCCCAGCCCCAGGCCCCCCCCCAGTTCCCCAGGCCCCCCACAGCCCCAGGACGCCCCCCCCCCCCCCCCCCCAGCCCCAGGACCCCCTCCCTCCAATCGCCCCCCACCCAGCCCCCCCCCAGCCCCAGGACCCTCCCCCAACCCCCCTATCGCCCCCCCCAGCCCCAAGCCCCCCCAGCCCCAGGACCCCCCCAATCGCGCCCCCCACGCCCCCCCCAGCCCCAGACCCCCCACCCAATTCCCCAGGCCCCCCACAGCCCCAGGACCCCCCCACGCCCCCCCAGCCCCAGGACACCCCCCAATCGCGCCCCCCATGCCCCCCCAGCCCCAGGCCCCCCCCCCCAGTTCCCCAATCGCGCCCCCCACAGCCCCAGGACCCCCCCAATCGCGCCCCCCCCACAGCCCCAGGACCCCCCACGCCCCCCCCACAGCCCCAGGACCCCCCACGCCCCCCCACAGCCCCAGGACCCCCCCCCCCCAATTGCCCCCCCTCACCTCCCCGTTGATGATGTCGATCACCGACTCGAAGACGCTGACGGGGAGCTGTGGGGGGGGGGGAGGAGGCTTAGACCCCCCTTCACGCCCCCCAACCCCCCCACATAGGGCAGGCCCCCCCGAGGTGGGGGGCGCGGGGGGGGTGTCAGGACCCCCCCCAAACTCACGTCCGTGTGCTTGGTCATGGGGTTCAGCTTGAGGAACAGGGGGCTCTCGATGATCTCACACACCTGGGGGGGGGGGGGGGGGGAGGGGCGGCTCAGGGGGGTGTGTGCGCGCCCCCCCCCTCCCCGCAGCCCCCCCCGCCCCCCCCAACCTGCTTGTGCACGTGGATGTCGGCGGGGTCGGGCGCCCCCCCGTGGTGTACCAGCCCAGGAACTCCAGCTCCTTGAACACCTGCTTGACTGGGGGGGGGGCACACCGGGCTGGGGGGGCACGGACCCCCACACCGGGCTGGGGGGGGGCACGGACCCCCTGCTCCCCCCCCCCGCTGCCCCCCCCCCCCAGGCCCCCTCTGGGCCCTTCAGACCCCCCCCCACCTCAGACCTGCCCCCCGCCCCCCCCCGCCCCATCCAGGCCTCCTCCAGCCCCCCCCCCCAAATCCCTGCAGCCCCCTCCCCAGTCTGCCCCCCGACCCCCCAGCCCCCCCGGGACCCCCCCAGCCCCCCACACCCCCCAAGCCCCCCAGGCCCCTCTCAGCCTCTGTCCGCTGTTGCCTCAGCCGCTCTCTGCGGACCCCCAGCCCCCCCCCCAGGCCAGGACCCCCCCTCAGACCCCCCAGACCCCCCCCCAGACCCCCTCACCCCCCTCCAGCACCCCCAGCCCCCCAAACCCCCCAGTCCCCCCCTGCAGCCCCCTCTCAGCCCCCGTTGCCTCAGCTGCGTCCTGTGGCCCCCCCCGAGGCCAGGACCCCCCCAGCCCCCCTACAGCCCTCCCCCCAGACCCCCCCGTCCCCCAACCCCCCCCAGGGCCCCCCCCCGCCCCCCCCCCCAGCCCCCCAACCCAGCTCCTCTGCAGCCCCCCATCCCCTCTCAGCTTCTCTCCGCCGTTACCACAGCCGCCCCCTGGGGACCCCCAGCCCCCTCCCCAGGCCAGGACCCCCCGGGGACCCCCCAGCCCCCCTGGACCCCCCCAGGGCCCCCCCGCCCCCCCCCCCCGCCCCCCAACCCAGCTCCTCTGCAGCCCCCCATCCCCTCTCAGCCTCTCTCCGCCGTTACCACGGCCGCCCCCTGGGGACCCCCAGCCCCCTCCCCAGGCCACGACCCCCCGGGACCCCCCCCAGCGCCCCCCCCCGCCCCCCCCGCGCCCCCCTACACTGCTCCTCCTTGGTGTAGTAGTACTCCTTGTCCACGCGCACGCGGCCCTGCGCGCCCTGCGCCAGCAGCTCGAACGAGTTCAGCACCTCGATGCTGCGCCCCGCCTGGCGCCCCACCAGCGCCCCGATCACTGGGGGGCACGGGGGGTCAGGGGGGTCAGGGGGTCAGGGGGGTCACACTGCCCCCCACCAGCGCCCCGATCACTGGGGGGGGGGCACGGGGGTCAGGGGGGTCAGGGGGGTCAGGGGGTCACACTGCCCCCCACCAGCGCCCCGATCACTGGGGGGGGGCACGGGGGGGTCAGGGGGGGTCACACTGCCCCCCACCTGGCGCCCCACCAGCGCCCTGATCACTGGGGGGGCACGGGGGGGTCAGGGGGGGGTCAGCGGGGGTCAGGGGGGTCACACTGCCCCCCCACCAGCGCCCCGATCACTGGGGGGGGCACGGGGGGGGTCAGGGGGGCAGGGGGGTCAGGGGGTCAGGGGGGTCACACTGCCCCCCCACCAGCGCCCCGATCACTGGGGGGGGGCACGGGGGGGGTCAGGGGGGGTCACACTGCCCCCCCCACCAGCACCCCGATCACTGGGGGGGGGGTCAGGGGGTCAGGGGGTCACACTGCCCCCCCACCAGCGCCCCGATCACTGGGGGGGGCACGGGGGTCAGGGGGTCAGGGGGGTCACACTGCCCCCCACCAGCGCCCCGATCACTGGGGGGGGGCACGGGGGGGTCAGGGGGGTCACACTGCCCCCCCACCAGCACCCCGATCACTGGGGGGTCAGGGGGGTCAGGGGGGTCACACTGCCCCCCCCACCAGCGCCCCGATCACTGGGGGGGCACGGGGGGTCAGGGGGGTCGGGGGTCACACTGCCCCCCACCAGCGCCCCGATCACTGGGGGGGGCACGGGGGGGTCAGGGGGGCAGGGGGGTCAGGGGGTCACACTGCCCCCCACCAGCGCCCCGATCACTGGGGGGGGGCACGGGGGGGGTCAGGGGGGTCACACTGCCCCCCACCAGCGCCCCGATCACTGGGGGGCACGGGGGAGTCAGGGGGGTCACACTGCCCCCCCACCAGCGCCCCGATCACTGGGGGGGGGGGTCAGGGGGTCAGGGGGTCACACTGCGCCCCGCCTGGCGCCCCACCAGCGCCCTGATCACTGGGGGGTCGGGGGGTCAGGGGGCGTCAGGGGGGGTCAGGGGGGTCACACTGCCCCCCACCAGCGCCCCGATCACTGGGGGGGCACGGGGGGTCAGGGGGGTCAGGGGGGTCAGCGGGGTCAGGGGGGTCACACTGCCCCCCCACCAGCGCCCCGATCACTGGGGGGGTCTATGGGACACTGGGGGCCACTGGGGGATCTATATGGGATTTGGGGGGCACTGGGGGGACATTGGGCGGGCAGTGGGGGGCAGTGGGGGGATCTATGGGGGATTTGGAGGGGCTGGGGGGGGGGGACATTTTGGGGGGGCCGTGGGAGGGGGAACAGTGTGGGGGCACCGGGGGGAATCTATAGGGGATTTGGGGGGGGCTGTGGGGGGACATTTGGGGGGGCTGGGGGGGGACGGGACATTTTGGGGGGCCGTGGGGGGAACAGTGTGGGGGCACCGGGGGGGAATCTATAGGGGATTTGGGGGGCACTGGGGGGACATTTGGGGGGCTGTGGGAGGGGAGACATTTTGGGGGGGCCGTGGGTGGGGCAGGGGGGGACATTTTGGGGGGGCTGGGGGGGGGGGACGACATTTGGGGGGGGCCGTGGGGGGGGGGGGGAACAGTGTGGGGGCACCGGGGGGGGAATCTATAGGGGATTTTAGGGGGGCACTGGGGGGACATTTGGGGGGGGGGGACATCGGGGGGGCCGCGGCCGTACCCTGCGCGGGGCGCCCCTCCTGCGAGCGCATGCGCACCCAGTGGTCCGAGATGTTGAGGATGACGAGCGGGTGCAGCGCCACCGAGACGCTACCGGTCACCCCGGCCGCCATCACCGACGGGGCGCCTGCGGGGGGGGGGGGGGAACCGTTAACGGGGGTGGGGGGGGGGGCGCGGGGGCTCCGCTGCGGGGGCCGGGACCCGTTACCTGCCGCGTCCACCTCCATCCCGCCCGCGCCGTTGCTCCCGGCCGCGGAGGAAGAGGCCCCGGTTGCGGTGGTCGCCGCCGCCGCCATCTTGGGCTCCGCTTTGGCCCTGCCCGGCTGCCGTACGCGGGGCGCTGCGCATGCGCGGCGGGGGTGGGGGGGACAGCGCATGCGCAGGGGTGTGGGGGGGTGTGTCCCAGTGTCCCCCGGTCCCTCCCAGTGCATCCCAGTCCCTCCCAGTGCATCCCAGTGCTCTCTACTCCCTTCCCGGTGCCTCTCAATGCTTCCCCGTCCCTTCCCACCCCGACCCAGTGCACCCCAGTGCCTCCCAGTCCCACCCAGTGCTTTCCCAGTGCACCCCAGTGCCTTCCCAGTGCCCCCCAGTCCCTCCCAGGCCCACCCAGTGCACCCCAGTCCCACCCAATGCCTTCCCAGTGCCCCCCAGTGCCTTCCCAGTGCCTCCTAGGGCTGCCCCAATGCACCCCAGTCCCACCCAGTGCACCCCAGTCCCACCCAGCACCTTCCCAGTGCACCCCAGTGTCCCCCAGTCCCACCCAGTGCCTTCCCAGTGCACCCCAGTCCCACCCAACCCCCACCACTCCCTCCCCAGTACATCCCAGTCCAACCCGGTGCCCCTCACTGCTCTCCCAGTGCCCCCCAGTCCCTCCCAGTGCCGGATCTCCTCCCCCCAGCCCCACAAACGCCGCCCCCTCCCCCCAGTGACTCCACAGCCTCGTTCCAGCCAAACCGGTTCCTTTATTTGGGGCGGGGGGGTCACCCCGGGGTGGGGGAGGGGCGGGGGGTCACCCCGGGGTCCCGCCCGGGCCAGGAGCCGCAGGGGCACCAGGAAGGGGTTGAGGGGGCAGAGCCCCACCCCCTCCAGCCACCCGGGGGGGGCGCCTGTGGGGCGGGGGGCCAGCTGGGGGTCTGGGGGGGCCGGCTGGGGGCGGGGGGGTCGGGGGGCGCTGGTTGGGGGTCTGGGGGGCGGTCAGGGCGCCGTAGGCCCGGCGCAGGTGGGCGCGCAGCGCGGCGCCGTCCAGTGCTCCCAGTTGGTGGGGGAGGGCGCCCAGTAAGGCCAGCAGCACCGCCGACTCTGGGGGGGCGGAGGGGGGGGGGCGGTGTCAGGACCCCTCCCCCACCCCCTGGGGGTCCCTGCCCCACCCACAGCGGTGACACCGGTGCCCCCCACCCCAAATCCCAGGTCCCCACCCCCACCCACCCCTCCCCCACCCCGCCCCCCCACCCCCTCCCCCGCCCCAAGTCCCCCCTCACCGTGCGGGGGCAGCGCGGGGCCCCTCCCCCCACGGCAGAGCCCCCCAGGTACCGGTAGAGGCGGCGGAAATCCACGGCGAAGGGGGAGGGGCGGCGGGGGGGGGTCCCCCGGGGCGGGGAGGGGTCGCCCCCTCTGCCCCCCCTCGGCGCTGGGGGGGGAGGGGCAGAGCGCAGCAGCGTGAGGGGCTCGGTGCCCGCCAGGGTCAGCACCTGGGGGGGACACGGGGGGTGGCGCGGGGTCCCCCGAACCGGACCCCCCGAACCTGGGCAGCCCCCCCCCCCCGAAACTGGGAAACCCCTCCCAAACCGGGCAGCCCCCCCAAAACTGGGACCGCCCCCCGAACTGGGAACCCCTCCCAAACCGGGCAGCCCCCCCCCCAAAACTGGGAACCCCCCAAACCGGGCAGCCCCCCCCCCCAAACTGGGACCCCCTCCCGAACTGGGACCCCCCAAATCCAGGCAGCCCCCCCAAAACTGGGACCCCCACCCCAAACTGCGACCCCCCCAAACCTGGGCAGCCCCCCCCTCAAACTGCGACGCCCCCCCCAAGCCGGGACCCCCAAACCTGGGCAACAACCCCCGAAACCGGGAACCCCCTCCCAACCCCGGGCAGCCCCCCAAATCAGAACCCCCCAAAAACCGGGCAGCGCCCCCCCCAACCGCCCCCCACCTGTGAGAACGCGGCGGCCGTCGCCTCCTCCAGCGCCCCTCCCCCCAGCGCCTGGGCCACGTCCAGCCACACCTGGGGGGCGGGGGGGGGCAGGGGGGTGACACCGGGACCCCCCGGCACAGGGACCCCCCGTCCCGCACAGGGACCCCAAGGACCCCCCGGGACCCCAAGGACCCCCCCCTGGGGACCCCCTCTCCCCCACAAGGACCCCCCCTCCCCCGCAGGGACCCTACGGACCCCCCCGGCACAGGGACACCCCCCAGGGACCCCCCTCCCCCACAGGGACCCCAAGGACCCCCACCCGGGACCCCCCTCCCCCCCGGGACCCCCTCTCCCCCACAAGGACCCCCCCCGGCACAGGGACCCCCACAAGGACCCCCCTCCCCCACAGGGACCCTACGGAGCCCCCCGGCACAGAGACCCCCCCCCAGGGACGCCCCCCCCGCTCACCTCGATGGGGGCGGGGGGCGCGCGGCGCTGGCGGCACTGGGGGAACTGGGAGCGCGCGGCCTCGCGCGCCGCGCGGCCCCGCAACCGGACCAGGAACGCCCGGATCTGTAAGGGGGGGGGGGTGGGGGGCGGGGGTGAGGGGCTGCGACCCCCGTGTGATCCCCCCCAGTGACCCCCCCCCACTCTCGGGCCCCCACCTCGGCCTCGCTCCGCCGGGGCAGGCGCTCCCGCAGCGGCAGGGCCTGGAGCTCGGGGAGGCCGAGAGCGGCCTGAGCCCGCAGCGCCGCCAGCAACGCCCGCTTCTCCCGCGCCGACCACGGCGCCCGCGGCCGCTCCGCCGCCCCCGCCGCGCCGGGACCGGTCACGAAGCGGGCGGGAGCCAGGCGGGGCCGCCGCGGCGGCTTCATGGCGGTGTGAGCGGCAAGGCGCCGCCTGATGGCGTCACTCCCCCGGCGCGGCGCGATGACGTTCGCAGCGGCGCGGCGCTACGCGATGGCGCCACTAGCGGTGCGCCCGTCGCCGCGGGGCACGCTGGGAGATGTAGTTCCGAATCGCCCCCCCCCGCCCCAAAATAACACCCACGGAGGCGGCGCGCGGGGTGGGGTCGTGTTTATTCCACGCGGGGGGGGGGGGCGCGGCGCAGCCCGGGTGGGGGGAGGGGTCACAGGGGGGTTTCGGGGGCCTTGTCGTCATCGGGGGGCAGTCGATGAAGTCAGCCAACATGGCGGCCGTGGCGTCCAGCTCCTGTGGGGGGGGCACGGGGGGGGGTGTTGGGGTGGGGGGGGGTGGGCACAACCGGCCCTGCCCCCCCCCCCAAACCGCCCCCCCCCACCCCGTACCTCGTCCTTGTCTGGGGGGGCGGGGGCTCCTCCTCCAGCTGGGGGGGGGGCGGGGGGGGTGGGCGCCCCCCCGGGGGTTCGGGCGGGGGCGGGGGCGGCGGGGAGGCCGCGTCCAGGGCGGGGGGAGGGGGCGGCGCCTCGGGGGGCTCCAGCAGCAGGGGGGCGGGGGCTGGGGGGCGCCCGGGGGGGCTCCTCTCCCCCTTCCTCGGCCCCCTCGGGTGGGGCTTTGCCTTCATCCTCCTGCTCCTCCTCCTCCTCCTCCTCGTCCTGCGGGGGCAGGGGGGCGCGCAGCCTTCGTCCACCTCCATGAGCAGGGGGGCGCTGGGGGGGGGCTCCTGGGGCTGCTCTTCCTCCTCCTCCTCCTCCTCTTCGTCCTCCTCCTCCTCCTCGGTGAGGCCTTCATCCTCCTCGTACCCCTCCTCCTCCTCCTCCTCCTCCTCCTCCTCGTACTCCTCCTCGCCCAGCTCTTCCTCCTCGAACTCTTCCTCCTCCTCCTCCTCCTCGAAAAACTCTTCCTCCCCGAACTCTTCCTCCTCTTCTTCCTCCTCCTCCTCCTCCTCCTCCTCCTCCTCGCTGCTGTTGATGTTGATGACGGCGCCCTCGGGCTCCCGGGGATTTCGGGGGGACCCCGCGCTGCGGCGGCGGGGGCGGCGCGGGCGGGACGGCGGCGGGGGGCTCCTCGGGAGGAGGCGGGGGCGGCGGGGGCGGAGGGGGAGGGGGAGGGAGGCGGGGGGCGGAGGGGGCGGAGGGGGCGGGGGGCGGCGCGGTGGTGGGGGGCGGGGGGCGGCGGGGGAGGGGCGGGGGGGCGCTTGGGGACGATGACGACGCTGTCGTCCGAGTCGCTCTCCAGCGAGATCTCCACGTCCGACGCCTCCTCGCGCTCGTAGTGCACGAAAACGGGGCGGCGGGGGCGCCGCCCCCCCCCCCGCCGGGCCCCCTCCCCCCGCCCCGGCTTCCCCCCCCTTCCTCGGCGAGGGGGAGGGGCGGCGGCGGGGGCTCGGCCGAGCGGGGCGGAGCGGGAGGGGCGGGGGGGCGTGGGGAGGGCCCGGGGGGGGAAGGGGCGGAAGGGGGCGGCGGGGGGTCCGGGGGGGAGTGGGGAGGGGGGTGGGGGGGGCGCAGGGGGCGCCCAGGGGCGGGCGAGGGCGTTGGCCACCACCAGGGCTTCGGCGCAGACGGAGGAGACCTGCGGGGGGCGGGGGCGGGGGTCACTGGGGGGGTCCCAGCTCGGGATGGGGGGGCTGGCGCTCCCAGGAGGCCCAGGTCGGGATGGGGGGGGCAGGGAGGGGATTTGGGGGGCCCAGTTTGGGATGGGGGGGGCAGGGAGGGGACTGAGGGGGCTCAGCTCGGGATGGGGGGGTGGGGCTCCCAGGGGTCCCAGTTCGGGATGGGGGGGCAGGGAGGGGATTGGGGGGCCCAGTTTGGGACAAGGGGGCAGTAGGGGTCCCAGTTTGGGATTGGGGGACCGTGGGGGTCCCGGGGGTCCTGGGGGTCCCAGCTCCGGATGGAAAAGGGTGGGGATCCCGGGGGTCCCAGTTCTGAAATGGGGGCACCAGGGGTGCTGGGGGGTCCCAGTTGGGGATGGGGGGTGCAGTAGGGGTCCCAGTTGGGGATGGGGGTCCCGGGGGGTCCCGGGGGGGGGTCTCACCGCCAGGGCGGGGTCGCGCTGTCCCAGGGCGAAGGCGTGCAGGGCGCAGTGCGGAGGGGCGCGGGTTGGGGGGCTCTGGGGGTCCCAGTTGGGGATGGAAAAGGGTGCGGATCCCGGAGGTCCCAGTTGGGGATGGGGGTCCCGGGGGGTCCCAGGGGGTCTCACCGCCAGGGCGGGGTCGCGCTGTCCCAGGGCGAAGGCGCGCAGGGCGCAGTGCGGGGGGGGGCGCAGGTTGGGGGGCCTCTGGGGGTCCCAGTTCGGGATGGGGGGTGCAGGGGGGTGTGGGGGTGGTGCAGGGGGTCCCAGTTGGGGATGGGGGGGTCCCGGGGGGGTCTCACCGCCAGGGCGGGGTCGCGCTGTCCCAGGGCGAAGGCGCGCAGGGCGCAGTGCAGGGGGGCGCGGGCGGGGGCGGGCGCCAGCAGCAGCGCGAGCAGCAGGCGGTACAGCGCGGCCCGGCAGGGGGCGCTGTGGTACGGGGAGCCGCCGGCGGGGGAGGGGCGCCCCCTGCGGCAGCCGCAGCGCCAGCGGCACCACCAGCTCGTGCAGCCGCTGGGGGGGGGGGGGCGGGGCGGGGGCGGGGGGGGGGGGGTCAGGGACACCCCGTCCTGCCACGCACAGACCCCCGGACCCACACAGCACCCCCCGGGCCCACAGAGCCCCCCGGGCCCCCCACAGCCCCACAGAGCCCCCCACCCCCCACAGCACCCCCCCTGGGACCCCCCGGCCCCACACAGCACCCCCTCGGGCCCACAGAGCCCCCCGCCCCCACAGACCCCCCCGGACCCCCCCAGACCCACAGAGCCCCCGGACCCCCACAGAGCCCCCCGGGACCACAGACCCCCCGGCCACACACAGCACCCCCCGGGACCACAGCACCCCCCGGGACCCCCCAGACCCACAGAGCCCCCCAGCCCCACACAGCACCCCCCGGGACCCCCCGGCCCCACAGAGCCCCCCGGACCCCCACAGCACCCCCCCGGACCCCCACAGCCCCACAGAGCCCCCGGACCCCCACAGCACCCCCCACAGACCCACAGAGCCCCCCGGCCCCACAGCACCCCCCGGGCCCCCACAGCACCCCCCGGCCCCACAGAGACCCCCAAGCCCCCCCAGACACACAGAGCCCCCTGGACCCCACACAGCACCCCCCAGACCCACAGAGCCCCCCGCCCCCACAGCACCCCCCGGGACCACAGAGCCCCCGGCCCCCCAGACCCCCCGGGCCCACAGCACCCCAGAGCCCCCCAGCGCCCCCCAGCCCCACAGCACCCCACAGGTCCCCCCCGGCCCCCCCACAAACCCCCCAGCCCCACAGACCCCCCCCCAGAACCCCCCAGCACCACAGACCCCCCGCAGCCCCCCCACAGACCCCTCGCCCCCCCCCAGCCACCCCCCTTCCCCCCAAACGCCACCACCACCCCCCTCCCACGCAGACCCCCACCGCCGGTGTCCCCCCCATGCCCTTGCACCCCGCCCCCCGCAGGGCCCCCAGCCCCCCGAAACCCAAGCACCCCCCCAACCCCCCCCAGCCCCCCCCCGTACCCGGTGGGTCTCCTCACTCAGCAGCGGCCCCCAGTCAGGACGATGCGGCGCAGCGCTGGGGGGCGGGGGGGGCACAACGATCAGCGACGGCCGGATTTGGGGGGGGGGCCCCCTTTCCCCGACCCCCCACCCCCACAACGCAATCGGGGGGGGGGGGGGGCTCCCCTTTCCCCCTGCACAGCGCTCACAGTGGGGCAAACGCCCCCCCATCGGGGGTCCCACCCCACGGGGGGGTCCCAAACCTCCCCCCACCCCCCTGGGGGTCCCGGGCGCCCCCCCACCCCCCGCGGGGTCCCGGGCCCCCCCCCACCTCGCAGCGCGGCGCGGCACACGTCGCTGTTGGCCGCCGGCTCCAGCTTGCGGTGCAGGGGGGGGCGTCGCCGTCCCCCTCCCCCAATTTGGGGCGTTTGGGGGCGCTGGGCTTGGGGTCCGGCGCCCTCAGCTGCGGGGAGAGGGGGGGGTCAGCGGGGGGGGGGGCGTGGGGCTGGGGGGCGTGGTTGTGGGGGGGGGTCGGTTGTGGGGGGTGCCGTGGGGTTAGGGGGTGGTTGTGGGGTGGGGAGTGGCGTGGGGGGGTCGGTTGTGGGGCGGGGGGGTCGGTTGTGGGGTGGGGGGGTCGGTTGGGGGGTGTGGGGCTCGGTTACGGGGCGGGGGGGTCGGTTGGGGGGGAGTGGCGTGGGGGGGTCGGTTGTGGGGGGTTGGCTGTGGGGGGTCGGTTGTGGGGGGGTCGGTTGTGGGGGGGAGTGGTGGGGGGGTCGGTTGTGGGGCGGGGGGTTGGTTGTGGGGTGGGGGGGACGGTTGGGGGGCAGGGGGAGTGGCGTGGGGGGGTCGGTTGTGGGGGGGTGGCATGCGGGGGGTCAGTTATGGGGGGGTCGGTTGGGGGGCAGGGGGAGTGGCGTGGGGGGGTCGGTTGCAGGATGGGGGGGTCGGTTGCGGGGTGTGGGGCTCGGTTACGGGGTGGGGGGGTCGGTTGGGGGGGGGGTGGCATGGGGGGGTCGGTTACGGGGCGGGGGGTCAGTTGGGGGGTGGGGGGGTTGGTTGTGGGACGGTGGGCTCGGTTGTGGGACGGGGGGTCGGTTACGGGGCGGGGGGGTCGGTTGGGGGGTGGGGGTTCGGGTTGTGGGACCGGCTCGGTTGCGGGGGCGGGGGGGGGGGTTGTGGGACGGGGGGGTCGGGGGGTCGGTTACGGGGCGGGGGGGTCGGTTGGGGGGTGGGGGTTCGGTTACGGGACGGGGGGCCGGTTCGGGGGGGGGGCTCACCCTGCCCCCCGGCGCGGGGGGGCGATGTCGGCCAGCAGGTGCCCCAGCAGCTCCTCCCCCGCCGCCCCGGCCCCTGCAGGACCCCCCGGCCGCGCCCGCCACGCGCACCCACAGCTCCAGCACCTGGTACAGGCGCGTGCGCAGCGCGCTGGGGGGGGCACGGCGCTGGGACCCCCCTCAAACCGCACCGCACCCCCCGGACCCCCCCGCACCCCCCGGGACCCACAAACCCCCCCCCGGGACCCCCAAACCGCCCCCAGCCCCCACACCCACAGCACTTGGGACAGGTGTGTGCGCAGCGCGCTGGGGGGGGGCACGGCGCTGGGACCCCCCTCAAACCGCACCGCACCCCCCGGACCCCCCGCACCCCCCGGGACCCACAAACCCCCCCGGGACCCCCAAACCGCCCCCCAGCCCCCACACCCACAGCACTTGGGACAGGTGTGTGCGCAGCGCGCTGGGGGGGGGGGGCACGGCGCTGGGACCCCCCCCTCAAACCGCACCGCACCCCCCAGCCCCCCCGGGACCCCCAGGACCTCCAGAGCCCCCTTGGGACCCCCAAACTCCCCTTCAAACCGCCCCGCACCCCCGTGGGACCCCCAAATCCCCCCCTCAAACTGCACCACACCCCCCGGACCCCCCCCAGGACCTCCAGACCCCCTTGGGACCCCCAAACCCCCCTTCAAACCGCCCCGCACCCCCATGGGACCCCCAAACCCCCCTCAAACCACCCCGCACCCCCCGGACCCCCCAGGACCCCCCCCAGGACCTCCAGACCCCCCTGGGACCCCCAAACCGCCCCGCACCCCCCGGGACCCCCACCCCCCCCATCCCCCTGGGACCTCCCCCCTCTGCCAGGACCCCCAAACCGCCCCGCACCCCTCCAGGACCCCCCCCCCCAAAACCAGCAGGGACCCCCCAGTGCCCCCCCGCGCCCCCCACCTGAAGGGGCGCTCCCGGCCGGGCTCGGGGGGCTCGCGGGGGCCGCTCCAGGCGCTCAGCACCTGCGGGAACAGGCGGCACAGGGCGGCCCCCAGCGCAGCAGGCGCGGCCCGCACCTGGGGGGCGTCAGCACCCCCCAAAACCCCCACACAGCCCCCCAAACCCCCCAGTGTCCCCCAAAACCGCCCAGAGCCCCCAAAACCGCCCAGAGCCCCCCAAAACTGCCCAGTGCCTGCAGTGCCCCCCACAGCCCCCCAAACCTCCCCAGTGCCCCCCAGCGCAGCAGGCGCGGCCCGCACCTGGGGGGGCGTCAGCACCGCCCCCAAAACCCCCACACAGCCCCCCAAACCCCCCAGTGTCCCCCAAAACCGCCCAGAGCCCCCAAAACCGCCCAGAGCCCCCCAAAACTGCCCAGTGCCCTGCAGTGCCCCCCACAGCCCCCCAAACCCCCCAGTGCCCCCCAGCGCAGCAGGCGCGGCCCGCACCTGGGGGGGGGTCAGCACCCCCCAAAACCCCCACACAGCCCCCCACAGCCCCCCAGTGCCCCCCACAGCCCCCCAGTGCCCCCCAGTTCATCCCAGTTCCCCTCCAACAGCCCCACAACCCTCCCCAGTACATCCCAGTCCCTCCCAGTTCCCCTCCAACGCCCCCACAACCCTCCCCAGTACATCCCAGTCCCTCCCAGTTCCCTCCCAACACCTCCACAACCCCCCAGTACATCCCAGTCCCTCCCAGTTCCCTCCCAACATCTCCACGACCCTCCCCAGTACATCCCAGTCCCTCCCAGTTCCCCTCCAACAGCCCCACGACCCTCCCCAATACATCCCAGTCCGTCCCAGTTCCCCTCCAACACCTACACAACCCTCCCCAGTACATCCCAGTCCCTCCCAGTTCCCCTCCAACAGCCCCACAACCCTCCCCAATACATCCCAGTCCGTCCCAGTTCCCCTCCAACACCTACACAACCCTCCCCAGTATATCCCAGTCCCTCCCAGTTCTCCTCCAACACCCCCACAACCCTCCCCAGTACATCCCAGTCCCTCCCAGTTCCCCCCAAACACCCCCACACCGCCCCCAGCTCCTCCCAGTTTCCCCCGGGGCCCCCCTGAACCGCGCCCCGCGCCCCCGCGGCGCTGCCAGTCCCTCCCAGTGCTCCCAGTCCGTCCCAGTGCTCCCAGTCCCGCGACTCACGCCAGGATGAGCGCGTCCAGCACGTCCAGCGCGTCCAGGTGGATGGAGGGGAGCAGCAGCATTCGGAGCGGCCCGTCCCCAAACCAGTTCTGGGGGGCGGGGGGGGGGCGGGGGTCGGGCTCTGCGCCCCCCCTGCGCCCCTCCCAGTGCCTCCCAGTGCTCCCAGTGCCCCCACTCACGATGTCCTTGCTGGTGACGGCCAGCGCGCGGCACACCAGGTCCAGGACGTCCCGCACGGGGACGGTGACGGGCGCCGCGAAATCCTTACTGGGGGGGAGGTGGGGCGGGGGTGAGCGGGGGGCCGGGGGTGTGGCGGGGGGTCCCGGGGGGCGGCTGGGGGGGGTCTGGGGGTCCCGGGGGCGGGCTGGGGGGAACTGGGAGGTCTGGGGGCGGTGTGGGGGTGTTGGGGGGGAACTGGGAGGGACTGGGATGTACTGGGGAGGGTTGTGGGGGCGTTGGAGGGGAACTGGGAGGGACTGGGATGTACTGGGGAGGGTCGTGGGGGTGTTGGAGGGGAACTGGGAGGGACTGGGATGTACTGGGGAGGGTTGTGGGGGCGTTGGAGGGGAACTGGGAGGGACTGGGATGTACTGGGGAGGGTTGTGGGGGCGTTGGAGGGGAACTGGGAGGGACTGCGATGTACTGGGGAGGGTCGTGGGAAGGCGTTGGAGGGGAACTGGGAGGGACTGGGATGTACTGGGGAGGGTTGTGGGGGCGTTGGAGGGGAACTGGGAGGGACTGCGATGTACTGGGGAAGGTCGTGAAGGTGTTGGAGGGGAACTGGGATGGACTGGGATGTACTGGGGAGGGTTGTGGGGGCGTTGGAGGGGAACTGGGACGGACTGGGATGTACTGGGGAGGGTTGTGGGGGCGTTGGAGGGGAACTAGGAGGGACTGGGATGTACTGGGGAGGGTTGTGGAGGTGTTGGAGGGGAACTGGGAGGGACTGGGATGTACTGGGGAGGGTCGTGGAGATGTTGGGGGGGAACTGGGATGGACTGGGATGTACTGGGGAGGGTTGTGGGGGTGTTGGAGGGGAACTGGGATGGACTGGGATGTACTGAGGAGCGTTGTGGAGGTATTGGGGTGGAGTTGGGAAGGAACTGGGATGAACTGGGAGGGGCTGCGGAGCTTGGGGTGGGTCTGGGGGTCCCAGGGGTGTGGCGGGGGGTCCCGGGGGCGGTTGGGGGTCCTGGGGGGTTCTGGGAGCGCTGGGGGGTATCTGGGGGTCCGGGGGGGGCTCTGGGGGTCCCATGGGGGGGTTCTGGGGGTCCCTGGGGTCTGTGGGAGCCCCGGGGGGCTCTGGGGGTCCCAGGGGGGCTGTGGGGGTCCCGGGGGGGTCTCTGGGGGTCCCGGGGGACTCTGGGGGTCGCAGGGGGGCTGTGGGGGTCGCGGGGGGGGTCGCGGGGGGTCCCACCTGAGCAGCAGGCGCAGCACGCGCGCCAGCCCCCGAAGCGCGCCCGCAGCGCCAGCACGAAGGCGGCGTCGCCGTCCGGGGGGCGGGGGCAGCAGCAGCTCCGCCCCCGGGCCCTCGTACGGGAGGGGGTCTGGGGGGGGGGCGGGGAGGGGGGTGAGACCCCGAATCCACCCGGGGGGGTCCGCGCACCCCCCGCACAACCCCCCAACCCCCCAAAGCCTCCCCGGGGGTCCTCCTGCTCTCTCCCCCCCCAAACCTCCCCCAACCCCCCCCAGCACCCCCCCCCAGGGGTCTCGGCCCCCCCCCCATCCCACCCTGGGGGTCTTCCCCACCCAAACCCCCACCGCGCCCCCCCCCCCGCACCAGTGCCCCCCCCCCAGCCCCCTGTGCCCCCCCACGCACCAGCAGCCCCCCCAGCAGCCCCCCACCCCCTGTACCCCCCCTCCCAGCCCCCCCAGCCCCCTGTGCCCCCCCAGCCCCCCCTGCACCGGCAGCCCCCCCAGCCCCCTGTGCCCCCCCAGCCCCCCAAGCCCCCCCAGGTCCCCCCCAGCAGCGCCCTGTGCCCCCCCAGCCCCCCCAGCCCCCCGTGCCCCCCCACGCACCGGCGGCCCCCCAGCAGCGCCCTGTGCCCCCCCCAGCATCCCCAGCCCCCCCAGCAGCCCCCCAGCCCCCTGTGCCCCCCCCCCACACACCGGCGGCCCCCCCCAGCAGCCCCCCCAGCCCCCTGTGCCCCCCCCCACGCACCGGCGGCCCCCCCCCAGCAGCCCCCCCAGCCCCCTGTGCCCCCCCCCCACGCACCGGCGCCCCCCCAGCAGCCCCCCAGCCCCCTGTGCCCCCCCCACGCACCGGCGGCCCCCCCAGCAGCCCCCCCAGCCCCCTGTGCCCCCCCCCACGCACCGGCGGCCCCCCCAGCAGCCCCCCAGCAGCGCGTGCAGGGCGCCCAGCAGCCCCCGCAGCTCCTGCTGCCAGCTCTCCGTGTGCCGCAGCCCCTGCGCGAACCCGCGGCCCAGCGCCGGCACCAGCGCCTGGCACTCGCACGCCAGCTGGGGGGGGGCAGGGGGGTCAGCAACCCCCCCGGGACCCCCCAAACCGCCCCCAACCCCCCCCAAACCCCCCCGGGACCCCCGAACCCCCAAACCGCCCCGCGGCCCCTGCGCGAACCCGCGGCCCAGCGCCTGGCACTCGCACGCCAGCTGGGGGGGGGGGGGCAGGGGGGTCAGCAACCCCCCGGGACCCCCAAACCGCCCCCAACCCCCCCGGGACCCCCAAACCGCCCCCAACCCCCCCAACCCCCCCCGGGACCCCCGAACCCCCAAACCGCCCCGCAGCCCCTGCGCGAACCCCCGCTGAGGGGGGGGGGGGGGGGACGGGGGGGACGACAGAGGATCAGGACCCCCGCCCCCCCCCCCCCAAGCCCCCCAAAACCACCCCACAACCCCGTGCCCCCCCCCGGGACCCCCAAAACCGCGCTACGCCCCCTAAACCACCCCACGGCCCCATTGAAGACCCACTGCCCCCCAGGCCCCCCCCAGCCCCTCTGAGCCCCCCAACCCCCCGGGCCCCCCCCCCCAAACCACCCCGCACCCCCAGAGTCCCTTCTGCGCCCCGCAGACCCCCACCCCCTGCGTGGGGCCCCCCCCACCCCCTCTGCCCCCCCCCGCGCCCCCCCGCCCCCCCCCAGCCCCCCAATTCCCGGTGCCCCCCACCTGCTGCAGCCGCGGGTTCTCGGAGTCGATGCGCGCCAGGAAAAACGCTGCCAGCTTCCCCTGCGCGATTTGGGGGGGACAATGGGGGGGGGGGTGTGTGCAGGACCCCCCCCGACCCCCACACCCCCCCCGGGGCGCGGGGACCCCCCCCGGCCCCCCCAAACCCGCACTCACCCGCATGGAGCCGCAGGCGCGGGGGTAGAACGTCATGCAGGAGCGCAGCCCCTCCAGCGCCGCCGCCTCGCACTGGGGGGGGGGGGGGGGGGGGGCGAGGGGGGACAGCGGTGTGGGACCCCCGTGGGACCCCCAAACTCCCCCACGCCCCCCCGTGACCCCCCGCCCCCCCCCCCACCTCGGGGCGCAGCGCCAGCAGCGAGGCGGGCGCAGCCCGGGGACGCGGTCGGTGCCGATGTCCCGCGCGCCCCTCGCCCCGTGTGCGCCCCCATGCCCCGTGGGCGCCCCCACGCCCCCCCCGTGACCCCCACGCCCCGTGTGCCCCCCACGCCCCCCGTGACCCCCCCCGCCCCCCCCCACCTCGGGGCGCAGCGCCAGCAGCGAGGCGAGCAGCCCGGGGACGCGGTCGGCGCCGATGTCCCGCGCGCCCCTCGCCACGTGTGTGCCCCCCCACGCCCCCCCGTGACCCCCCCCCACGCCCTGTGTGCCCCCCCCCACGCCCCCCGTGACCCCCCCACGCCCCCCCCACCTCGGGGCGCAGCGCCAGCAGCGAGGCGAGCAGCCCGGGGACGCGGTCGGTGCCGATGTCCCGCGCGCCCCTCGCCCCGTGTGCGCCCCCACTCCCCGTGGGCGCCCCCCATGCCCCGTGTGCCCCCCCCCCACGCCCCCCCGTGACCCCCCCACGCCCCCCCCACCTCGGGGGCGCAGCGCCAGCAGCGAGGTGAGCAGCCCGGGGACGTGGTCGGTGCCGATGTCCCCGTGCCAGCTCGGGCAGCTGGCAGGAGAAGCGCAGCAGCTCGTGCAGCACGGCCACGCCCAGCGCCATGGTGGGGGGGGGGTCCTGCGACTGCGGGGGGAGGACGGGACGGGGGGGGGTCAGCACGAAGCCAGGACCCCCCTGAGCGCCCCCCACCCCCCCCCCCCCAGCCCCTCTCAGCCCCCCTCCACGCCTGCAGCGGCTGTGCAGAGCCCAGGGACCCCCCCGGCCCCTTCCCAGCCCCCCAGGACCCCCCGGGCCCCAGACCCCCCCACACACCCCCCAGAGACCCCCAGGGCCCCCCACCTGCAGGGGCCGCTGCAGCCCCCGGGACCCCTCAGCCCCCACCTCAGGGCATCCCAGTCCTCCCCGCCTGCAGGGGGCGCTGCAGCGCAGGTAGCCAGCTCAGGCCCAGCTCTCCCCTGAGACCCCCAGTTCCCCCCAGTTTCCCCCAATCGCCATCCCACTGCCCCCAGTCCCCATCCCAGTTTCCCCCAAATCCCATCCCAGTGCCCCCCAGTCCCCCCCAGTCGCCCCCAGTTCCTCCCAGTCCTCCCTAGTTCCCCCTAATCCCCATCCCAGTGCCCCCCAGTCCCCCCCAGTTCCTCCCAGTCCTCCCCCAGCTCCCCCCAGTCCCCATCCCAGTGCCCCCAGTCCCCCCAGTCCCCCCGCTGGTGCCAGTCCTCCTGACCTACAGGAGGTGCTGCAGCGCGCGCAGCCAGCCCAGGCCCTGTCCCCCCAGTTCCCCCCAGTCCCCATCCCAGTCCCCCAGTGCCAGTCCTCCCGACCTGCAGGAGGTGCTGCAGCGCGCGCAGCCAGCCCAGGCCCAGTCCCCCCAGTCCATCCCAGTTCCCCCCAGTCCCTCCAGTCCATCCCCGTTCTCCCCAGTCCTCCCAGTCTCCCCAGTTTCCCCCCCCAGTCCGCCGGTGCCAGTCCTCCGGACCTGCAGGAGGTGCTGCAGCGTGCGCAGCCAGCCCAGGCCCAGTCCCCCCAGTCCATCCCAGTTCCCCCCAGTCCATCCCAGTTCTCCCTGGTCCATCCCAGTTCTCCCCGGTCCATCCCAGTTCCCCCCAGTCTCCCCAGTCCATCCCAGTTCCCCCCCACCCGGTGCCAGTCCTCCGGACCTGCAGGAGGTGCTGCAGCGCGCGCAGCCAGCCCAGGCCCAGTCCCCCAGTCCATCCCAGTTCCCCCCAGTCCATCCCAGTTCCCCCCAGTCCCCCCAGTCCATCCCAGTTCCCCCCAGTCCCCCCAGTCCATCCCAGTTCCCCCCAGTTCCCCCCACCCGGTGCCAGTCCTCCCGACCTGCAGGAGGTGCTGCAGCGCGCGCAGCCAGCCCAGGCCCAGTCCCCCCAGTCCATCCCAGTTCCCCCCAGTCCCCCCAGTCCATCCCAGTTCCCCCCAGTCCCCACCCCCCCGGTGCCAGTCCTCCGGACCTGCAGGAGGTGCTGCAGCGCGCGCAGCCAGCCCAGGCAGTGCTGCTGGAAGGGCTCGGTGGGGCTCTCGCTCACCAGCAGCGACAGCAGGCACAGCCCCTCCACCCTGCAACGCCATTGGCTACTACAGCGCCGGGCCCGCCCTCCCCACGCCGAGACCGCGCCTCCGATTGGCCGACGGAGGCCAGCGGGCCAGCGCGCGGCGAGGGCGCGGGTGAAGAGGCGACGCCTGATTGGCTGCGCGTTCCTGCGTTCCCACCCGCCCGCAAGCCGCCAGCCAATCGGCGGGAGCGCCGCACTGTCAGTCACGCAAAGCCCCACCCTCATTGGCTCACCCCCACCCCGGTCACGCCCCCGAAACACACAGCCGTTTTTCATTGGCTCGTCCTTCCCGCCGAAAGAACGACCAGCCAATAACTACACGCGGCCATCGGCTCCCGGCCCGGCGCCGTCCCCCGCGTCAGCCGGCACCGCGTTCTCATTGGCTCCCGCCCGACCTTTCGGCCCGCCCACGCCAGCCAAGCAGCCAATGAGGAAGCGGGCAGCACCGGCAGCCCGCGCACGCCGATTGGCCGGAGCCGCCGTCACTCACCGCGTCTTCATGGAGCTCAGGCGGGCGCTGGTGACGCCGACGAGGCCGCCGATGGCCTGGGCGCTCTGCGCGTCACGGGGTCGGGGGTCACGGGAGGCGAAAGGTCACGCGGGGAGGGGGCGGGGCCGAACGGGGCGGGGGGGGAGGGGCGGGGACCCGGGAATTGGAGGGGGGGCCGGCGGGGGGGCTCCTCGCCCGCGCGGGGTCCCGTTTCCCGCCTCCCCCTCCCTCCCTCCCCCGCACCTGCGTGCCCGCGCTGTCCCGCAGCCCCCGCACGAGCGCCGGGAGCGCGCGCCGGGAGGGCGGGAGCGCGCTCAGCGCCTCCAGCAGGGGCGCGGCGGGGGCGCGAGCCGCCGCCACCGCCGCCGCCGCCATGCTCGCCGCCGCCGCCGCCGCCTGCTGACGTCAGCGCCGCGCGTCCGAGGAGGAGGGGGGGTGTGGGCGCCGCCTGATGATGTCACTCCGGGAGGGTGGGGGGGCGTGGCCTAGCGCGCCGCATGCGCTCACCGCCCCCTTCTCCCCGCCCGCCGCCGTGACGTCAGCCTCCCGCCGCGCGTCCCCATTGGCTGGGCGCCGTCTTTCCCCCCGCCCCCGACCACGTGACCCCGGGGCCTGGCTGCGGCCTAGAGCTGCCCCCGAGCCCGGCCCGGCCCCGCCCCCAACCGGAACCCCCCCACCCCGGGCGGCCTGGAGGACCGCGGGGCACAGAGACGGGGCCTAGAGCGGCCCTGGAGGACCGCGGCGCCATAGAGCGGCTGCGCAGAGCGGCTTCCTGCTCACGTGACGCGGGCGGGGGGGGGTGGGGGTGTGGATTCCTTGCCGCGCATGCGCGGCCGGCGGCGGAAGCGGCGGGTACGGCGGCCGGCTTGGGCCATGGCGGGCTACGGGGTGGCGAACGAGCGGCTGCGCGTGCTGGAGGAGCTGGAGCGCGAGATCGGCGCCTCCCTGCAGAGCGCGGGTGAGGGGGGGGCGGGGCCTGCGGGGAGGGGCGGGGCCTGCGGGGGAGGGGGGCGGGGCACGGTCTCCACGGCGACGGCGGGGCCCCGCGTGACCTCTGCCCCTTTGCGCGGCGGGGTGAGGGGTCAGGGTCACGCTGCGGGCCCGGGCCTGCGCTCCAGGCTCTGTGTGCGGGGATGGGGGGCGGGGCGAGGCGGGGTCGGGAGGTCAGAGGTGAAGGGTCGCGCCCCGCCCCACAGGCACGGTGATCCTGGAGCTGTCGAAGGAGAAGGCCGGGGAGCGGCTGCTGGAGCGCCAGGCCGCCCAGTTCGGCGCCGCCGTGCAGAAGGTGGAGGCCGAGCTGTCGGCGCAGATCCGCTACCTCACGCAGGTCGGAGGGGTGGGGGGAGGGGCGGGGCCCTGCAGGGCGGGGCGGCGGCGTAACCCCTCCCCCCGCCGCAGGTGGCCACGGGGCAGCCGCACGAGGGCTCCAGCTACGCCGCGCGCAAGGGCTGCCAGCTGGCGCTGAACCGCGTGGACTACGCGCACCGGCGCCTGGGGGAGCTGGCGCGCGCCTGCGAGGCGGCGCTGGAGCAGTGACGGGGGGCGGGCGCGGGACGGGCACGGAGCGGACACGGACACGGAACGGCACAGAACGGACACGGAGCGGCACGCGCGCGGAACGGCACGGAACGGACGCGGACACGGAGCGAACGCGGACACAGAGCGGCACGGTCACAGAACGGCACGGAACGGACGCGGACACGGAGCGGACACGGACACAGAACGGCACGGACACGGAGCAGACGCGGACACGGAACGGACATGGAGCAGACACACCAGGAACATGGCACAGACACGGAGCGGACACAGGATGGACACGAGCGTGGCCCCCATCCTCCACCAGGAACACGCTAAGGACACGCCAAAATGAAGGGAGACCGCGGGGCGGGGGGCCTCCAGGTGCGGGGGGGCCCGAGCGCGGTGCCCCGCACGCGTGTGCCCGCCAACACACATGTGCCTGCCAGCATGCGTGTGCTCACTCTGAGGTTTGGGGGGGGGAGGGGTGGGCGTCGCCCTCTGTGATGTCACGCACGATGACCTGCTGATCTCTGACCCCGCCCGGGCGCCGGGTGCCCCCAGCCACGCCCTGCCGCAGCGGCTCCGCCCCCATGACGTCGTCCTTAACGAGGCCCAGGCGCTAACGAAGCAGCGGCCTGATTAACGAGGGGGTGGGGCCATAAACCCACCCACTCCTCCCTGCCCCCGCCCCATCACCCCTCCCCCACCCCGTGACCTCACCCCCTGCCCCATGACATCACCCCCGCCCCATGACATCACCCCCACCCTGCTGACGTCACCATTAGGGGGCTCTATAGGGGGGCTATGGGGGGGCTCTATAGGGAAGCTATGGGGGGGGCTATAGGGGGCTCTATAGGCTCTGGGGGGGCTCTAGGGGGCTCTTGGGGGGGCTCTATAGGGAAGCTATGGGGGGGCTATAGGGGGGCTCTATAGGCTCTGGGGCCTCGGGGGCTCTATAGGCTCTGGGGGGCTCTTTGGGGGCTCTATAGGTTCTGGAGGGGCCTGGAGGGGTCCTAGGGGGGCGCTGTAGGGGTCTATAGGTGATCTGTAGGTCTCTATAGGGGCTCTATAGGAGTCTGTAGGGAGCTGCAGCTTTCTATAGGTCTCTGTAGGAGCTCTATAGGATTCCGGAGCCAATCTATAGGTTTGTATACACGATCTATAGGCTGTGGGGCTCTGTAGGAGCTCTGTGGGCTTCTATAGGTGATCTATAGGTGATATAGGTGATCTATAGGTGATTTAGGTGATCTATAGGTGATCTATAGGTCTCTGCGGGTCTCTATAGGGGCTCTGTGGGATTCTGGAGCCGATCCATAGGTCCGTATGGGCGATCTATAGGCTGGGGGCGTCCGTAGGAGCTCTGTAGGGCTTTGATAGGTGCCGGGTTTCGGGGGGCTGTACGGGGAGGTGGGGGGCTGGGGGGGGAGGCTGGGGAGGTTTGGGGGTCCCCCTCCCCCCCAGGTACGAGCTCGGCCCCGCCATCTTCGCGGGCTGGGCGGGGGCGGCGCGGGAGCTGCCGGGCGGCGCCATGTTGGGCTGCTCCCGCCCGCGGCGCGGGGGCTCCGCTCGGCCCCGCGCCTCCCGCGAGTACGTCTGAGCGGGCTTTTCTACGAAATAAATGAGCATTTTCTTTTTTTTTTTCCCGCGTTTTAAACCATTTTCTGCACAAATTTATTTCCTGCGCGCGCGCGTGTGTCCGTCCCCGCCCCCCCCCCCCGGAACGCGCGGACTTTGCCCCGTCCCAACATGGCGGCGCTCGGCGCCGTACGGTGACGCAAGGGAGGGCGCCGCGCCGTGACGTCATCGGGAGGCGCCGGCGGAGCGGCGATGCTGGAGCCGGGCGGCGCGGGGGGGCTGGTGCTCGTGCGGGGTGCGGGGCCGGTTTGGGGGAGTGGGGGGGGCGGTTTGGGGGCCTGAGGGGGCGGGGGGGTGCCCTGGGCCCGGATTTGGGGGGCCGTGAGGCCGGATTTGGGGGCCGGGTGCCCTGGGCCCGGTGCGGGGGCGGTTTGGGGGGCTGGGGGGGCGGTTGGGGGGCTGGGGGTGCCCCGGGGGCTGGGGGGGGGCTGGGGGGTCGCCGCGGGGCTCAGCCCCGTCCCCGCCCCGCAGACAGCGCCGCCCGCGAGGGCCGCAGCCTCCTCCGGGCCCTGGTCAGCGCCGCGGCGGAGAGGTGAGGGGGAAGGGGGGATGGGGAGGGGCCTTGGGGAGGGGGCGGGGCCGGGCCTGACCACGCCCCCTCCCAGGGCGGGGCCCGTGCACGTGCTGCTGTTCGAGGTGCCCCGGCAGCGCTTCGAGGCCGGGCTGAGCCCCCCCGTCCGGCAGCGGTGAGCGCGCCCCCCTCCCCCAGACCCCCATGGGCCCCCGTAGCCACCCATGGACCCCCAATAGCCACCCAGGGACCCCCATGGCCCCCCCATGGACCCCCAGAGCCCCCCGTAACCACCCATGGACCCCCATAGCCCCCACAGACCCCCATGGCCCCCCCCATGGACCCCCAGAGCCCCCCGTAACCACCCATGGACCCCCATAGCCCCCACAGACCCCCATGGCCCCCCCATGGACCCCCAGAACCCCCCGTAACCACCCATGGACCCCCATAGCCCCCACAGACCCCCCCATGGACCCCCATAGGGCGCCACAGACCCCTCACAGCCCCCCATAGCCCCCCATGGCTCCCCCATAGCCCCCCTATAGCGCCCCATGGGCCCCCCACAGCCTCCCATAGCCATCCGTGGCCCCCCATGGCCCCCCATGGCTCCCCATGGACCCCCATGGCCCCACAGACCCCCCCATGGACCTCCATAGGGCCCCACAGACCCCCTATAGCCCCCTATAGCCCCCCCATGGCCCCCCTATAGCACCCCATGGACCCCCCACAGACCCCCCTGGACCCCCCACAGCCCCCATAGCCCCCCACGGACCCACAGACCCCCCCCATGGCCCCCCATAGCCCCCACGGGTCCCCTAATTCCCCCATAGCCCCCCACGGACCCACAGACCCCCCCCCCATGGCCCCCCATGGCCCCCACAGACCCCCCATAGCCCCCACGGACCCCCATAGCCCCCCTGACCCCCCCTCCCCCCCAGGCTGCAGTTCCGCGATGGTTTCGGGGACCCCCTGGGCTGGAGCGGGGCGCAGGCCGAGCTGCGGGCGGGCGACGTGGGGGCTGCTGGCAGGGGGCGGCGGCGGGGCCGGGGGGGCCGCCCCCACGCTGGCGCTGGACTCGCTGAGCTGGCTGCTGCTGCGCCTGCCCCCCCCCGCCTGCTGCAGGGCCTGGGGGCGCTGCTGGGGGGGGCCGCGCCGGTGGGACATGGGGGGGGATGCTGGGGGGGGCCGCGCCGGTGGGACATGGGGGGCGCTGCTGGGGGGGGGCCATGCCAGTGGGACATGGGGGGGGCCTGCTGGGGGCGCGGGGGTGGGGACGCAGGGGGTGGGGGGCTGCAGGGTGGGGGGCCATGGGGGGGCCACACTAGTGGGACATTTTGGGGGGGGGCTCTGCTGCGGGGGGGCGACCCCGCTGGTGGGATGGGGGGGGCCCCTGTTGGGGGTTGGGGGGGGCTGGGGGAGGCGGTGGGGTGGGGAGGGGGGCCTATGGGGGGTTCGTGGGGGGGCTGAGGGGGAGTGGGGGGCCCATGGGGGGCAGCGGGCTCAGGCACTGGGGGTCCCGTGGCGATGGGGGATGGGGGGCGCGGTTTGGGGTTTTGGGGTTGGGGCGCAATTTGGGGTTGGGGCACATGGGGATGGGACCGCCCCCCCCGAATTCCTGTGCCCCCCCCAGGGCGCCCCCAGGTGCTGGCGCTGCTGCACGAGGACCTGCACCCCCGCGCTGCTGGGGGCGCTGGGGGCCCTGGCCAGCGCCCAGCTGGGCCCGGAGGGGCCCCCCGCGCCCCCCCCCACCCGCCCCCCGCCCTGCCCGCCGGGGGGGCACCGTGCAGGTGGGTGACGGGGGTGACAGCGGAGGGGGGGGGGCAACCCCCAAAAAAATTGTGTTTCCCCCCCCAAATCTCTTCCCCACCCAAATTTCTCTTCCTCCACCCCAAAATTTTCTGTCCCCCCCCCCAAATTTTCTCCCCCCCGCCCCGAATTTCTCTCTCTTCCCCAAAATCTCCCCCCTAAAATCTCTCCTCCCCCCCCCCTCAATTTTCCCCCCCCAGGACGAGACCCCCGAGGGGTCCCTGGGGGCGCCCCCCCCCACACCGGAGGAGGAGGAGGACGAGGACGAGGAGGGGGGCCCCCCCCCCCGCCGGGGGGGCCCCCTCCCCCAGCCCCTCACCTTCCGCCTGCGCCTGTCGGGGGCCGAACGCGCGGCGCGCGCGGCGCTGGCCCCCCGTACCAGCTCGGCCCCCCAGGTAAGCGGGGGTCCCCAGTAACAGCCCAGTGGCCCCCGCCCCCCCAGTAACCCCCCCGCTCCCCCTCCCCTCCAGGAGATCCCCCCCGGCACCCCCCACCCCCCGAGGACGAGGACCCCGACGAGGACCTGGACGTGTGACCCCAATAAAGGCGCCGAGGGTGCCCCCGCTCTGTGTCGTCACTGGGAGGGGTCCGGGGGGGGGGACACGCCCCCCCAATTCGAGGGGGGCACCCCCGATTCGGGGGGGAGGGGGCGAACCGGACGCCTGGGCCCCCCGTCGGGGCCGGGGAGGGGGGCGCAGGGACCCGGGGCGGGCGCCGGAAGGCGAGGCCACGCCCTCCCCGCCGGGGCCACGCCTCCTCATTTGCGTGAGCCACGCCCCCCGTCGGGTGGGCACGCGGGGGAGATTTCCCGCCTCCGGGCCAGGCCACGCCTCCCGCCGCCCTCCCTTCCTCCGCGCAGGCGCACCAGCCTCCCGCCCGCACCGCGCAGGCGCACTAGCCCCCGCGCCCCGGAAGCGCTCGGCCGGAAGTGACCCCCGGTAGCGGCGGGAGGGGCCGGGCGGGAAGGCGATGGCGGCGGCCGGGGGCTCCCACCGGTAACGGCCGAGCTCCACCCGCCCGCCGCGGCCGGGCAGCGCCGGGGGCCCCTCCCCGGGACCGCCTCCCCCTCTCCTCCGCGGCCGCCGTACCGGGAGCCGCCGCCTCCGCCGCAGCGGGGGCCGCCTCCCCCGCGCCTCCGGCGCCGCTTTCCCCCGGGCCGGCGGTCGCAGCGGGGCCGGGGGTCCCGGGGCCGGCCCGGGGCTGGGGCCGCCGGCGCGGGGGGTGCGAAACTGGCGGAGCTGGGCCGGGTGGGGGGCGGCGCTGGCGGGGCCGGTACCGGAGCCGGTGCCGGGGCCGGTACCGGGATGATGCGGACCCAGTGCCTGCTGGGGCTCCGCGCCTTCGTGGCGTTCGCCGCCAAGCTCTGGAGCTTCCTGCTGTACATGCTGCGGCGGCAGGTCCGCACCGTGAGTACCGGGACCGCGGCGCCGTGAGTACCGGCGGGGGGAGGGGCCCTGCGCGGGTTGGGGCGGGGGGTGGGGGAGGGGCTGCGTCCGTGCCTCAGTTTCCCCCGCTGTTCTCGGAGGGGGGTGTCTCTGCGGCCCCAAACTGGGACGGTACCGGTTCCCGCTGCGGGGAGGGGGGGCTCTGCGGCCCCAAACCGGGGCGGTACCGGTTCCCGCTGCGGGGGGGCGGAGGGGGGGGTCTGTGTGTCCCCAAACCGGGGCGGTGCCGGTTCCCGCGGGGGGGGGGGGAGGGGTGACGGGGAGCAGCAGGTGGGAGGTTTAATTTAGCGCGGGGGGGGGAGGGGCGGGGGGAGGCGCCGGGTCCCCGTCCCGCGGCGGAGGGGCTGCTGCCAGGGGGAGGGGCCGTGGGGGAGGGGCGGAGGGGGGCGCGGTGTCCCACCCCCCACCCCACGGCTCCCGTCCCGCCAGGTGATCCAGTACCAGACGGTGCGGTACGACGTCCTGCCGCTCTCCCCCTCTCCCGAAATCGCCTCAGTGAGTGGGGGGCGCGGGGGGAGGGGCCGCGGGGGGCGGGGGAGGGGCCGCGGGGGAGCCCCCAAACTGGGGACGGGTGGGGGAGCCCCCAAACTGGGAGGGGCTGTGGGGAGAAGCTGGCGACCGGGGGAGCCAGGAGGAGGAGAAGGGGGATGGGGGGAGCTGTGAGTGGGGGAGGGGCTCTGTGGCCCCCCCCGACCCCCCGCCCCCCCCAGACCAGGTGAAGAGGAAAATCCTGGTGCTGGACCTGGACGAGACGCTGATCCACTCGCACCACGACGGCGTCCTGCGCCCCACCGTGCGCCCCGGGACCCCCCGGACTTCATCCTCAAGGTGGGGGAGGGGCGGAATTGGGGGAGGGGTGGGGGTTGGGGGTCCGGCTGATCACCCCTCCCCCCCAGGTCGTCATCGACAAGCACCCCGTGCGCTTCTTCGTGCACAAGCGGCCGCACGTGGATTTCTTCCTGGAGGTGGTGAGTTCCCGCCCCTCCCCCGCCCCGCGGGGACTTTCCCCCCCCAGGCCCCGCCCCCTTTCGCCCCGCCCGCTCCCAGCGGCCCCGCCCCCCGCAGGTCAGCCAATGGTACGAGCTGGTGGTGTTCACGGCCAGCATGGAGATCTACGGCTGCGCCGTGGCCGACAAACTGGACAACAACCGCAGCATCCTCAACCGGCGCTACTACCGCCAGGTGGGCGGGGCCGGGGGCGGGGCCGGGGGCGGGGCCGGGGCCGGGTGTGGCCGCGCAGTGGGCGGAGCCACCCTGGGGGGCGTGGCACCGGGGCTGGGAGCAGGTGGGACCCCTCCGTGGGGCAGTGGGGCTGTGTGGGCGGGGTCTGGAGTGTTGCTCCTCCCCCCCGGTGGGTGTGGCCAATGAAGGGGGCGTGGCTAATTGAAAGGGGTGTGGCTAAAAGTGGAGGGGCGGGGCTTAGTGGGCAGTGCTGCTCGGAGAGGGGAGTTTCGGGACGAGGTGGCGGCAGATTGGACCGCTCGGTGGGGTGATGGGGCTGTGTGGGCGGGGCCTGGAGTCTCACCCCTCCCCCGGTGGGCGTGGTCGGTGGAGGGGCGTGGCCAGTGGAGGGGTGGGGCTTAGTGGGTGGGGCTCCTCGGGGAGGGGCGTTTCAGGATGAGGTGGCAGTGGATTGGACTGCCGTGGGGTGATGGGGCTGTGTGGGCGGAGCCTGGAGCCTCGCCCCTCCCCCGGGGTGGGTGTGGCCAGTGGAGGGGGCGTGGCTAAGCCCGGCCCCGCCCCCAGCACTGCACGCTGGAGCTGGGCAGCTACATCAAGGACCTGGGGGTGGTGCACGCCGACCTCTCCAGCATCGTCATCCTCGACAACTCCCCCGGCGCCTACCGCAGCCACCCAGGTACGGCCCCGCCCCCCCAGACCCCTCCCCCGCGCCCCCCGGACCCCCCGCGCCCCCCTCACCCCGCCCCTCCCCCCAGATAACGCCATCCCCATCAAGTCCTGGTTCAGCGACCCCAGCGACACCGCGCTGCTCAACCTGCTGCCCATGCTGGACGCCCTGAGGTGGGGGCTGGGGGGGGGTCCTGGGGGGTCCTGGGGGGCGGGGGGGGGGGCACGGCGAGGTCTAGGGGGGGCATCGCGGGGGGTCATGGTGGGGTTTGGGGGGCGCGGTGGGGTTTGGGGGGGCACGGCGGAGCCTGGGGGTGTCCCGAGGGGGGGGCACAGTGGGATCTGGGGGGCAGGGGGCTGCGGGCGCCACAGCGGGGTCCTCACTGGTTTGGGGTGGGGGTGGGGGTGGGGGTGAGTCCTGGAGCCGTTCTGGGGTCTCACCCCCCCCCCCCCCCCCCCAGGTTCACCGCCGACGTCCGCTCCGTCCTGAGCCGCAACCTCCACCAGCACCGGCTGTGGTGACGGCAGCCCCTCCCCCGCCACGGCGCCCCTCCCCCACCCCCCGAGGGACGGGGACCCCCCGCCCAACCCCCGGGCCGGACTCTGCGCCCCACGGCGGGGACGAAGCTTCTCCCCCTCCCCCCGCCCCACAACGCGGTGGTGGGGGGCAGCGTGGGTGGGGGGAATGGGGGCTGCGAGGGGGGCGCCCCTCCCCCCACGGCCGGCCGGACAGACGGACACGGACAGAGGGGGCGCTGCCGGCCCCGCCCCCCCCCCCCCCGCCCCTCCACCCCCCTCGTTTTTAAAAGACCTGCGTCCCACCCGCGGCGTCTCTGTGCTTCGTGTGCCCCCTCCCCCACCCCCCGCGCGGCCCCTCCCCCCGCAGTGGTTCCGTCCCTCCCCCCCCCCCTCCCCCCGCGATGGTTCCGTCCGCGCGCTGGCCACGCCCCCTTGCTGGCCGCGCCCGCCGGCGGTCACGTGGCACCGGTGTTTACGACCCCGCCCGCCACGTGACACTCGCCCCCCCCCCCCCGGCGCGGTGACGTCAGTCACATGACACGCGCGCGGCCGCAGCACCGCCGCCGATCCTTCCGCGCGGCCGCCCGCTCCCCACACCCTCCCCCCCCCCACCGTTACCGGACGCGCTCGCGCGTCCCCCCCCCCCCCCGCTGCGCCACCGCCGTTACCGGAGGGAGGGGGAGGGGGAGGGGCGTACGCCGTTTCCGTACCGGGTGGGGGGGGGCGGGGGGAATATCCAGCGCGGCGGGCTCAGTACGCATGCGCTACGCTGTCTGCGCGGGCTAGGCGCCCGGCGCGCATGCGCCGCGCCAGTCGCGCACACTCCGCTCCCGACGCGCATGCGTAGGCGCCGCTTTTCCCTTTTCGCCGGGGTGGGGGGGGGGGGGGGGCGGCGGCCGTTGACGCCGTTGGCGTAGGGCGCGCGCGCGCGCTGCGCTGTTGGCGTGGCAGCGCGCGGGGGGTGGGGGGGGAAGGGCGGGGCCGGCACCGGGAAGCGAAGGGACCGGGGGGGGGGGGGGTTTGGGGGGGGGGGAGGGGCGGGGCCGTATCCCTGCGCCGCGCACGCACCGTCCGGTCCCGGGTCCGGTCCCGGTCGCAGCCGCCGCCGCCGCCGCTGCCCCCCCCCGCTGCCCCCCCCTCCCCCAGCCATGAAGTTCCTGTACAAGGAGGAGCACCCGTTCGAGAAGCGGCGCTGCGAGGGCGAGAAAATCCGGAAAAAATACCCGGACCGCGTCCCGGTGAGCCCCTCCCCCACCCCGGGACACCCCCACACCCCCCCCGGGGCCGCCTGGACACCCCGCGAGCCCCCCCCCCCCCCCGGGTACCCCAGGACCTCCCCCCCCCCACTCCGGGACTCCCAGGAAACCTCGGGAGTCGTTTGGGGCCCCGAGCGCCCCCCCCACTCCGGGACCCCCACAGCGTCCGTGCGCACCCCCCATCCCCCCCCCCCCCCAAACCCCAATAACCCCCCCTCCCACCCCCGGCCCCTTCCCCCCCGCAAGGGGGGGGGGGCGGTCTCTGTGGGGCCGCGACCCCCGTTCCCCGGGGGGGGGGGGGGGGAAGGGAAGGGAAGGGGAGGGGTCCCCACCCCCATCACGCCCCCCCCCCGCGCCCCCCCCCAGGTGATCGTGGAGAAGGCGCCCAAGGCCCGGATCGGCGACCTGGACAAGAAGAAGTACCTGGTGCCCTCGGACCTGACAGGTGGGGGGCAGCGGGGGGGGGGATTGGGGACGGGGGGGGGTGCGGGGGAGGGGGTGTCCCCCACCTCACCGTGCCCCCCCCCCCCCCCCGCAGTGGGGCAGTTCTATTTCCTGATCCGGAAGCGGATCCACCTGCGGGCGGAGGACGCGCTCTTCTTCTTCGTCAACAACGTCATCCCCCCCACCAGCGCCACCATGGGGCAGCTCTACCAGGTGGGGGGGGGGCGGGGGGGGCAAGGTGGGGGGGCAGGGGGGGCAAGGGGGGATCGGGGGATGGAGGTGCTCGTGGGGAAGGGGAGGCACTGGTGGGGCTGGGGAAAGGGTGCGGGGTGTGTGGGGGGGGGGTCAGAGGGGGTGGGGGGCACGTGTGGGGCTGGGGGGGCACTTGTGGGGCTGGGGTGGGGGAGGGAAAACACTTGTGGGGCTGGGGAGAGGGTGGGGGGCGGGTGTGGGGGGTGGGAGGGCACATGGGGGGCTGGGGAGGGGGGCACTTGTGGGGCTGGGGGGCACATTGGGGGGGGTTGAGAGGGGGTGGGGGGCTAGAGAAGGGGTGGGGGGGGCGCATGTGGGGCTGGGGCAGGAGTGGGGGGGGGGGCGTGTGTGGGGCTGGGGTGGGGGGCACATGGGGGCGTTGAGAGGGGTGGGGGGGCACTTGTGGGGCTGGGGAGAGGGCGGGGGGCACGTGGGGGGGTTGAGAGGGGGTCTGGGACCCAGTAGCGTCCGAAGCTCTGAGATGGGGGTGGGGCGCCCCGGGGGGGCGGGGTCGGTGCGGGGGCGGGGAATCCCCGTGCCCCCCCCCCCACCGTGACCCCCGCCCCCTCCCCCCCAGGAGCACCACGAGGAGGATTTCTTCCTGTACATCGCCTACAGCGACGAGAGCGTCTATGGGGGCTGAGCCCCGCCCCCCCGCGCCCCCGGCCCCTCCCGGGCCCCCCGGGCCCCCCCGCGCTCAATAAACGCGACGGAGCCGCCTCGGGCCTCCTTTGTGCGGGGGGGGGCGGGAGGGCTGGGGGGGGGCGGGAACTACAACTCCCAGCGTGCTTTGCGCGGAGAGCGGGATGCGCGCGGTGGCGGCGGAGGGGGGCGTGGCTTCGGGGGCGGGGGCGGGGAGGGGGCGGCGCGGAGCGAGGCGGCACCGGACGGGGAGCGACGGACGGAGCCGGGGCCCGACCCCGCCGCGGGGCCGCCGCCATGGCCGAGCCCGGCCACGAAGGTACCGGTACCGGGGGAGGGAGGAGGGGGGCGGGCCCGGAACCGGAGCGCTGGGGGGGGGGGGCGGGGGATTTGGGGGGAGCACCGGCACCGGGGGAAGCGGAGCAGCGGGGGGAGGGAGGGGAACGGGAGTACCGGAGGTACCGGCAGCGGGGGGGGCGGAGGAACCGGAGCACCGGGGGTGCCGGCGCTGGAGGGTCCGGTACTGGCGGAGAGCGGAGCGCCGGGGGTACCGGTACCGGGAGTGGAGGAACCGGAGCTCCGGGGGTACCGGTACCGGGGGGGAGTGGAGGAACCGGAGCTCCGGGGTTACTGGTACCGGGGGGGGAGTGGAGGAACCGGAGCGCCGGGGGTACCGGTACCGGGGGGGCGGGGGAGGTACCGGCACTGGGATAGGGGGGAACGGGAGCACGGGGGGTACCGGTAACGGGGGAGGGGGGAGCGGAGGAACCGGAGCACGGGGGGTACCGGTACCGGGAGGAACGGCACTGGGGCGGGGGGGACCGGGGGTCCCGGCACCAGCGGAGCGGTGGTGGGGAACGGGAGCACCGGGGGTACCGGTACCGGGGCGGGGGAGGGAGCCGGGACAGCGCGGAGAACCGGAGCACCGGGGGTACCGGCACCGCGGGGGGGGGGGGGAGCCGGGACACCGGGGGTACCGGTACGGGGCGGGGTCCCGGGACTTGGGCGGCGGGGGGTGGGGGGGAGACCGGGACGGTGGGGGAGGGGAACCAGAGCGTCCCCGGGGGGGGGGGGGCGGCGACGACAATGGCGGGGGGAGGGGGAGCGATCCCGGCACCGGGGGGGTGGGGGGAGCCGCGCCCTGAGCTCCCGGTGCCCGTGTGACCCCTCCCCCCACAGACCCGCTCCCGAGCCTGAAGGCAGAGACGCAGGTGAGGGGGGGGGGAGGGGCACCGGGGGGGCAACCGGGAAGGGACCGGGCGGGGGGGGGGTCCCAGAGCTTCCTCTCCCCCCATGCCCTGGGCAGGCGGTTTAAGCGTGGCCGGTACCGGGAAAGGGGGGGGCGTGGGGGGTGGGGGAGGGATTCCCGGTGCTGATTGCCCACCCCCACCCCCCCCACCCCCCCTCCCCGCAGCCCCCCGAAAAACGGCGCCGGACGATCGAGGATTTCAACAAATTCTGCAGCTTCGTGCTGGCCTACGCGGGGTACATCCCGGCGGCCGCCGAGGTGGGCGCGGGGGGGAACCGGGGGGGGGGGGAAACCGGGGGAAAACCCGGGGAGAACCGGGCCCCCCGCCCGCGCTGCGCGGCGGCGCCTACAACTCCCGGCGTGCCCCGCGCCTCGGCGCCGCCTCTTCCCGGGGAAACTACGGCTCCCGGCGAGCCCCGCGCGCGGCGCCGCCGCCATCTTGGGACTGGGAGGGGGCTGCGGGGGGGGTGGGGGGCGACGGGAAATGGAGTCCGCGGGAAGGGGGCTCCCCCAGGGTGTGGGGTGCAGATGGGGGGGATTCGGGGCACCCCCCAAATGGGGGTCTGGGGGGCACGGGGGGGTTTGGGGCTCACTGGGACGGCGTGGGGGGCTTTGGGTGGGGGCGGGCCTGAGGGGGTTTGGGATGGGGGGTCGGAGCAGCCCCCCAAATAGGGGTCTGGGGGGATGGGGGGTTTGGGATGGGGGGGTCGGAGCAGCCCCCCAAATAGGGGTCTGGGGGGATGGGGGGGTCGGAGCAGCCCCCCCGAATAGGGGGCTGGGGGGATGGGGGGTTTGGGATGGGGGGGTCAGGAGCAGCCCCCCAAATAGGGGTCTGGGGGGGATGAGAGGGTTTGGGGCTCACTGGGACAGGGTGGGGGGCTTTGCAGCAGCCCCCCCCCACGCCTGGGGGTCTCACCCCCCCCCTTTCCCCCCCAGGAGAGCGGCTGGGGGTCGTCGGGCCCCAGCTCCCCCCTGGGCGGGGGCGGGCGGAGGGGGGCGAGGGCTGGGGGCGGCCCCCGCCGCGCTGCGCACCATCGAGACCTTCGTGCGCAAGGCCAAGTCCTCCAAAAGGGGGGGCGGGGGCTGGTGGCCCCCCCCCGGGGCTTGTGGGCCCCCCCCCCGGGCGCGCTGCTGGACAAGATGCGGCTGAAGGATTCGCTCTTCCAGCTGCAGCCCCCCCGCCGCCCCCCCGCGCCCCCCGGCGGAGGGAGCGACGCGGGCGGCGGGGGGACGGCGGCGGCGGCGGCGGGGGCGGCGGGGGGGGGGACGCGCCCCCCGCCCGCGTCAAGAGGAGCAAAAAGCGGCGGTGGAAAAAGGGGGAGCGGGAGGGGGGCAGGGGCTCCCCCAGCGAAACGGACTCGGAGGAGGAGCCCGCGTCCCCCGCCGGCCGACCCCCCAAACCGCCGCCGCCGCCCCCCGCCGCCCCCGCAGCGCCCCCGAGCTGGGGGGAGGCGGACGGGGGGCCAAGCTGGGGGGGCAGCACGGAGAGCAGCCGGGACGGGAGGGGGACGGCAGCTCCAGCGAGGGCGAGGGGCGCGTGATGGACGAGGACATCATGGTGGAGTCGGGTGAGTGGGGGGGCACGACCCCCCCAGCGACCCCCAAACCCCCTCCCCCCACTGCCCACCAAACCCCCCCCCCCCACCGACCCCCCCAGCGCTCCCCAAACCCCCCCCCAAATGCCTCCGGAGACCCCAACCCCCCCCCAGTGCCCCCCTAGAGACCCCTCACAGCCCCCCAGCGCCCCCCAAATCCCCCACAGCCCCCCCAGTGCCCCCCGAACCCCTCCAGAGACCCCAGCCCCCCCACGCCCTCAATGCCCCCCCAGAGAACCCCCCCAACCCCCCCCTCACTCCCCCCATTCCCTCTCCCATGACCCCACTGGGATGGTTCAGCCCCCCCCATTCCCCTTTCGGGGTTCCCTGACCGCTCCCCCGCCAATTTGGGAATTTTTGGGGTGCCCCCCCACTTTTGGGATGTGCCCCTCCCAATTTTGGGGTCCTCCCACCCCCCCCACCCCCCCATTCCCTCTCCCATGACCCCACTGGGATAGTTCAGCCCCCCCCCATTCCCTTTCGGGGTTCCCTGACCGCTCCCCCCCCCAATTTGGGGATTTTCAGGGTGCCCCCACTTTTGGGATGTGCCCCCCCAATTTTGGAATTTCGGGGTCCCCTTAACCCCCCCTGCCCCCCGACCCTCCCCCCCTTCTCTCTCCCATGACCCCACTGGGATGGTTCAGCCCCACTCTCCCCCCATTCCCTTTCGGGGTTCCCTGACCGTTCCCCCCAATTTGGGGAATTTTTGGGGTGCCCCCCACTTTTGGGATGTGCCCCCCCAATTTTGGAATTTCGGGGTCCCCTTAATCCCCCCTGCTCCCCGAAGCCCCCCCTCCCCTCTCCCATGACCCCACTGGGATGGTTCATTCCCCCGCCCTCCACCCTTCCTTTTTGGGGTTCCCTGACCGTTCCCCCCCCCCAATTCGGGAATTTTTGGGGTGCCCCCCCCCAGGGGACGACTCGTGGGACCTGATCACGTGCTACTGCCAGAAGCCGTTCGCGGGACGGCCCATGATCGAGTGCGGGCAGTGCGGGACCTGGGTGCACCTCTCCTGCGCGCGCGCGCGCAAGACGCACGTCCCCGACGTCTTCGTCTGCCAAAAATGCCGCGAGGGGGGGCGCCGGGCCCCCCGCCCCCTCCCCCCGCCCCGGGGGGACCCCTGAAGCCCCCCGACCCGGCCGGCTGAGCCGCAAAACCCCTCCCCCACCCACCCCTCCCCAAAATCCGCGGGGCGCGGGGAGGGTTTGCGCCCGCGGGAGAAGGGGGAGCGCGGGGGGCGCGCGCGCCCCCCCAACCCAAAATGGGGAGGGGTTTGGGGGGACGCCCCCCCCTAAGGACTGTGTGGGTGTGAGGGGGTCCCTCGGCAAATTTGGGGGGGACTTGCTCCTCCCTCCCCCAAGGATGGGGGCTTTGGGGGTCCCGCAGCCCAGGCTGTGGGGTTTGGGGGACCCGCGCCCCCAGATTTGGGGGGTTTAGGGGCCCCCCCAGGACAGGGAGGGTTTGGGGGTCTCTTGCCCCCCCCCAGGATGTGGGGGTTGGGGGACCCTCACCCCCAGGACTGAGTCGGTTTGGGGGGCCCCTCACTAGATTGGGGGAGTCCGTACCCCCTGAGGTTGGGGGAGTTTACGGGACCCCCAGGAACAAGAGGGGCTTGGGGGACCCTCACCCCCAAATTTGGGGGGGGGTTTAGGGGACCCCCGCAGGATGGGAGGGGGTTTGGGGGACCCTCACCACCCCCCTCAGGACAAGAGGGGTTTTGGGGGCCCCCCACCCCGGGGGTCCAAGGACTCAGGGGCTTTGGGGGGCCCGGGGGGAGTGATTTTGGGGGCCCCCCCATGTACAGCCAGGTGTAAATAGCGGGGGCTGCGGTTTTTCACCCCCGGGATTTTATAGAAAACTTTTATTTCCCCGCGCCCTCGGTTTGGGGGGTCCCTCACTCCCCCCCCCCAAATTTGGGGGCGCTGGGGTGGTTGGACCATCCTGGGCATGGGGCACCCCCAAAACAGGCCGGGCCTCCCCCAGCCCCCCCTCCTGTGGGGGTGCGGTTGGGTTTGGGGCCCCCCCCCCACCCGGGGTGGGGAATTTTGGGGGGGGGGGTCTCCCCGCGTTTTGTTTTAAGGAGAAGATTTTGGATTTGGCGGGGGGGGGGGGGCGCCTCTCCCCACCCCCACTGTAAATAAACGGCGCCGCCGCCTTCGTACGGGGGGGGTCAGCGTCCGTCTGTCCGCCCCTCGGCACCCCCGCCCCTCCCCCCACCCCAAATCCCGCCTGGGGACCCCCCTCACCGCCGTGAGGAGCCCCCACCCCCGTGGGGACCCCCCGCCCCCCCCTCCCCAATCCCATCCCAGCGGGGATTTCCCGCAAAAGAGGCGGGGCTACCCACTGGAGGCCACGCCCCCCTCCGCGAAGCCACGCCCCTAGCAGCCCCCACCCCAGCGTGGGCTCCAAGACCCCGTCGCCATAGAGATGGGGGGGGCGCGGTCAGAGCGCGCGGCGTCGCCATAGCGACGGGCGCCATTTTGGCTGCCAGCCCAATGGGGAGCGCGGGCGCCATCTTGCGGCCTACCCGAAGGGGGGGGGCGGGGCTTATTTGCATACATTAGCATACTACGTTTCCCAGCGTGCCCCGCGCGACCTTGTGAGGGGGGCGGGGAGCGGGGGGAGGGGACAGCGGGGCCCGGGACGCCGGTTACCGGTTACCGGACAGCGGGGAGGCGGCGGCGCCATGCGGGGAGCGGCCGGGCTGGGGCTGCGCCTGCTCCGCCGGGCCCCGCCGGGGTGAGGCGGCGGGGGGGGGGGGGCCGGTTTTGGGGGGTTTGGGGCTGGGGGGGGCGGGGACCCGGCGTTTTGGGGGGTTTGGGGCGGGGGGGCGGGTTTTGGGGGGTTTGGGGGGCAGGACCCGGGGTTTTGGGGGGCTTTGGATCTGGGGGGGCGGGTTTTGGGGGGTTTGGGGTGGGGGGGCGGGGACCCGGGGGTTTGGGGGGTTTGGGGTGGGGGGGCGGGTTTTGGGGAGGTTTGGGGTGGGGGGGCGGGTTTCGGGGGGTTTGGGGGGCAGGACCCGGGGTTTTGGGGGCTTTGGATCTGGGGGGGGCGGGTTTTGGGGGGTTTGGGGTGGGGGGGGCGGGGACCCGGGGGTTTGGGGTGGGGGGGCGGGTTTTGGGGGGTTTGAGGTGGGGGGAGGGCAGGACCCAGCGTTTTGGGGGTCCCGGGGCTGAGACGCGGGGGTTTGGGGGAGGAGTTAGGGGTGGGAGGGGGCTGCGAGGGGGGCGGGACCCGGCGTTTTGGGGGGTTGGGGTTGGGGGGGTCCCGGGGGTGAGACCCGGGGTTTGGGGGGGCTCTGGAGGGGGAGTTCAGGGGGATTGGGGGTTTGAGGGGGGTCCCAAGGGGTGAGGGGGGCTGGGATTGGGGGGTGGGGGGCCTCCAGGGGAACCCCGGGATTTTGGAGGGGGGGGGGCCCAGGACCGGGGGGGTCCCCAGGGGTACGGGGGGGAAGACGCTGTGACACCCCTCCCCCAAATCGCCAGGCTCGGGGGGCCCGGCTGCAGAGCACGCACGAGGCTGAGGTAGGGACCCCCCCCCAAAAAAACCGCCCCCATCCCCCTTTCCCGGGATCCCCCCCTCCCTGTGACGTCAGATCTGGGGCAAAGGGCACGGGGTGGAAACTGGGGAAAAGGTGACAAGAGAGGGGGGTCAGGGCAAAGGGGGGGTCCCAGGGGTTTGGAGGGTCCCTGGGGGATGGGTGGGGGGGCTTTGGGGGTCCCAGCGTTTTTGGGGGCCCCCTGGGGGCGTGGCCATGAGGGGGGGGCTTTCGGGCTGGTTTGGGGGGCATTGAGGTTAACGTGGGGGCCCCGGGGGGGAGGTGGGGGTGTGGGGGGGGGGTTTGGAGAAACCGGGGGGCTTTGGGGGGAGGCTGGGGTGTTTTGGGGGGTTTGGGGTATTTTGGGGGGTTCAGGGGTTTCGGGGTGTTCCCCCCCGCAGGCCGTGCCACCCAAAAGCGGAGCGGGGGCGGCGGGCGCAGCTCCCCAGAAGGCCCCACCCACCCTGGAGGTGAGTGAGGGTCCGGGCTGGGGGTCCCGGGGCTGGAGGGGGGCGGGGGTCCCAGCTGCCCCCCCCCTGCCGCGTGTGTCCCCCCCCCCAGGAATCCAAATCCTTCGCCGTGGGGATGTTCCTGGGGCGGCTGAACGCCGAGCAGGTCTTCCCGTACCCCTCAGGTGGGGGCACCCCCAGATTATGGGGGGAGGGGGGGGTCGGCAGCCCCTTATTTTGGGGGGCAGCCCCTTATTTTGGGGGGCAGCCCCCGAACCCCCCAGCACTGAGCGAGGAGCAGGAGGAGACGCTGCAGCAGCTGGTGGGGCCCGTCAGCCGCTTCTTCCAGGTGGGATGGGGGTTCTGGGGGCGCCCCCTTTTGGGGGGCGCGGGGGCGGTGGGGGGGGGGGGTCTCGCCGCCCTGACCCCCCCCCCGCCCCGTTGCGCGCAGGAGGTGAACAACGCGGCGCGGAACGACGCGCTGGAGTGCGTGGAGGAGGGAGGCGACGATGCGGGGGCTGAAGGAGCTGGGGGCCTTCGGGCTGCAGGTGCCCCCCGAAATGGGGGGGGCTGGGGCTCTCCAACACCCAGGTGAGGGGGGGACACCCCTTCTCGGGACCCCTGTGTCCCCCCAATTCTTCCTCAACCCCCCCAGACCCCCCCAGAGACCCCTTCTCCACCTGGGACCCCCCCAATTCCTCCTTGGGCCCCCCTCTCCCCCTTGAGTGCCCCCCCAGCCCCCCGCAGAGAGCCTTTCTCCCCCTGGGACCCCCCCCAATTCCTCCCTTGGGCCCCCCTCTCCCCCTTGAGTGCCCCCCCAGAGAGCCTTTCTCCGCCTGGGACCCCCCCAATTCCTCGTCAAGCCCCTTGGGCTCCCCTCTCCTCTTTGGGGACCCCACTCAGAGACCCCCTCTGCCCTGGGACCCCCCCCCCAATTCCTCCAGAAGCCCCTTCAGCCCCCCTGGGCCCCCCTCTGCCCTGGGACCCCCTAACCCCTCCCCAAACCCCCCTCTCCCCCTCCCCAGCCCCATTCCCCAGCCCCCCCAAACCCTCCTCTCCCCACTCCTCGGCCCCCCAGCCCCTCTCCTGGCCCCCCCACTGACCACACCCCCCAAACCCCCTTCTCCCCCTCCCCAGCCCCCTCCCATGCCCCTCAAACCCCTCCCACGCCCCTCAAACCCCCCAAACCCCTCCCCAGCCCCCTTCCACTGCCCCGTGCCCCCCTCCCCCAGTCCCCCCCAAACTGACCGCGCCCCCCCACCCCCCCCCCCCCAGTACGCGCGGCTGGTGCAGATCGTGGGCGAGCACGACCTGGGGGTGGGCATCACGCTGGGCGCCCACCAGTCCATCGGCTTCAAGGGGCTGCTGCTCTACGGGACCCCCGCCCAGCAGCGCCAGTACCCGCCGCCGCGCCTGGCCAGCGGTGCGGGGGGGCAAGGGGGGTAACGGGGGGGTAACGGGGGGGTAACGGGGTCCGGGACCCCGCCCAGCAGCGCCAGTACCTGCCGCGCCTGGCCAGCGGTGCGGGGGGGGCAAGGGGGGTAACGGGGGGGTAACGGGGGGTAACGGGGTCCGGGACCCCCGCCCAGCAGCGCCAGTACCTGCCGCGCCTGGCCAGCGGTGCGGGGGGGGCAAGGGGGGGGGTAACGGGGTCCGGGACCCCCGCCCAGCAGCGCCGGTACCTGCCGCGCCTGGCCAGCGGTGCGGGGGGGGCAAGGGGGGGCAGCGGGGGTTAACAGGGGGTAACGGGGTCCGGGACCCCCGCCCAGCAGCGCCAGTACCTGCCGCGCCTGGCCACCAGTGCGGGGGGCAAGGGGGGGGTTGGGGACCCCCCTGGCCACCAGTATGGGGGGCATGGGAACTGGGGGGGATGGGAATTGGGGGGGGGGGCCAGGGGAACTGGGGACCTCACTGGTACAGGGAGACGAGAACTGGGGGAGGGTCTGGGGGAACTGGGGACCCCCCCCTGGGGCTGATGGGAATTGGGGGGGTCTGGGCGATCTGGTGGGGGGGTTTTGGGGAGATCCGGGGGGGTTTGGGGGTTCTTGGGGGGGTTTTGGGGGGATCCAGGGGGGTTTGGGGGATCTGGGGGGGTTTTGGGGGGATCCGGGGGGCTTGGGGGATCCGGGGGCGTTGGGGGATCCGGGGGGTTTGGGGGCTCCGGGGGTTTGGGGTGATCCGGGGGGTCTGGGGGATCCGGGGGGTTTGGGGGCTCCGGGGGGTTTGGGGTGATCCGGGGGGTCTGGGCGATCCGGGGGGAGGGTTGGGGTCTCCGGGGGGTTTGGGGTGATCCAGGGAGGTCTGGGCGATCCGGGGGGTTTGGGGGCTCCAGGGGGTTTGGGGCCATCCGGGGGGTCTGGGCGATCTGGGGGGCTCTGGGGGTTTTGGGGGCCCCCTGACCACCCCCCGCGCCCCCCCAGGGGAGGCCGTGGCGGCGTTCTGCCTGACGGAGCCGGGCAGCGGCTCGGACGCGGCCTCCATCCGCGCGCGGGCGCGCAGCCCAGCCCCTGCGGCTCCTTCTACACGCTGGACGGCAGCAAGGCCTGGATCAGGTGGGGACGGGGGGGTCCGGGGGCTGGGGGGGGGGTCCCGGCGCTCCTGACCCCCCCCCCCCCCCCCCCCCCCCAGTAACGGCGGGCTGGCCGACATCTTCACGGTTTTCGCCAAAACGCCGCTGCGGGACCCCGCCACCGGCGAGGAGAAGGAGAGGATGACGGCCTTCATCGTGGAGCGCGGCTTCGGGGGGGGTCACCCAGTGAGGGGGGGGTCACCCAGTGAGGGGGGGGCTGGGGGGCTCCCGGGGGGGGGCACCCAGTGAGGGGGCTGGGGGGCTCCCGGGGGTGTCTTCGGGGGGTCACCCAGTGAGGGGGGTCACCCAGTGAGGGGGGGCTGGGGGGCTCCCGGGGGGGGGGCTTCGGGGGGCACCCAGTGAGGGGGGTCACCCAGTGAGGGGGGGCTGGGGGGCACCCGGGGAGGGGGTCACCCAGTGAGGGGGGCTGGGGGGGCTCCCGGGGGGTGTCTTCGGGGGGTCACCCAGTGAGGGGGGCTGGGGGGCACCCAGGGGGGGGGGCACCCAGTAAGGGGGGGCTGGGGGCCCCGGGGGGTCTTTGGGGGGCACCCAGTGAGGGGGGGGCTGGGGGGGCTCCTGGGGGAGGGGGGGGGCTTCGGGGGGGTCACCCAGTGAGGGGGGCTGGGGGGCACCCGGGGGGGGAGCTTCGGGGGGGGGAGTGAGGGGGGGTGCACCTAGTGGCAGGGGCACCCAATAAGGGGGGCTTCGGGGGTGGGAGCGAGGGGGGGCACCCAGTGTGGGGGCACCTGGGGGTGGGCACCCAGTGGAGGGGAGTGTGGGGGGGGGGGCTCACCCCCCTGAGGGTGGGGTTGTGGGGCTCAGTGGGTGTGTGGGGGGGGGGGTGACCCAGCGCGGGGGCTCGGTTTCGGGGTGCTGACCCCCCCGTCCCGTGTCCCCCCCCCAGCGGCGCCCCCCGAGAAGAAGCTGGGGATCCGCGCGTCCAACACGGCGGCCGTGCACTTCCGGGGGTGCGCGTGCCCGCGCGCAACGTGCTGGGGGCGCCCCGGGGGGGGCTTCAAGGTGGCCATGCGCGTGCTGAACAACGGCCGCTGGGACACCTGAGCCGCCGCCGCCATGGCCGGCACCATGCGCGGGGTGCTGGCGCGCGCCGTGAGTTCCCCCCGACCCCCCGGGCCCCCGGCCCCCCGGGCCCCCCAAACCGCCCGAACCGCCCCGGGACCCCCAAACCGCCCTGAACCCCCCCAAACCACCCTGACCCCCCCCATGGGACACCTGAGCCGCCGCCGCCACGGCCGGCACCATGCGCGGGGTGCTGGCGCGCGCCGTGAGTACCCCCTGACCCCCCCCGGGCCCCCCGAACCGCCCTGAACCCCCTGGGACCCCCAAACCATCCCAACCCCCCATGGGACCCCTAAACACCCCCGGGACCCCTGAGCTGCCGCCGCCATGGCCGGGGGTGCTGGCCCGCGCCGTGAGTACCCCCAAACCCCTCCAAACCACCCCGAACCCCCGGGACCCCCAAACCGCCCGGGACCCCCCAAAACCCTTCAGAGCCCCCGGGACCCCCAAAACCCCACTCAGGACACCCTGCCCCCCCCAGAACTCCTAACCCCCCCCCAGCACACCCTGACCTCTACAGGACCCCCGTGACCCTCCCCACCCCCCAGGATCCCCTGACCCACCCTGGGGTGCCCTAAACCCCCGTTACCCCCCTCCCCGGGACCCCCAGCCCCCCTCGCCCCCCCCCTCACCCCCCCCCCCCCCCCACGCCCCCCCCAGGCCGACCACGCCGCCAACCGCACCCAATTCGGGGACAAAATCCACAATTTCGGGGTCATCCAAGAGAAGCTGGCGCGCATGGCGCTGCTGCAGTACGTCACCGAGGTGGGCGCCGGGGGGCGGGGGGGGTGGGGGGGGGGGGACCCCTGCCCCCCCCCCATGCCCCCTTGACCCCCCCCCCCCCGTGCCCCCCCCCCAGTCCATGGCGTACATGATCAGCGCCAACATGGACCAGGGCGCCACCGACTTCCAGCTGGAAGCCGCCATCAGCAAAATCTTCGCCTCGGTGAGGGCCGGGGGGTGGGGGGCCGGATTTGGGGGGACCACCCCCCCCGCGGGTTTTGGGGGGGGTTTGGGGTGGGGTTTGAGGTGGGGGAGGATGGGTTTTGGGGGGTCCCGGGGGTGAGACGCGGGGGTTTGGGGGGGAGTTAGGGGTGGGAGGGGACCCAGTGTTTGGGGGGGTTTGGGGCTGGGGGGGGGCAGGACCCGGTGTTTTGGGGGGGCGGGTTTTGGGGGGGTTTGGGGTGGGCGGGGACCCAGTGTTTGGGGGGGTTGGGGCTGGGGGGGGGGGTTTTGGGGGGTTTGAGGTGGGGGAGGACGGGTTTTGGGGGGTCCCGGGGTGAGACGCGGGGGTTTGGAGGGGGAGTTAGGGGTGGGAGAGGGCTGCGAGGGGGCGGGACCTGGCGTTTTGGGGGGGTTTGGGGTGGGGGGGTAGGACCCGGCGTTTTGGGGGGTTTGGGGTGGGGGCGGGTTTTGGGGGTTGAGGTGGGGGGGCGGGGACCCGGGGTTTTGGGGGGTTTGGGGTGGGAGGGGCGGGTTTTGGGGGTCCCGGGGTGAGACGCGGGGTTTGGAGGGGGAGTTAGGGGTGGGAGAGGGCTGCGAGGGGGGCGGGACCCGGCGTTTTGGGGGGGTTTGGGGTGGGGGGGGGCGGGTTTTGGGGGGGGGTTGAGGTGGGGGGGGGCGGGGACCCGGGGGTTTTGGGGGGTTTGGGGTGGGAGGGGCGGGTTTTGGGGGTCCCGGGGGTGAGACGCGGGGGTTTGGAGGGGGAGTTAGGGGTGGGAGGGGGGCTGCGAGGGGGGCGGGACCCGGCGTTTTGGGGGGTTTGGGGTGGGGGGTAGGACCCGGCGTTTTGGGGGGTTTGGGGTGGGGGGGTAGGACCCGGCGTTTTGGGGGGGTTGGGGCTGGGGGGTGGGTTTTGGGGGTTTGGGGTGGGGGGCGGGGACCCCGGCGTTTTGGGGGGGTTGGGGCTGGGGGGGCAGGTTTTGGGGGGTTTGGGGCTGGGGGGCGGGGACCTGGCATTTTGGGGGGGTTGGGGTTGGAGTTAGGGGTGGGTTTTGGGGGGCTGGGGGGGGGCGGGACCCGGCGTTTTGGGGGCGTTGGGGGGGGTGGGTTTTGGGGGGTTTGGGGTGGGGGGGCAGGACCTGGCGTTTTGGGGGGGTTGGGGTTGGGGGGGCGGGGTTTTGGGGGGTTTGGGGCTGGGGGGGGGCGGGGACCCGGTGTTTGGGGCGGGTTGGGGCTGGGGGGGGCGGGTTTTGGGGGATTTGGGGTGGGGGGGGCGGGGACCCGACGTTTTGGGGGGGTTTGGGGTGGGGGGGGGCTCACCCCTTTCCCCCCCCCCCCCGCAGGAGGCGGCGTGGGCGGCGACGGACGAGTGCATCCAGGTGATGGGCGGGATGGGCTTCATGCAGGTGAGGGCCCCCCCCCCCCCCACCGGGTTTTGGGGTGACCCCCGGGGGTGTGGGGCGCCCCCCGCCCCCCCCCAAATTGTGGGGTGACCCCGTCCCGCCCCGCAGGAGGCCGGCGTGGAGCGCGTGCTGCGCGACCTGCGCGTCTTCCGCATCTTCGAGGGCACCAACGAGGTGCTGCGGCTCTTCGTGGCGCTCAGCGGCTTCCAGGTGGGGGGGGGGCGCGGGGGGGCACCCCCGAGGGGGTTTTGGGGGGGTCGGGGGGCTGGGGGCGAGCGGGGGCGCTGCCGAGGGGGCTGAGGGCGCCCGACCCCCCCTGCGTCTTCCCACCCCAAGTTTTGGCCCCCCCCACCTTAAATTTTGCCCCCCTCGCCCCAAATTTTGCCACCCCCCGCCCCACATTGTGCCCCCCCCCGCCCCAAATTTTACCCCCCCCCCCCAGACTTTGGGGGTGCAGCTGCGGGGGCTGCAGAAGGCCCTGAAGAGCCCCCTGGGCAACGCGGGGGTCCTGGCCGGGGAGGTGGCCCGCCGCCTGCGCAGGTACCGGGGGGGGGCACACGCGGGACCCCCCGCCCCCCACAGCGCCCCCCCGCGCCCTCCACACTGGGGGTGGGGGCGCATTTTGGGGGTCTCACCGCTCTGCCCCCCCTCCAGGAGAGCGGGGCTGGGCTCGGGGCTGTCCCTGCACGACCACGTGCACCCCGACCTGCAGGAGAGCGCCCAAAAGGTGAGGGGGGGGCCTGGGGGGGGGCACTGGGGGGCTGGGACCCCCCTGACCCCCCCCCCTGCCCCCCCAGACCGTGCAGTGCCTGGAGCTCTTCGCCGGGACGGCCGAGGCGCTGCTGCTGAAGCACGGCAAGAAAATCGTGGGTGAGCGGCTGGGGGGGGTCTGGGGGCGCGGGGGGGGCCGGGGGGGTGCACCCCCCACCCCCCAACCCCCTTTTGCCCCCCCCGCCCCCCCCCCCCAGACGAACAGTTCGCGCTGAAGCGCGTGGCCGACGCCGCCATCGACATCTACGCCATGGCCGTGGTCCTCTCGCGGTACGGGCCGGGGCGGGGGGGGGGGGCCGGGGGTCTGGGGGCGACCCCCACCCCTCAGTCTGACCCCCCCCGCCCCCCAAATCCCCGCCCCGCCCCCCCAGGGCGTCGCGGGCCCTGGCCATGGAGCACCCCACGGCGCAGCACGAGCGGCTGCTCTGCGACACCTGGTGCCAGGAGGTGAGTGGGGGGCGCGGGGGGGTTTTTGGGGGGGAGGGGTTTGGGGTGGGGGCCCAGCGCCCCTCCCCCACCCCCCTGCCCCTCCCCCAGGCCCACGAGCGCGTGGAGGCCACGCTGCGGCCGCTGCCCACCCAGAGCTTCCGCAACCTGCGCGCCATCGCCCGCGCCGTGGTGGAGAGCGGGGGGTCGCCGTCCCCACCCCCCTCGGCTTCTGACCCCCCGGACCCCCCAAAAATCCCCACCCCCACCCCCCAACCCCATCCCCTCCCCTTCCCCCCGCTGCCTTAACCCTGCCCCTCCCCCCGGGCAGGACATCTCAACCCCCCCTCCGTGTTTGGGGGTGGGGGGCGCAGCATCGACACTCCTGGGGGGGGGGAGGGGTGTTTGGAGCCCCCCGTCCCGTCCCCCCCCAAATCTGCGGGGGGAGTTTGGTGCCTTCAGCAAAGGCTGTTTCGAGGCTCCCCCGCCTGCGACAGTGGCGGTTTCAGGAGCCCCCCCAAAGAGTTTGGGGACGCCCAGCGTTTGGGGGGGCCGGGAGCAGCCTGGGGGGGGGGTCGTGTGTGTCCCCCCCATTGTGAGGTGGGGTCTCCGTGCTTTGGAGGCCCCCCCGCCTCGTTTGTGTGCCTAATTAACCGCGGCTGCTTAATAAAGGGGCGACTGCGGGACCCCCGTCTGCTCCTGTGCCCCCGGGGGGGCTGGGGGGGGCGCGACTCCATTTCCCACCATCCCCCGGGGCTGGGGGGGGCAGGATGGGGGGCGTTAATCCCCCCCCCCAAGCCGCGGCTCAGGGGGGATTAGCTGGGCCATGGCGCTGGGACGGAGGGGTGAGCGGGGGCCGGGGGGGTCCCTGCCCCGGGGGGGTCCCTGCCCCACCGGGGGGGGTCCAAGAGGGCCCCTGACTGATGGGGGGGGTCTGCCCCACACTGAGGGTCCTGGGGGGTCCCCGACCCACAGAGGGGCTCTGGGAGGGGGCCTGAGCCATTTTGGGGGGTGCAGACCCCCAGTGAGGGGGCTGGGGGGGCACGGGGGGGTCCCTGTCCCGTGTTGGGGGCCGTGGGGGGTAAAGGGGGGCTCCGGGGGTGGGGGGGGTCTGGGGGTCCCTGCTCCGCACTGGGGGTCCTGGGGGTGCCCTGACTCTGGGGGGGGGCGCTGGGGGGGGGGGGGAAGAACCTGTGATGCGCGTTGGGGGGGGGGCTCTGACCCACACTGGGGGGGTCCCTGTCCCGCAGTGGGGGGGGGCCCCGGGGGTCCCTGTCCCGCAGTGGGGGGTCCCAGGGATCTCCCGAGGGGGGGTCCCTGACTCATGGTGGGGGGCGCTGGCCGGAGGGGGGGGGTTAACTGAGGCCTGTGGTCCGCGTTGGGGGGTCCCTGCCCCACACGGGGGAGGGGGCCCCGGGGGTCCCTGACCGCCCCCCCCCGCACCCCCCCCCCCAGGGGCCGGTGCCCTGCGGCTGCTGGAGGAGGCGCTGGGCCCCCCCCCGGCTGCGGGCGCAGCAGCTGCTGGGGGTCCTGCAGAGCCCCCTGTTCCAGGCGCTGCTCGGTACGGGGGGGGGCGCGGGGGGGCGGGGGTGGGGGTCTCTGCCCCCCCCGCTAACGAGGGGGGGCGGTTGGGGGATTGGGGGGGGCAGGGGGGATATGGGGGAGGGAAAGTGGGGGGGCAGGGGGATATGGGGGCAGGGGAACTGGGGGGGGGCACAGCCCCCGACCCCCCCTGCCCCCCCCCCCCCCCCCCCCCCCCAGACATCCAGGAGAGCTACGAGGCGACGGTGGCGGAGGTGCCCCCCGCCCCCCGCGGCTCCGGGTAACCCCCCAGCCCCCCCCCCACCGCTGACGGTACCGGTTGTGCCCCCCCCATCTCCCGGGGGCGGCAGGGGAAGGGTTAAACCCCCCCCGGTACCGGCTGTGCCCCCCCCGTCTCCCGGGGGCGGCAGGGGAAGGGGTTAAACCCCCCCGCCCCCCCCCCCCGGTACCGGCTGTGCCCCCCATCTCCCGGGGGCGGCAGGGGAAGGGTTAAACCCCCCGCCCCGCCCCCCGCCCGGCCCCGCTCCGGCTCCGCCGCCGCCGCCGCCGCCGCCGCGTCCCCCCCGTCCTCCGCCCGCGGCCTCTCCTCGCCCGCCCCGTCCCGGTCCCCGCTTCCCCTCCCCCTCTTCCCCCCCCTCCTTCCCCGTCCTCCCCCCGCTCCGACCGGATCCCACGGTACCGCCCGGCGCCGAGCGGCGGGGGCTCCGGTTCCCCCCCACCCCGGTTCTCCATCCCCGGTCCTTCATCCCCGCTCCTCCATCCTCATCCTCATCCCCGCTCCTCCACCCGCCATCCCCGCTCCTGCACCCCCCGGTTCTGCACCCCCTCCGGTCCTCCACCCCCCCCGGTCCTCCACCCCCCCCGGTTCTGCACCCCCCCCCGGTTCTGCACCCCCCCCTCCGGTTCTGCACCCCCCCCCTGTTCTGCACCCCCCCCCCGGTTCTGCACCCCCCCCGCTCCTGCATCCCCCCGGTTCGGCACCCCCCCCCCCGGTTCTCCACCCCCCCGGTCCCTCCACCCCCTCCGGTTCTGCACCCCCCCCCCCGGTTCTGCACCCCCCCCCGCTCCTGCATCCCCCCCGGTTCGGCACCACCCCCCTCCGGTTCTGCACCCCCCCCGGTCCTCCACCCCCCCCGGTTCCGCATCCCCCGGTTCTCCCCCCCACCCCCTCCCCCATCATCAGGTCTCCATCCCTCTCCCCGGTTCCGCCGCCCCCCCCCCCACTCCTTTTCTCCCCCGCCCCCCGCCCCCCCCCCCGCCGCCCCGCTCGGTGCCGGCTGGAGCCCCCCCCCCCCCCGCCCGCGCGGCGGCCCATGAGCCGCCATGGACTGTCTGTGCATCGTCACCACCAAGGTACCGGCCGGCCCGGGGGGGGCACCGGGGGCTCCGGGGGCACCGGGGGGTGGGGAGGGGGGGGCGGCGGGGCCGGGAACCGGGGGCGGCCGTGGGGGCCGCTCTGGGCTCTCGGGGTGGGGGGGGATGCTCTGTGGTGCTGGGGGTCCTGGGGGTCTTCTCTGGGCTCCCGGGGGGGGGGATGCTCCGGGGTCTTTGGGGGTCCTGGGGGTCTTCTCTGGCTCCCGGGGGGGGGGGATGCTCAGGGGTCTTTGGGGGTCCTGGGGGTCCTGTTTGGGCTCCCGAGGGGGGGGGGGTGCTCAGGGGTCTTTGGGGGTCCTGGGGGTCCTGTTTGGGCTCCCGAGGGGGGGGTGCTCAGGGGTCTTCGGGGGTCCTGTTTGGGCTCCCGCGCGGGGGGGATGCTCAGGGGTCTTTGGGGGCCCCCTCTGGGCTCCTGGGGGCTGCTCTGTGGTCCTGGGGGGGATCCTCTCTGGACTCCCGGGGGGGATGCTCCGGGGTCTTTGGGGGTCCTGGGGGTCTTCTCTGGGCTCCCGAGAGGGGGGATGCTCAGGGGTCTTTGGGGGTCCTGTTTGGGCTCCCAAGGGGGGTGCTCAGGGGTCCTGGAAGGCTGCTCTGGGGTCCTCTCCGTGGGTTTGGGGGTCCGCTCTGTGCTCCCCAGGGGGCACTCCGTGGTCCTGGGGGTCCTGAGGACCCCGGGGGGGGTTCCACTCTGTACTCGGGGGGGGGGGTCCTCTCTGTGGTGCTGGGGGTCCGCTCTGTGCTGTGGGGGGGTCCCCGCTGGTGATTTTGGGGTGGGGGGCACGTGCGCACACGCAGCTGCGGCCTGGCCATGGCGTGGGGGGGGTGTAGGCCTCGGGGGTCCCCGTGCGCCCCCCCGGGGGTCTCGCTGCGTGGAGGGGGCGTTTGAGGGGGTGATGTGGGGTGGGACACACACACACACACACACGACGCCCCCCCACGACGCGGGGGCGTCGGCCATGCGGCGGGGCGCGCGCGCGTTGCCATGGCGCCGTGCGTGGGGGACACGCGACGGGCTGCGAACACGCGTGTGCCGGGGCGTCGCACACGCGTGTGCGGGTTGTCACTCTTCCCCCCCCCCCCCCATCCATCCTCATCATCTCCCCCTCCCCCCCCCCCCCCCCCGCGGCCTTGGTGTGACCGGTGGGAGGGGGGGGGCGGGTCGCCAGGCCTAAACCCCCCCCCCACCCCCCCCCAAAAATCCCCCCCTTCCCCCCCAAATTTATCCCCCCCCCCAAATTTATCCGCCCGCCCGCGCCCCCCTTTCGCTTCCCGCGCCCGCCCCGCGCCGTTGCCGGGGCGACGCGGGCCCCTCCTCGTTGCCAAGGCGACGCGGCCCCGCGGCGTTGCCCGGCAACGGCGGCCGGGAGGCAGCGGAGGGGCGGGGCGTCGAGAAGGGGAGGCTCCGCCCCCGCGCGCGCGCGGCGCCGCGCATGCGCCGCCTCCCCCCCCCCCCTTCCCGTTTAACTCTTGGCGCCCCGCGGGGCTGAGTACGGGTCCCCGGAGGGGTCACGCGGGGTACGGCGGCCAGGAGGGGTCAGCGCGGCCTAGTGCGGGGCGGGGACGGGGGGGGACACGGGGGTCGTTCCGCCCCCGCCGTTAATCCCGACCGGTAATCGCGGCGTGGGTGCGGGGGGGGGGGGCCGCGGGGGGGGGGTTTGGGGGGGATGGCGGGGCCGGGCGGGTGCGGGCCGCGGGGGGCGGCGGCGGCGGGGCCCCTGCGGGCTCCCGGCTGCTTCTCGCCGCTGCTGTGCCAGTGCCGCCTGGTCTGGCGCGACCGGAGCCTCTCGCTGGCCTTCGGCTGCAAGGTGGGGGGAGGGGGGGCACTGGGAGCACTGGGATGGGCACTGGGGGCGGCTGGGGGCACTGGGATAGGCACTGGAGGCGACTGGGGGTACTGGGGTGAGGGCTGAGGGCACTGGGATGGGCACTGGAGGCGACTGGGGGTACTGGGGTGAGGGCTGAGGGCACTGGGATGGGCACTGGAGGCGACTGGGGGTACTGGGGTGAGGGCTGAGGGCACTGGGATAGGCACTGGAGGCGACTGGGGGTACTGGGGTGGGGGCTGAGGGCACTGGGATGGGCACTGGAGGCGACTGGGGGTACTGGGGTGCGGGCTGAGGGCACTGGGGTGGGCACTGGAGGCGACTGGGGGTACTGGGCTGGGGGCTGAGGGCATTGGGATGGGCACTGGAGGTGACTGGGGGTACTGGGGTGGGGGCTGGGGGCACTGGAGGCGACTGGGGGTACTGGAGTAGGGGCTGGGGGCACTGGGATGGGCACTGGAGGCGACTGGGGGTACTGGGGTGGGGGCTGGGGGGCTGGGAGAATGGGGCTCGGCGACTGGGGGAGACTGGGGTGGGCACTGGGGGGACTGGGGGCACTGGGATCAGGGCTGGGGGCACTGGGATGGGCACTGGGGGGACTGGGGGCGACTGGGGTGGGGGCTGGGGGACTGGGAGAGCGGGGCTCGGGGACTGGGGGCGACTGGGATGAGGACTGGGGGCACCGGGGACACTGGGATCAGGACTGGGGGACTGGGAGAGCTGGGATGGGGACTGGAAGAGCTGGGACTAGGGGACTGGAGGGACTGGGATCAGGACTGGAATCAGGACTGGAGGTGACTGGGGATACTGGGAGAGCTGGGACTGGGGGGACTGGGAGAGGTGGGACTGGGGGACTGGGGATACTGGGAGAGCTGGATTTGGAGTACTGGGGATACTGGGCGTGGTGGGATGGCATACTGAGGATACTGGGAGAGCTGGGATGGGCTACTGGGGAGACTGAGAGAGGTGCGACTGGGGGCACTGGAAATACTGGGAGAGCTGGAAGCAGCGTACTGGGGATACTGGGAGAAGCTGGGACGAGCTGGGCGAGGGGGCACTGGCCCCCGTTGCTGCGAGGCCGCACTGGGAGCAGCTCCCATCGCAGGGCTCAGGGCCGCACTGGGAGCACTGGGAGCCCCCCAGTATGGCTGGGGGGGGCACGGGTGGTGGCCCAGTTTGGGGGGGGGGGAGGGAGCCGCCGCCACCCCCGCTTCCCCTCCCCCACCCCGGATTAAGCCGTTAATCCCGGCCGGGATTGGCCGGGGCGCAAATCGCAGCTGGGATTAAACTGGGGGGGGGGGGAGGGGCGCAGGGTGGGGGAGGGGCGCCCGTTCCCGCGTGCCGGGCGGGCGCTGACGGGGGAGGGGCGGCTCTCTCCCCAGAAATACCGGTACCAGGATGAGGACAGCCCCCCCCTGGAGCAGAGCCCCGCCCACCTGCCCGGCCAGGTGAGCCCCGCCCACCGGCCACGCCCACCGCGCCCCTGCCCCCGCCCCTCCCCCGCCCGGGCTCGCGGTGACGTCACAGGCTGTCGTGGCGGCTGCGGTGACGTCACGGGGGTCGCTGTGATGTCGTACGAGTTGTGGTGACGTCACAGGCGTTGTGATGTCACAGTGCTGCGGGGATTGTGGTGATGTCACGGGAGGCGTGACATCACAGACGCTGTCAGGGGAGTTGCTGTGATGTCGTATCAGCTGCGGTGATGTCACAGACGGTGCCACGGCGATTGTGGTGATGTCACAGCGCTGTGCTGATGTCACGTGGGTTGTGCTGACGTCGCAGATGATGTCACAGATGTTGCGATGTCACGCGGTTGTGATGATGTCACAGGCGCTGTCATCGGGTGGTGATGTCACACTGGTTGTGATGATGTCACGCGCGGTGTCGCAGAGCTGTGACGACGTCACGGGGTTATGATGTCACAGAGTGTGTCGCGAAGCTGTGATGATGTCACTGTGTCACACGGCTATGATGTCACAGTGCTGTGATGATGTCACAGGCGGTGCCGCGCCCCCCCTCCACCCCCCGGCTCGGGCTGACGTCGCCCTGCGGGAGCTGGGGGGGGCTGGGGGGAGGGGCGGGGCTGGGGGGGTTTGGGGGGCGTCGGGTGCTGGGTGTTCACCCCCCTCCCCCCCCCCCCAGGCCAACTCGCCCCCCGTCATCGTCAACACCGACACGCTGGAGGCCCCCGCCTACGTGAGTGCCCCTCCCCCCCCCCCGGGACCCCCCGCGCCCCTCCCCCACCCCTGACGGCGTCGCCCCGCAGGTGAACGGCACCGAGGGCGAGATGGAGTACGAGGAGATCACGCTGGAGCGGGTCAGCGCCCCCCGGGGCCCCCTGGACCCCCCCAAACACTCCCCGGGACCCCCAAACACCCCTGGGACACCCCCTGGGACCCCCAAACACCCCCCTGGGACCCCCTGGGACCCCCAAACACCCCCTGGGACCCCCCCCCCAGAACCCTCACACCCTCCGGGACCCCCAAACACCCCCGGGACCCCGGAACAGCCCCCAAACACCCCCCCCGGGACCCCCCAAACACCCCCGGGACCCCCAAACACCCCCTGGGACCCCCCGGGACCCCCAAACACCCCCCGGGACCCCCAAACCCCTCACACCCTCTGGGACCCCAAACACCCCCGGGACCCCCAAACACCCCCTGGGACCCCGAAACAGCCCCCAAACACCCCCCGGGACCCCCCGGAACCCTCACACCCTCCGGGACTCCCCCCGAACACCTCTCTGCCCCCTCAACCCCCTGACAGCCCCCCCCCCCAGGACCCCCCATGCCCCCCCAGGACCCCCCAATCTCCTTCCCCCTGTCCCGTGCCCCCCCACCCCTCCTGGGTTTCCCCCAAAACCACCGTCCCTCCCGTTGCTGTGGGGGGCTGTGGGGGTGCTGCCCCCCCCCCCCGTTGCTGTGGGGGCTGTGGGGGTGACGCCCCCCGTGCCCCCCCCCAGGGGAATTCGGGGCTGGGGTTCAGCATCGCCGGGGGCACCGACAACCCCCACGTGGGCGACGACCCCAGCATCTTCATCACCAAAATCATCCCCGGCGGCGCCGCCGCGCAGGACGGGCGCCTCAGGTGGGACCCCCGACCCCCCCGGGACCCCCCCGGACCCCCCGGGACCCCCCTAGCCCACCCCAGCCCCCCCTGGGACCCCAAGAACCCCCTAAGGACCCCCCTGGGACCCCTCCTCAGCCCTCCCAGGACCCTCCCAGGACCCCCTGGGACCCCTCTAGCCCACCCCAGCCCCTCCCAGCCCCCCCCGGGACCCCCTGGGACCCTCCCAGCCCCCCCCGAGCCCCCCCGGGACCCTCCCAGCCCCCCCCCCAGGACCGCTCAGCCCCCTGGGGCCCCCTGGGAACCTCCCAGCCCACCCTGGGACCCCCTAGCCCACCCCAGCCCCCCCGAGCCCCCCTGGGACCCCCCTGGGACCCCTCAGCCCCCCCAGCAGCCCCGCCGGGACCCCCACTAGGACCCTCCCAGCCCCCCTGGGACCCTCCCAGCCCCCCTGGGACCCCTCTAGCCCACCCCAGCCCGCCCGAGACCCCCTGGGCCCCCCTGGGACCCTCCCAGCCCCCCTGGGACCCCCCTGGGACCCCTCTAGCCCACCCCAGCCCCTCCCAGCCCCCCTGGGACCCCCTGGGACCCTCCCAGCCCCTGAGCCCCCCGGGACCCTCCCAGCCCCCTGGGACCCCCCGAGCCCACCCCAGCCCCCCGAGCTCCCCGGGACCCCTCAGCCCCCCCAGCAGCCGCCCCGGGACCCCCTAGGACCCTCCCAGCCCCCTGAGCCCCCCTGGGACCCTCCCAGCCCCCCTGGGACCCCTCAGCCCTCCCAGGACCCCCTGGGACCCCCTAGCCCACCCCAGCCCCCCCTGGGACCCCAAGAACCCCTAAGGACCCCCTGGGACCCCTCCCAGCCCCTGGGATCCCCTGGGACCCCTCAGCCCTCCCAGGACCCTCCCAGGACCCCCTGGGACCCCTCTAGCCCACCCCAGCCCCCCGGGACCCCCTGGGACCCTCCCAGCCCCCCCCGAGCCCCCCGGGACCCTCCCAGCCCCCCCCAGGACCCCTCAGCTCCCCTGGGGCCCCCTGGGAACCTCCCAGCCCCCCCTGCAGCCCCCCTGGGACCCCTCAGCCCCCCCAGCAGCCCCCCCGGGACCCTCCTAGGACCCTCCCAGCCCCCCTGGGACCCCTCTAGCCCACCCCAGACCCCCGAGCCCCCCTGGGACCCCCCTGGGACCCCCCTGGCACCCCTCAGCCCCCCCAGCAGCCCCCCGGGACCCCCTAGGACCCTCCCAGCCCCCCAGAGCCCCCCCTGGGACCCCTCCCAGCCCCCCCCCGGGACCCCTCAGCTCCCCTGGGGCCCCCTGGGACCCCTCAGCCCCCCCGGCAGCCCCCCCCCCGGGAGCCCCCCGGGCCCCCGCTGAGCGCGCGCGCGCGCAGGGTGAACGACAGCATCCTGTTTGTGAACGAGGCCGACGTGCGCGAGGTGACGCACAGCGCGGCCGTGGAGGCGCTGAAGGAGGCCGGCGCCGTCGTGCGCCTCTACGTCATGCGGCGCAAGGCGCTGGCCGAGAAGGTGGTGGAGGTGAAGCTCATCAAGGGGCCCAAAGGTACGGAGGGGGGGCGCGGGGAGCCCCCCGGATTGGCACCGGGACCCCCCGAATCCAGAGAACCCCCCAAATCGGCACCGGGACCCCCCAATCCAGAGATCCCCCCCAAATTGGCACTGGGACCCCCGGATCGGCACCGGGACCCCCGAATCCAGAGATCCCCCCAAATTGGCACCGGGACCCCCGGATCCAGAGATCCCCCCAAATTGGCACCGGGACCCCCGAATCCAGAGATTCCCCCCAAATTGGCACTGGGACCCCCAAATCCAGAGATCCCCCAGCATGCAGCACCGGGACCCCCGGATCCAGAGATCCCCCCAAATTGGCACCGGGACCCCCAAAGCCAGAGATTCCCCCCAAATCGGCACCGGGACCCCCAAATCCAGAGATCCCCCAAATTGGAACTGGGACCCCCAAATCCAGAGATCCCCCCAAATTGGCACTGGGACCCCCGAATCCAGAGATCCCCCCCAAATTGGCACCGGGACCCCCGGATCGGCACCGGGACCCCCGGATCCAGAGATCCCCTGGGGTGCAGCACCGGGACCCCCGAATCCAGAGATCCCCCTGGGGTCCACACCAGGACCCCCGAATCGGCACCGGGACCCCCGAATCCAGAGATCCCCCCAAATCGGCACCGGGACCCCCAGATTTGGGAATCCCCCTGGGTCTGGTACTGGGAACCCTGAATCCAGTGACCCCCCCAGGGGCCAGCACTGGGACCCCCAAATCGGCACCGGGACCCCCGAATCCAGAGACCCCCCCAGAGACCCCTAAACCTGGGACCCCTGTGGCCTCCCCAGCGGGGGGTGTTGGGGTTTTGGGGTCCCCCTGACCCCCCGTGCCCCCCAGGGCTGGGGTTCAGCATCGCGGGGGGGGTGCCGGGGTTTTGGGGTCCCCCCTGACCCCCCCGTGCCCCCCAGGGCTGGGGTTCAGCATCGCGGGGGGGGTGCCGGGGTTTTGGGGTCCCCCTGACCCCCCTGACCCCCCCCGTGCCCCCCAGGGCTGGGGTTCAGCATCGCGGGGGGCGCGTGGGGGGTGCCGGGGTTTTGGGGTCCCCCCTGACCCCCCCGTGCCCCCCAGGGCTGGGGTTCAGCATCGCGGGGGGGTGTTGGGGTTTTGGGGTCCCCCTGACCCCCCTGACCCCCGTGCCCCCCAGGGCTGGGGTTCAGCATCGCGGGGGGCGCGTGGGGGGTGCCGGGGTTTTGGGGTCCCCCTGACCCCCCCTGACCCCCCGTGCCCCCCAGGGCTGGGGTTCAGCATCGCGGGGGGCGTGGGGAACCAGCACATCCCGGGGGACAACAGCATCTACGTCACCAAGGTCATCGAGGGCGGCGCCGCGCACAAGGACGGGCGGCTGCAGATCGGGGACAAGATCCTGGCCGTGAGCGGGGGGGGCGGGGGGGGCGCGGGGGGGACATGGGGACATGGGGGGGTCAGGGGGGGACGCACAGGGACACAGGGGGGCACAGCGGGGGGACACAGCGGGGGGACACGGGGACGTGATGGGGACAGGCGGCTGCAGATCGGGGACAAGATCCTGGCTGTGAGCAGGGGGGGCACAGGGGGCACGGGGGGGCACGGGGGGCACGGGGGGGACATGGGGACATGGGGGGGGCAGGGGGGACACAGTGGGGGGGACACGGGGGGACACGGGGACGCGATGGGGACGGGCAGCTGCAGATCGGGGACAAGATCCTGGCCGTGAGCGGGGGGGCGCGCGGGGGGGCACAGGGGGGACATGGGGGGGCGGGGGGGCGGGGGGGGACGCACAGGGACACAGGGGGCACAGCGGGGGGCACAGCGGGGGACACGGGGACGCGATGGGGACGGGCGGCTGCAGGTTGGGGACAAGATCCTGGCTGTGAGCGGGGGGGGGCGCGGGGGGGGGACATGGGGGCGGGGGGGGCAGGGGGGGACGCGACAGGGACACAGGGGGGCACAGCGGGGGACACGGGGGGACACGGGGACGCGATGGGGACGGGCGGCTGCAGGTCGGGGACAAGATCCTGGCCGTGAGCGGGGGGCACGGGGGGGACATGGGGACATGGGGGGCACGCACAGGGACACAGGGGGGCACAGCGGGGGGACACGGGGGGACAGGGACACGGGGCCCGGGCGGCTGCAGGTCGGGGAGCTCTGTGCCAGCCGTGGGGGTGACGGGGGTGGGGCTGTCCCCCTGCTGTCCCCTGACCCCCCTGACCCCCCCGTGTCCCCCCCGCTGTCCCCGTGTCCCCCCTGTGTCCTCCACTGTCCCTGTGTCCCCCTGACGACCCTCTGTCCCCCAACACCCCCGTGTCCCCCCTGTCCCCCCGCTGTCCCCATGTCCCCCCGTGTCCCTTCATCCCCATGTCCCCCACTGTCCCCGTGTCCCCACTGTCCCTGTGCCCCCTCCTGCCCCCCGCCGTCCCCATCCCCGTGCCCCCGCCGTCCCCATCCCCGTGTCCCTGCTGTCCCCGTGTCCCCCCGTGTCCCCATGTGCCCCGCTGTCCCCTGCTGCCCCCCGCTGTCCCGTTGTCCCCCGCTGTCCCCGTGCCCCCCACCGTCCCCATCCCCGTGTCCCTGCTGTCCCCATGTCCCCCGTGTCCCCCCGTGCCCCCCATGTCCCCCCGTGCCCCCCGCTGTCCCCGTGCCCCTGCTGTCCCCGTGTCCCCCCTGTCCCCCCGCTGTCCCGTTGTCCCCCCGCTGTCCCCGTGCCCCCCGCCGTCCCCATCCCCGTGTCCCTGCTGTCCCCATGTCCCCCGTGTCCCCCCGTGCCCCCCGCTGTCCCCGTGCCCCCGCTGTCCCCATCCCCGTGTCCCCCCGTGCCCCCCGCTGTCCCCGTGCCCCCGCTGTCCCCGTGCCCCCCGTGTCCCCCCGTGCCCCCGCTGTCCCCGTGCCCCCGCTGTCCCCATCCCCGTGTCCCCCCGTGCCCCCCGCTGTCCCCGTGCCCCCCGCTGTCCCCGTGCCCCCCGTGTCCCCCCGTGCCCCCGCTGTCCCTGTGCCCCCCGCCGTCCCCATCCCCCGTCCCCCTGCTGTCCCCCATGTCCCCCTGTGTCCCCCGTGTCCCCCCGTGCCCCTGCTGTCCCCATGCCCCCCGCTGTCCCCATCCCCGTGTCCCCCCGCTGTCCCGTTGTCCCCCGCTGTCCTGTTGTCCCCCGCTGTCCCCATGCCCCCCGTGTCCCCCTGTTGTCCCCCGCTGTCCCCGTGCCCCCCGTGTCCCCCCGTGCCCCCCGCTGTCCCATTGTCCCCCACTGTCCTGTTGTCCCCTGCTGTCCCCATGCCCCCTGTGTCCCCCCGTGCCCCCGCTGTCCCCGTGCCCCCCGTGTCCCCCCCGTGCCCCCCGCTGTCCCGTTGTCCCCCGCTGTCCCGTTGTCCCCCGCTGTCCCCGTGCCCCCCGTGTCCCCCCGTGCCCCCCGTGTCCCCCCGTGCCCCCCGCTGTCCCCGTGCCCCCCGTGCCCCCCGCGCCCCCCGCTGTCCCGTTGTCCCCCCCGCGCCCCCGCGCAGGTGAACAACGTGAGCCTGGAGGACGTGATGCACGAGGACGCGGTGGCGGCGCTGAAGAACACCTACGACGTCGTCTTCCTGCGCGTGGCCAAGCCGGCCGCCGCCTTCCTGGGCGACGCCTTCGCCCCGCCCGACGTCACCGGCTGTGAGCGGGGAGGGGGGACACACGCCGCTGGGGGGGGGGACACACGCGCGCGCCGCCCCCTGACGCCGTCCCGCCCCCCCCCCAGCGTTCCCCGCGCACCTGGACGCCGAGCTGGGCCCCCAGAGCTTCCTGGGCCCCGAGTTCGCGCCCGCGCCCGCCTCCCCCCGCCGCTACTCGCCCGGCCCCCGCGACCTGCTGCCCGACGACGACGTGCCCAGGTACGGGGGCACCGGGGGCACCGGGGTCACCGGGTCATGTCCCCAGGGTCACCGGGGTCACCAGGGTCACCAGGTACGGGGTCACCGGGTCATGTCCCCAGGGTCACCGGGGTCACCAGGGTCACCAGGTACGGGGTCACCGGGTCATGTCCCCAGGGTCACCGGGGTCACCAGGGTCACCAGGTACGGGGTCACCGGGTCATGTCCCCAGGGTCACCGGGGTCACCAGGGTCACCAGGTACGGGGTCACCAGGTCATGTCCCCAGGGTCACCGGGGTCACCAGGGTCACCAGGTACGGGGTCACCGGGTCATGTCCCCGGGGTCACCGGGGCCCCCAGGGTCACCAGGTACAGGGGCGTGTCCCCGGGGTCACCAGGTCATGTCCCCAGGGTCACCGGGGTCACCAGGGTCACCAGGTACAGGGGCGTGTCCCCGGGGTCACCAGGTCATGTCCCCAGGGTCCCCAGGGTCCCCAGGTACAGGGGCACTGGGGTCACCAGGTCATGTCCCCAGGGTCACCGGGGTCCCCAGGGTCCCCAGGGTCACCAGGTACAGGGGCACCGGGGTCACCGGGTCATGTCACCGGGGTCACTGGGGCCCCCAGGGGTCACCAGGGCACCGGGGTCACCAGGTCATGTCCCCGGGGCCACCAGGGTCACCGGGGCCCCCAGGGTCACCAGGTACGGGGCACCGGGGTCACCGGGTCATGTCACCGGGGTCACCGGGGCCCCCAGGGTCACCAGGTATGGGGCACCGGGGTCACCGGGTCATGTCCCCGGGGTCACCAGGGTCCCCAGGGTCACCAGGTACGGGGACACATCCCCAGGGTCACCGGGGTCACCAGTGTCCCCAGGGTCACCAGGTATGGGGACGTGTCACCAGGGTCACTGGGGTCACCAGGTCATGTCCCCAGTGTCACCAATGTCCCCAGGGTCACCAGGTACAGGGACGCGTCCCTGGGGTCACCAGGTCATGTCCCCAGGGTCACCGGGGTCCCCAGGGTCACCAGGTATGGGGACACATCCCCAGGGTCACCGGGGTCACCAGTGTCCCCAGGGTCACCAGGTACAGGGGCGTGTCCCCGAGGTCACCGGGTCACGTCCCCGGGGTCACCAGGTATGGGGACGTGTCACCAGGGTCACAGGTCACCAGGTCATGTCCCCAGGGTCCCCAGTGTCACCAGTGTCCCCAGTGTCACCAGGTACAGGGACGCGTCCCTGGGGTCACCAGGGTCACCAGGTCATGTCCCCAGTGTCCCCAGTGTCACCAGTGTCCCCAGGGTCACCAGGTACAGGGACGCGTCCCTGGGGTCACCAGGTCATGTCCCCAGTGTCCCCAGTGTCACCAGTGTCCCCAGGGTCACCAGGTACAGGGACGCGTACCCGGGGTCACCAGGGTCGCCAGGTCATGCCCCCAGTGTCCCTAGCGTGTTATCAGGGCGTGTCCCCAGTGTCCCCACTGTCACCAGCATGTCCCTAGGGCGTGTCCCCAGTGTCCCCAGCTCATGTCCCCAGTGTTTCCAGTGTCCCCAACGTCCCCAGTGTCCCCAACATGTCACCGGGGCGTGTCCCAGGAGTGTCCCCAGTGTCACCAGGGATGTCCCCGGTGTCCCCAAGCCACGTCCCGGGGCGTCCCCGCGTCCCGGGGTGTTCCCACGTCCCAGGGTGCCCCCGTGTCCCGGGGTGCCCCCACGTCCCCAGCGGCGTCCCCGGGGGCTCCCCCTCGTCCCGGGGCGCCCCCCGCGTCCCCAGCGGCGTCCCCGCGTCCCCAGGGAGCCGCGCCGCATCGTCATCCACCGCGGCTCCACGGGGCTGGGCTTCAACATCGTGGGGGGCGAGGACGGCGAGGGGATCTTCATCTCCTTCATCCTCGCCGGCGGCCCGGCCGACCTCAGCGGGGAGCTGCGCAAGGGCGACCAGATCCTCTCGGTGAGGGCGCGGCGACGCGGGGCGGGGGGGGACGCGGTGACGCGGGGGGGACGCGGGGGACGCGGCCGCCATCTTCCTCCCCACGCGGCCCCCCGCCCCGTCTTCCTCCCCGTCCCTCGTCCTCGCGGCGACGCGTCCCCCGCCGCCGGCCCCGTCCCCCTCGAGCGTCAGGGGGGTGACGCCGCCGTGTGCGTGTCCCCCCCCCTCGCCCCGCCCTGCCCCTCCCCCGCCAACCCCCCCCCCGCCCCGTCCCGCAGGTGAACGGCGTCGACCTGCGCAGCGCCACGCACGAGCAGGCGGCCGTGGCGCTGAAGAACGCGGGCCAGACCGTCACCATCATCGCCCAGTACAAGCCGGAGGGTGAGCGGGGAGCGGGGGGCGTCCCGGCCGTGTGTGTCCCCCCCCCGCCCCCCGCGCCCCCTGACGCCCCTCCCCCGCAGAGTACAGCCGCTTCGAGGCCAAGATCCACGACCTGCGGGAGCAGCTGCTGGGCAGCAGCCTGGGCTCGGGCAGCGCGTCGCTGCGCAGCGACCCCAAACGCGGCTTCTACGTGCGGTCAGCGCCACTGGGGGGCACTGGGAGGCACTGGGGGGCACTGGGGGGCACTGGGGGATGAGGGCACACGGGGACACGCGGGGCTCGGGCAGCGCGTCGCTGCGCAGCGACCCCAAACGCGGCTTCTACGTGCGGTCAGCGCCACTGGGAGCCACTGGGAGGCACTGGGGGCACTGGGAGGCACTGGGGGACACTGGGGGATGAGGGCACACGGGGACACGCGGGGCTCGGGCAGCGCGTCGCTGCGCAGCGACCCCAAACGCGGCTTCTACGTGCGGTCAGCGGCACTGGGGGGCACTGGGGAGGCACTGGGGGGCACTGGGGGATGAGGGGACACGGGGACACGCGGGGTTCCGGCAGCGCGTCGCTGCGCAGCGACCCCAAACGCGGCTTCTACGTGCGGTCAGCGCCACTGGGAGGCACTGGGGGGCACTGGGGGGCACTGGGGGATGAGGGGACACGGGGACACGCGGGCTCGGGCAGCGCGTCCCTGCGCAGCGACCCCAAACGCGGCTTCTGCGTGCGGTCAGCGGGACTGGGGGGCACTGGGAGCCACTGGGAGCCACTGGGAGGCACTGGGGGGCACTGGGGGGCACTGGGGGATGAGGGGACACGGGGACACGCGGGGCTCGGGCAGCGCGTCCCTGCGCAGCGACCCCAAACGCGGCTTCTACGTGCGGTCAGCAGCACTGGGGGGCACTGGGAGGCACTGGGGGGCACTGGGGGATGAGGGGACACGGGGACACGCGGGGCTCCGGCAGCGCGTCGCTGCGCAGCGACCCCAAACGCGGCTTCTACGTGCGGTCAGCGCCACTGGGGGGCACTGGGAGCCACTGGGAGCCACTGGGGGGCACTGGGGGATGAGGGGACACGGGGACACGCGGGCTCGGGCAGCGCGTCGCCGCGCAGCGACCCCAAACGCGGCTTCTACGTGCGGTCAGCGGGACTGGGGGGCACTGGGAGCCACTGGGGGGCACTGGGGTGGCACTAGATAACACTGGGGGACACTGTGTGGCACTGGGGGATACTGGGTGACACTGGGTGACGTTGAGGACCCCCCACCCCCCCCGCGCAGGGCGCTCTTTGACTCCGAGAAGGCCGAGGCCTGCGGGTTCCTGTGCTGCACGGGGCCGTTGGGCGGCACTGGGGCGGCACTGGGTGACACTGGGGTGACACTGGGTGGTACTGGGTGACACTGGGTGACACTGGGTGGTACTGGGTGATGTTGAGGACCCCTGCCCTAGCGCAGGGCGCTCTTTAACTCCGAGAAGGCCGAGGCCTGTGGGCTCCTGTGCCGCACGGGGACGTTGGGCGGCACTGGGGTGGCACTGGGTGACACTGGGGTGACACTGGGCAGCACTGGGTGATACTGGGTGACACTGGGTGACATTGAGGACCCCCCACTCCCCCCGCACAGGGCGCTCTTTGACTCCGAGAAGGCCGAGGCCTGTGGGATCCTGCGCCGCACGGGGACGTTGGGTGGCACTGGGTGACACTGGGGTGACACTGGGTGACACTGGGGTGACACTGGGCGGCACTGGGCGGCACTGGGTGACGCTGGGCGGCCCCGCAGGGCGCTCTTTGACTCCGAGAAGGCCAAGGACTGCGGGTTCCTGAGCCAGGCCCTCAGCTTCCGCTTCGGCGACGTCCTGCACGTGCTGGACGCCTCGGACGAGGAGTGGTGGCAGGCGCGGCACGTGCAGCCCCCCGGGCAGCCCCCCGAGCTGGGCTTCGTGCCCAGCAAGCGCCGGTACTGGGGGCACTGGGGGCACTGGGAGGGGCACGGCGGGCACTGCGAGTGACAGGGAGGGGACTGGGGAGCACTGGGAGGGGACTGGGGAGCACTGGGAGGGGAGTGAGAGGGGCTGGGAGGGGACTGAGAGGCGCTGAGAGTAACTGCGAAAGGACTGGGGGGCACTGGGAAGGAACTGGGGGATACCAGGAGGAACTGGGGGCACTGGGAAGGAACTGGGGGGTACCAGGAGAAACTGGGAAGCACGGGGAAGGGACTGGGGGGTACCAGGAGGAACTGGGAGGCACTGGGAAGGGACTGGGGGTACCGGGAGACACTGGGAGGGGACTGGGAGTAGCAGGGAGGGCACTGGGAGGGACTGGGAAGGGACTAGGGGGCACTGGGAAGGGACTGGGGGGACTGGGAGGCAGTGAGGGGCACTGGGGGGGATGGAGGAGGCCAGGATCGCCCCCCTCCCCGACGTTGTGTGCCCAGCAAGCCCAGTTTGTGCTGGGGGGGCACTGGGAGCACTGGGGGGGGGGGGCACTGGCAGCACAGGTGGGGGATACTGGGAGCACTGGTTGACCAGTTCCACCCACCCCCCCTCCCCCCAGGGTGGAGCGGCGGGAGTGGACGCGGCTCAAGGCCAAGGTGAGGCCCCTCCCCCACCCCCCCCGCCCCTCCCCCACCCCACGCGGGGTCCCCCTGCCCCTCCCCCCGCCCCCTCCCCCCCGCCTCTGCCTCTCACCGCTGCTCTCTCCTCTCTCTGTCGCTGCCCCTCCCCCCAGGACCGGGTCCCCGGATCGGGCTCGCAAGGTGGGTGCTGCCCCTCCCCCCCCCACCCCTCCCCCCTCGCGCCCCTCCCCCCTCTGCTCTGCCGCTGTCTCTGTCCCCCCCTCTGCCTGTCGCTCTCTGCGGGGGGTGGGGGGGGTGGGGGTCACACCCCCATTTTGCGGGGTGTGGGGGGAGGGGTGGCCCCATCTCGCGTGGCGCCCCTCCCCCCACCCCGCGCTGACCCCTCCCCCATCCCCCCCCCCCCCGCAGGGCGCGGGGACGCGGTGCTGAGCTACGAGACGGTGACGCAGATGGAAGGTGGGTGGGGGGGGGGAGGGGCGGGGGTTGGGGGGTGGGGGGGAGGGGCGGGGGGGTTGGGGGGTGCGTGGGGGGGTTCACGCGGGTTCACGCCCCTCCCCCACCCCCCGCAGTGCACTACGCGCGCCCCATCATCATCCTGGGCCCCACCAAGGACCGCGTCAACGACGACCTGCTCTCCGAGTTCCCCGAGAAATTCGGCTCCTGCGTCCCGCGTGAGTGGGGGAGGGGCGGGGACACGGGGGGGCGGGGACACTGTGGGGGCGGGGACACTGTGGGGGGCGGGGACACGGGGGGGCGGGGACGCGTGGGGGGGCGGGGACACTGTGGGGGGGCGGGGACACGGGGGGGCGGGGACACGGGGGGCAGGGACATGTGTGGGGGGCGGGGACAATGGGGGGCGGGGACACGGGGGGCGGGGACACTGGGGGGACACTGTGGGGGGCGGGGACACGCGTGGGGGGGCGGGGACACGCGTGGGGGGCGGGGACACTGGGGGGCGGGGACACTGGGGGGGCGGGGACAAGCGTGGGGGGCGGGGACACTGTGGGGGCGGGGACACGGGGGGCGGGGACAAGCGTGGGGGCGGGGACACGTGGGGGGTGGGGCTATCCCGGGGGGCGGGGACACTGGGGGGGGCGGGGACACGCGTAGGGGGGATGGGGACACTGTGGGGGGCGGGGACACTGGGGGGGGACACTGTGGGGGGGCGGGGACACGGGGGGGCGGGGACACTGGGGGGGGCGGGGACACGTGGGGGGATGGGGACACGCGTGGGGGGGCGGGGACACGGGGGGCGGGGACACTGTGGGGGGGCGGGGACACTGTGGGGGGCGGGGACACGCGTGGGGGGCGGGGACACGCGTGGGGGGCGGGGACACGTGGGGGGGGTGGGGCTATCCCGGGGGGCGGGGACACTGTGGGGGGGTGGGGACACTGTGGGGGGGCGGGGACACGGGGGGGCGGGGACACGGGGGGCGGGGACACTGGGGGGGACACTGTGGGGGGCGGGGACACGCGTGGGGGGGCGGGGACACTGGGGGGGCGGGGACACTGTGGGGGGCGGGGACACGCGTGGGGGCGGGGACACTGGGGGGGTGGGGCTATCCCGGGGGGCGGGGACACTGGGGGGTGGTGGGGACACGCGTGGGGGTGGGGTCCCCAAATCCCCTCGTCCATGTCCCCACGCCCCCCCCACGCCCCCCGTGACCCCCCCCCACGCCCCCCGTGACCCCCCCCGCCACCCCCCGCCCCTCCCCCCCGCAGACACCACGCGGCCCAAGCGCGAGTACGAGGTGGACAGGCGCGATTACCGCCCCCGCACCCCCATCCCCGCCCCCCACACCCCCCCCGTGACCCCCCACGGCCCCCCGTGACCCCCCCGTGACCCCCCACGCCCCCCCCCCAGACACCAGGCGGCCCAAGCGCGAGTACGAGGTGGACGGGCGCGATTACCCCGCCCCCGCACCCCCATCCCTGCGCCCCCTGCGCCCCCCCACACCCCCCCGTGACCCCCCCCACAGCCCCCGTGACCCCCCCCCGTGACCCCCCGACATCCACGCGGCCACAAGCGCGAGTACGAGGTGGACGGGCAGTACAACAGCCACCCGCACGGCATCCCAGCGCCCCTGCAGTCCGTGCGCGAGGTGGCCCCCCCCGAGCAGGTGGGGGCCCCCCCCAGACACCACGCGGCCCAAGCGCGAGTACGGGGTGGACGGGCGCGATTACCACTTCGTGGCGTCGCGCGAGCGCATGGAGAAGGACATCCAGGGGGAGCGCGAGTTCATCGAGGCCGGGCAGTACAACAGCCACCTGTACGGCACCAGCGTGCAGTCCGTGCGCGAGGTGGCCGAGCAGGTGGGGGCCGGGGGGGGGCACGGGGGGGGCCGTGGGGGGGTTGGGGGGGATGGGGGCCATGGGGGATGGGGCACAGGGGGGGCAGGGGGGCGCGAGGAGGCCGGGCGGGACGACGGCCACCCGTACGGCACCAGCGTGCAGGCCGTGCGCGAGGTGGCCGAGCAGGTGGGGGCCGGGGGGGCACAGCGGGGCCGTGGGGGGGTCGGGGGGGATGGGGGGGCCATGGGGGATGGGGGGATGGGGCACAGTGGGGGCAGGGGGGCGCGAGGAGGCCGGGCGGGACGACAGCCACCCGTACGGCACCAGCGTGCAGGCCGTGCACGAGGGGGCCGGGCCGGGAGGGGGGCCGTGGGGGTTGGGGGGGGCCACAGGAGGGACACTCCCCCCCGAGTGCCAGGGGGCGGGGCAGTGACGTGCGGGGGCGGGGCAGGGCAAGCACTGCATCCTGGACGTGTCGGCCAACGCCGCGGCGGCTGCAGGCGGCGCAGCTGCACCCCATCGCCATCTTCATCCGGCCCAAGTCCCTGGAGAACGTGCTGTAGGCGGGGCCTGAGGGGGGCGGGGCCTGGCGGGGGCGGGGCCTGGCGGGGGCGGGGCCTGGGGGAGGGGCGGGGCCTGGGGGCACAGCATAGCAGGGGTGGGGGCATGGCTGGGGGCCCTAATGGGGGTGGGGCCTATCAAGTGGGCGGAGTCTGGTCGGAAGGGGCGGAGCCTGGCCGAGATGCAGTCTGTACGAGGAGGAGGGCGGGGCTTGTCTAGGGGGCGGGGCCTGTCGGGGGCGGGGCCCGTATAGGGAGGGGGCGAGCTCCTTTGGGAAGGGGGTGGTGCCTGAGTGGGAGGGGCGGGGCCTGGTAAGAAAAGGGCGTGGCCTATATGGACGGGCGGGGCTTGGCCACGGGGGCGTGGCCTGCATGGGGAGGGGGCTGTGACTGGGCGGGGCTTTTTGCGGAGCTGCTGGGCGGGGCCTGAGCAGGGGTGGGGTGGGGAGGGGGGTGTGGGGCCCGGCGGGAGGGGCGGGGCCCGGCGGGAGGGGGCGGGGCCGGGCGGGGGGCGGGGCCGGGCGGGGGGCGGGGCCCGACGCGCGGCGCCGCAGGGAGATCAGCAAGCGCGTGACGGAGGAGCAGGCGCGCAAGGCCTTCGAGCGCGCGGGGAAGCTGGAGCAGGAGTTCACGCCCTGCTTCTCGGGTGGGCCCCTCCCCCACCGCGACCCCCCCCATCCCCCACGGGACCCCCCCACCATGACCGCCCCTGTGCCCCCCCCCCCACACCGTGCCCCCCAATGACCCCCATGACCCTCCCCCAATGAGCCCCATGACCCCCTACTTGACCCCCCCACAATGACCCTGCCCCCCCTTGCTCCTCCCCCACTGACCCCCGTGCCCCCGCATGACCCCCCTCACTGACCCCCCCACCCCCCCCCACTGACCCCCCCCCGTGCCCCCCCCACTGACCCCCCCACCCACACTGACCCCACCCACACTGACCCTCCCCCATTGCCCCCCCACTGACCCCCCCACCCACACTGACCCCCCCCGTATCCCCCACTGACCCCCCCCCTCCCCCCACCCACACTGACCCCCCCATTGCCCCCCATGACCCCCCACAATGACCCCCCCCCTTGCCCCCCCCCCGACCCCCTCTTCCCCCACCCCCACTGCCCCCCCCACTGACCCCCCCCATGCCCCCGCATGGCCCCCCCCCACAATGACCCCCCTCACCCCCTTGTCCCCCTCCCCCCACCTCCGCTGACCCCTCCGTGCCCCCATGACCCCCCACAATGACCCCCCCCCCCGTGCCCCCCCGTGCCCCCCCCCCCGCTGACCCCCCCCGTGCCCGCAGCCATGGTGGAGGGCGACAGCTTCGAGGAGATCTACCACAAGGTGAAGCGCGTCATCGAGGAGCTCTCGGGCCCCTACATCTGGGTGCCGGCCCGCGAGCGCCCTAGGCCCCCCCGCGCCCCCCCCCGGGCCCCCCCCCACCCCGCCCCTCCCCCACCCACAGCCGCATGCGTGGGACGGGGTGGGGGCCCCCCCCCCAGCAAAGCGATGGGGGGAGGGGGATGGGGGCCGCCCCTCCCCCCCCAGCCTGCGGCGTTTCACGGGGGGGGGGGGTCCTGATGTGGGGGGAGGGGCCGCGCTGCCCCTCTCCCCGCCCCCCCCCACCCCCACTTTGGACTCGAGCTTTTGTACATATGATCTCTATATTTGTACGCCCCTCCCCCCCCCCCGGACCCACCCGTGCCCCGCGTTGTGGGGGGAGGGGGAGGGAGTGGGGGGGGGAGAGTCCCCGGGGACCCCCCCCCCCGGCGCGCGCGGGGGGGGGTGGGGGTGGGGGAGGGGAGCTGAGAGTATTTTGCACAGACGGCGCCGGCGGAATAAAGCGACTGAGACGGCGCGGGCGTGGCGCTGGGGGAGGGGCGGAGGGGGGGGGGGGGTCGCTGGGGGGGGGGCGCTATGGGTCACTGGTGGGGACACACACTGGGGGGCTCAGGGGGTCGCTATGGGGCTGGGGGGGCGTGGGGGGGGGGGGTGAACAGGGGTCCCTGGGGGCTGGGGGGGCGCTGGGTGGGGGCTGGGGGGGGGGACACTGGGGGGTGCAGGGGGGCTGAGGAGGGGTCCCTGGGGGGCGGGGGGGGGGCGCTGGGTGGGCGCTGGGGGGGGGGGGGGACACTGGGGGGTGCAGGGGGGCTGAGGAGGGGTCCCTGGGGGCGGGGGGGGGGGGGGGTGGTACCAGAGGGGGTGGGGGTTGGTCCCTGGGGGGCTTAGGGGTCGCTGAGGGGGGATGTGGGTGGGGGGTCACTGGGGGGCTTAGGGGTCGCTGGGGGGGCCGGGGTGGGGAGGGACTGGGAGTCACTGCTGGAGGGCGGGGGGGGGGGGTGTCACTGGTGGGTTTAGGGGTCACTGGGAGGGGGAGGGGCGGCGCTAGGACCCAGTGCCGCTCCGCCCGGCGACTGGCAGCCGCCACAGCCAATGGAAAAGCGAGGGCGGCTCCCATTGGCCGCTGAGTCCCGCGGAGGAGGCGGGGCTTCCTCCGTGACACCTCCCCCCTCCAACACAGCGCCCCCTGGCGGCGGGCGGGCAGGCTCGGCGCTGATCGGCGGCGGCGATAACGAACCAGAGGCGCGCGAGGGTGGGGGAGGGGCGGCCGCCCCCTTTATTGGTGGGGGTGGGGGGGAGGGGCGTCAGTCGGCCTTGGGGCGGGGGGCGGGGCGGCCCCCCCGTAGTACAGCAGCTGGGCCAGCAGCAGCGCGTTGCAGGCGGCCGAGGCGGCGAAGGTGGCGACCAGCAGCGCGTCGCCCGTCTCCCTGCGGCGGGGGAGGGGCGCCGTGAGGTTGGGGGAGGGGGAGGGGAGGGGTCGGGGTGGGGGTGGGGGGAGGGGGTGGGGGGCTGACCTGCAGGGAGGTGAAGACGCGGGCGAGGGCCCCCCAGCAGCAGGGCCGTGGTGACCCCCGAGAGCTGCCCCGTGTGCCCCTGCCGGAAATTGGCGGCCGCCTGCAGCAGCTGGGGTGGGGGAGGGGCGGGGGGGAGGGGCGGGGTCAGACATTGACCCCAACCCCCCTACTACCCCCTCCCCCCCCACGCCCCCCCCCACCTTTCTAAGACCTGGGAATCCGGCCCCTCCCCCACAAAACGGGACCCAAAGGGGTGGGGGAGGGGTGTTGGCCCCTCCCCCGCCCCTCCCCCACCCCCCCCGCCCTCCCCCACGCACCCGGCTGAGGATGATGATGGGCAGATTGGCCGCCTGCAGCAGGGTGGGGAGGGCGGGGGGGCCAGGGGGGACAGGAGGGCGCCCAGCAGCGCCCCGCAGCCCCCCACCAGCAGCAGCCCTGCGAGGGGGGAGGGGACGGGGGGCTCAGGGCGGGGGGAGGGGCCACCAAACCCCCCCACCCCCCTCCCGCCCCTCCCCCCGCGCGCTGACCTCGCCCCGTGCGCCCCCCGAAGTGCTGGATGAGGAAGCCGAGGGTCAGGGTCTGCAGGAGGAGGAAGAGCGACTCCCCCAGGCGCTGCGGGGCGGGGGAGGGGTGTGACGGGGGAGGGGAGGGGCAGGCCCCGCCCCCCCCGCCCCTCCGGCCACGCCCACCTGAAGGGGAAGGCGCGGGCGCGGCCGTAGGCCACGGCCCCGCCCAGCGCCAGCAGCTCCAGCAGCAGCGCCGGGAGGCTCAGCCCCGCCCCGCTGCGCGCGCCCAGCACCTTCAGCAGCTGCGGCAGCTTCACTGCGGGGAGGGGTGGGGGCGGCCCGGGGACACCCCCAGACCCGCTGACCCCCCCCCCCAGCCCCACGGAACCCCCCCCAGCCGCCACAAACCCCCTCAAGCCCCACAGCCCCGCCCATCTGCCACTGACCCCGCCCACCCCCACAGCCCCGCCCATCCCCCACTGACCCCTCCCATCCCCGCCCATCCCCCCATTCCCGCCCATCCCCCACTGATCCCCCAATCTTCCACAGCCCGCCCACCCCCCACAGCCCCGCCCATCCCCCACCGACCCCGCCCATCCCCCACTTTCTCCCATCCCCCACAGCCCCCCCCAACCCCCACGGCCACGCCCATCCCCCACTGACCCCTCCCATCCCCCCATCCCCCACTTTCTCCCACCCCCCACAGCCCCACCCATCCCCCACAGTCCCCCTCACCCCCCCACTGACCCTGCCCATCCCCCCATCCCCGCCCATCCCCCACTTTCCCCCATCCCCCACGGCCCCGCCCACCCCCCACTGACCCCACCCATCCCAAACTGACCCCGCCCACCCCCCGCAGCCCCGCCCACCCCCCGCCCCTCACCGATGGCGGAGCCCACCACGATGCCGTAGCCGAGCGCTTTGCTCAGCGCGATCTTCAGGCAGGGCACTGCGGGGGGGGAGGGGTACTCAACGGGACCCCCCCCCCTCAAAAATCCCACCCCGCTTCTTCCGCCCGGGGCCAAGATGGCGGCGCCCGCTTCCCGCCATTTCCGCCCGCCACCAATATGGCGGCCGCGCCCTCCCCACCCCCGCCCGGCACCCCCGCACGGCCCGCACGCCCCGCACCGTGCAGCAGGTGCAGCCGCACGACGAGCTCCTCGAAGCAGCGCTCGGGCAGCAGCAGCGGCACCAACCACCCGCGCAGCGCCTCCATGGCGGCGCCGGGCCTCCGCTTCCGGGGCTGCGGGGCGCCGCGCATGCGCGGACGCGTCCCGTTCCCGCCCTCACCGCCCCCTGTGGGACCGCAGCGCGCATGCTCCGCGCCGAACCGAGTCTACGTACCGCGGCTGCGCAAAGGGGGGAGGGAGCCTGTGGGAGCGCGCATGCGCTCTGCGACAGCGTTGCCACCGTCCGAGTACCAGCGCCGCGCATGCGCCGCAGTGCCTAGCTCAGCCCTCACGGCACTCCAGGAGTTTGGGCCGCGCATGCGCCGCCGCCGCTCTCCCATTGGCCGCCGCTCTCTCTCTCTCCCCCCCCACTCCACCCCGGCGGGCGGGAATCCGTGAGGCGCTACGCATGCGCAGTTCCCCTCCCCGCCCTCCCGCGCCTGCGCGGTCCCGCTCCTCCCCTCCCACCTCCCCACGCCGCAAGATGGCGGCGGCGGCGGCCCTGTCGGCGCTGTCCCGCGGGGCCGCGTCGCTCTGCGCCCTCGTCCTCCTCCGCCTGCAGCGGGGCCGCCGCCAGCGAGAGGCCGCCCGCCGCCTGCGCGCCGCCCGCCACCGCCGCGCCCGCGGCCGCCGCCGCCGCGCCTGGGCCGCCCTGTGGCTGCGCCAGCGCCTGGGCCCGGCCGGCGGCGGCCAAGATGGCGGCCAAGATGGCGGCGGCGGGCGGGAGCGGCGGCTGTGGAGCAAAGCGCGCAGCTCGGCTTTCTGGGAGACGGTGCGCGCCAAGGCCTTCAGCCGCGGGGAGTGGGCCGAGAACTTCCGCCTGGGCCCCGCCACCTTCGACTTCCTGTGCGGGCGGCTGGGCGCCGCCATCGGGCGCCGCGACACCAGCATGCGGCGCGCCGTGCCGGCCGAGGTGCGGCTGGCGCTGACGCTGTGGCGCCTGGGCGCCGGCACCGAGTACCGGGCGGTGGAGCAACGTTTCGGCGTCTCGCGCTCCACCGTCTGCAAGATCCTGCGCGACGTCTGCCGCGCCGTGGTGGCCGCCTTCGCCCCCGCCTACGCCGCCCGCCCGCCGCCGCCGCCGGCCGCGCTGCCGCAGCTGGCGGGGGTGCTGCGCGCGCCTGCGCGTGCCCATCCGCGCCCCGCCCGAGGACGCCGCCCGCTACAGCGACGGGCGCGGCTGGCACGCCGTGGTGCTGCAGGCCGCCGTCGACGCCCGCGGCCGCTTCTGGGGCATCGAGGTGACGGCGCCGGGCGCCGGGCTGCGCGGCTCCGCCCTGTACCGCCGCGCGCAGGCGGGGGAGGGGCCCTGCCCTGCCCCCCGCGCGTTTCGGCGGGGTCACCGTCCCCGCCTACCTGCTGGGCCGCCCCGGCGACCCGCTGCTGCCCTGGCTGCTGCGGCCTTACGGGGGGTGGCTGCGGCGCGGCGCCGGGGGCGGCGGCGTTTCAACGCGGGGGCGGCGGCGGCGCGGGCGGCGGCGGCCGGGGCGCTGGGGCGGCTGCGGGGGCGCTGGCGTTGCCTGCAGCGCCGCAACGACACCGACCTGGCCTTCCTGCCCACGCTGCTGGCCGCCTGCTGCCTGCTGCACAACGTCTGCCAGGCCCGCGGGGACCCCTGCCCCCCGCGCTGGCTCGCCCCTCCCCCCGCCGAGCCGCCCGGCCCGGGGGGAGGGGAGCGAGGAGGAGGAGGAAGAGGAAGAGGAGGAGGGGGAGGGGGAGGAGGGGCAGGCGGCGGCCGCGCGGCGGATTCGGGAGGCGCTGGCGGCGGCGCTGCAGGGCTGAGCGGGGGCGGGGGAGGGGCGAGCGGGGGAGGGGCGAGCGGGGGAGGGGCGAGCGGGGAGGGGCGCTTCCCCTCCCCCACTCAGCCTCAGCGCCCCCACATCCACGGCCGCTGCCCCGTGGAGGGGGCGGGGGAGGGGTCCCTGCCCCGTGGAGGGGGGGGGGGGGGAAGGGGGGGAGGGGTCCCCTGCCCCATAGCAGCGCCTCTGCCCCTCCCCCACCCCGGAGCCACGACTTCCGTTTGTCCCCAAATTGGCTTTTATTTAATAAATCACCGTTACAAACGGGGGTGGGGGAGGGGCAGCCCTGGGTGGGGGGAGGGGCGATGCTGCCCGGGTCGTGTCCCCCCCCCAGCGTGGGGGAGGGGTGCGGTTTATTAAAAAAAAATAAAAAATTATTTCAAAAAAATGAGAAAAATCGCAGGAATTTTTGAAAACCCGCGCGGGGGAGGGGAGGGGCGGGGGAGGGGCGCCCCAGGATGAGGTCGGCCCCCCCCCCAACCCAGGCCCCTCCCCCTCAACATCATTTTGGGGCATCCCATCCCTTCCCCTCCCCCACAGCGTGGGAACGGGTCTCCCCACCCTCCCCCCCCCCCACCCCGCCCCCAGCATCCGGGTCCCTCGGACGCCCCCCCCCGCCCCTCCCCCACCCCGGTACCTGATGACGAGCGACACTGCAGCACCTGAGCCTGGGGGCGGGGGGAGGGGCGGGTCAGGGCGGGGGGAGGGGGCGGAAACCCCCCAGCTCCGCCCCCCAGCAGCCCCCCCTCCCCCCACCGGCCGTGTCCCCCCCGTTCAGGGGCCGGCCCCACGTTTTTGGGGGAGGGGGGCCCATGGTTCTGGGGGGGGCAGCAGCGGCTGCGGTCGCTCTGGCATGGGGTCACTGCGGGGGGCCACGGGGGCGCCCCGCAAATCCGGGACCATGCCCCTCCCCCACCCCACCCCTCCCCCGCCCCGCAAATCCGGGACCATGCCCCTCCCCCACCCCACCCCCGCCCCGTAAAGCCAGGACCGTGCTCCTCCCCCACCCCGCCCCTCCCCCACCCCGCAAATGCGGGACCGTGCCCCTCCCCCACCCCGCCCCTCCCCCGCCCCGTAAATCTGGGACCGTGCCCCTCCCCCACCCCACCCCTCCCCCGCCCCGCAAATCCGGGACCATGCCCCTCCCCCACCTCGCGCCCCTCCCCCACCTCGCGCCCCTCCCCCACCTCGCGCCCCTCCCCCACCTCGCGCTCCTCGCTGCCGCATCCCGAATTCGCTGCTCCACCCCAGCGGCACCTGCGGGGGAGGGGTCGGAGGGGGTGGTCAGTTGGGGGGCACGGACCCATAGCGGCCCCACGGGACCCCCCCCAAACCCCCCGGGACCCCCTGCCCCTCCCCCGCGCCGCCCTCAGCCCTGGCGCCTGATCAGCCCCCGCGGGGGCGGGGCCGGCAGCCCTGCAGGACGCAGGGCCCCTCCCCCCCCCGGGGTCAGGTGACACGCACGGGGTCATCAGTGGGCGGCGGGGGCGGGGCCGGGCCCCCCCCCGTGGGGACAGGGACCCCCCTTTGGGGCCACACCTCCCCCTCCCCCGTGGGGACGTGTGGGGCACTCGGGGGCGGGGGGACAATTTGGGGTCCCTGGGGGGATGGGGGGACATTTGGGGTCCCGGGGGGGCTGGGGGCAGGGCCTGGGGACATTTTGGGGCGACCTGAGGCCACGTGGGGCAGATTTTGGGGAGATGTGGGGCGCTGTGGGGCAGGTTGGGGGGAGATGTGGGGCAGACGCAGGGGCTCACAGAGGGAGGGGCAGGGGCTCTTGGGGGACGTTTGGGGACGTTTTTGGAGACGAGGGGACACCGGGGGCTGAAGGGGAGCACATTTGGGGGCGCCGTGGGGCAGAGGTGGGCGCTGGGGCAGAGGTGGGGCGCTATGGGGCACACTCACAGCGGACGCGACGGCCGAGCGCCGGCAGCGCCACCTCCAGCCGCAGCCTCTGCGCCGCCGCCCCCGACCTGGATCCGCGCGGGGCCGTCAGTGACCCACAGCGCCCCACACCCCGGCCCACAGCGCCCCACACCCTGCCCCATAGCGCCCCACACCCTGCCCCACAGCAACCCACACCTCCCCAGTGCCCCCCAGTTCCCCAGCGCCAGCACCACCCGGATCCGCGCGGGGCCGTCAGCGACCCACAGCGCCCCATAGCGCCCCACACCCCGCCCCATAGCGCCCCACACCCTGCCCCATAGCGCCCCACACCCCGCCCCATAGCGCCCCACAAGCCCCCCACAACCCCCCACGGATCTCACAGGTGACCCAAGGACCCACCCAGAGCCCCCTGGGACCCACAGACACCCCACACCCTGCCCCACAGCGCCCCACGCCCTGCCCCACAGCCGCCCCACGCCCTGCCCCTGTGCCCCAGGCATGAACCAGCAACGGCCACTGGGTCGGACTGGGATGAACTGGGAGCGGTCGCTCTGCCCCCACCGGATTCGGGTCCGGCGCCACGGGGGGCACCGCCCTGCCCAGGCGGCGGGGGCCAGTTTGTACTGGTCCGTACTGGTTTATACTGGGTACCTGCTGGGGGAGCTCGCCGGCCCTCACCTGCAGCGGGATGGAGACGGCGAACGCGGCCGTGCCTGCGTGATGACATCATCGCCTGCGGGGGGGCGGGGCCAGGGGGTGGGGTCAGGGAGGCGGGGGGTGAGGTGGGGGAGGGGGCGTAACCCCCCCAGTCACACCAGTGCTCCCAGTGCCCCCCCAGCGCTCCCAGTCAGTCCCAGAAACCTCCAGTGCCCCTCCCAGTTGCCCCCAGTTACCCACAGAGCCCCTCCCAGTCACACCAGTGCTCCCAGTACTTTCTTCTAGTGCTCCCAGTTACCCCCCCACTCACCACCAGTGCTCCCAGTAACCTCCAGTGCCCCTCCCAGTGCCCCCCGTTACCCACAGAGCCCCTCCCAATCACACCAGTGCTCCCAGTGCCCCCCACAGTCACCCCCAGCACTCCCAGTCAGCCCCAATAACCCCCAGTGCCCCTCGTTACCCACAGAGCCCCTCCCAGTCACACCAGTGCTCCCAGTGCCCCCTCCAGTGCTCCCAGTCACCCCCAGTCCAGCCCCAGTAACCCCCAGTGCCCCTCCCAGTGCCCCCAGTTACCCACAGAGCCCCTCCCAGTCACCCCAGTGCCCCCCCAGCGCTCCCAGTAACCACCAGTGCCCCCAGTTCCCCCCCCCCCAACCTCCATCGCCCGGTTCCGTTTCCCCGGGCCCGGGGTCGCGGGCGCTGCCGGGAGAGCCCCACGCGCGGCACCGCTGACCTCACTTCCGCCCACCCAGCCGCGCTCCACGTGGTGACACCGGAAGTCCCGCCCTCGCCCCCCCCCCCCCGGCCAACGGCGGGCGCCGGGTGACGTCAGCGCCGCGTGCGCCCGGCCCGAGCGGGAAAATCAACGGGGGGGAGGGGGAGGGGCGCGCGTGCCGGTACCGGATTGGGGGGAGGGGGGGAACCGGTACCGGATTTGGGGGAGGGGGGGGAACGGGTACCGGATGGGGGGGGGGGGAACCGGTACCGGATTTGGGGGGAGGGGGGTGCCGGTACCGGATTGCGGGGGGGCCGGTACCGGATTTGGGGGAAGGGGGGTGCCGGTACCGGATTTGGGGGGGAAGAATTCGCCCCCCTCCCCCCCCCCCCGCGGCCTCGCTCTCGTTGCCCCCCGCCCCCCCACGCGCCGCCCGCCCGCGCGCAGCCGGTACCGGTCTCTCCGCACGCGCCGCCGTGCCCCGCCCCGCCCCGCCCGCGCACGCGCCTTTATGGCCCCGCGCGCCGGCCCGCCCCGCGCCGCCCCCCCCCCCCCCGCGCCGCCATTGGCCGAGAGCGGACGGAAAGGGGGCGGGGCGAGGCGGCACCACGTGGTGCGGGAAGGGGAGGGGCCCTTTGTGCGCGCGCCCCTCCCCCTCACCCCGCGCCGGGTCCCCACGTGGAGGGGGGAGGGGAGGGGGGTGGGGGAGGGGACGGGGCCTGTGACCCCCCCCCCCCACGGCCCCCCACCCCCAGCTGTGCCCCAGTCACTCCCAGTGCCCCCCCAGTGCTCCAAGTCCCCCCAGTGCTCCCAGTCGAGTCCCAGTAACACCAGTGCTCCCACAGTCACCCCCAGCACTCCCAGTCAGCCCCAGTAACCTCCAGAGCCCCTCCCAGTCACACCAGTGCTCCCAGTGCCCCCCACAGTCACCCCCAGCACTCCCAGTCAGCCCCATTAACCTCCAGTGCCTCTCCCAGTCACACCAGTGCTCCCAGTTGGCCCCTTCCAGTGCTCCTAGTCACCACCAGTGCCCCCCCAGTGCTCCCAGTCACACCAGTGCCCCCAGTTACCCACAGAGCCCCTCCCAGTCACACCAGTGCTCCCCGTGCCCCCTCCAGTGCTCCCAGTTGGCCCCAGTAACCTCCAGTGCCCCTCCCCGTGCCCCCCCAGTGCCCCCAGTTACCCACAGAGCCACTCCCAGTCACACCAGTGCCCCCAGTGCCCCCCCCAGTGCCCCCAGTTACCCACAGAGCCCCTCCCAGTCACACCAGTGCCCCCAGTTACCCACAGAGCCCCTCCCAGTGCCCCCCCAGTGCCCCCAGTTACCCACAGAGCCCCTCCCAGTCACACCAGTGCTCCCCGTGCCCCCTCCAGTGCTACCAGTTGGCCCCAGTAACCTCCAGTGCCCCTCCTCGTGCCCCCCCAGTGCCCCCAGTTACCCACAGAGCCCCTCCCAGTGCTCCCAGTGCCCCCAGTTACCCACAGAGCCCCTCCCAGTGCTCCCAGTGCTCCCAGTTACCCACAGAGCCCCTCCCAGTCACACCAGTGCCCCCAGTTACCCACGCACCCCGTTCCCAAATCCATTCTTTTATTTCATTCCCCGCGGGGCCCCCCGGCGTGGGGGGGGTGGGGGGCGGCTGTGGGTGCCTGAGGGGGTCCCAGGGGTTTGGGGGTCCCGGGGGGCCCCGGGGGTGTTTGGGGGGTCCCCGGGGGGCATTTTTGGGTGCCCCCCCCCCCAGCGCCAGCTGGCGGTGGCACAGCTCGCGGTACATGAGGCGGCAGCTGCGGCGGGGAGGGGTCCCGCAGGGGCTGGGGGCTGTGGGGGGTGGGTGCCCCGGGGGGGTCCGGGGGGTTTGGGGGTCCCGGGGGGTCCGGGGGGTTTGGGGGTCCGGGGGGCATTTTTGGGTGCCCCCCAGCGCCAGCTGGCGGTGGCACAGCTCGGGGTCCTGGGGGGTCCCGCGGGGGTTGGGGGGGCTGTGGGGGTGGGTGCCCCGGGGGGGTCCGGGGGGTTTGGGGGTCCCGGGGGGTCCCAGGGGGGCCCCGGGGGGGTTTGGGGGGTCCCAGGGGGCATTTTTGGGTGGCCCCCCGCCCCCGAGCGCCAGCTGGCAGTGGCACAGCTCGGGGTCCTGGGGGTCCCGCGGGGGCTGGGGGGCTGTGGGTGCCCGGGGGGGGGCTGTGGGGGGTGGGTGCCCCGGGGGGTTTTGGGGGGCCCGAGGGGGCCCGGGGGGTTTGGGGGTCCCGGGGGGGCCTGGGGGTCACAGGGCCAGCTGGCGGTGGCACAGCTCGCGGTACATGAGGCGGCGCAGCTGCGGCGGGGGAGGGCCCCGCGGGGGCTGGGGGGCTGTGGGGGGGGGTGGGTGCCCCGGGGGGTCCGGGGGGGCCGGGGGGCCCGGGGGGTTTGGGGGGCCCGGGGGGCCCGGGGGGTCACAGGGCCAGCTGGCGGTGGCACAGCTCGCGGTACATGAGGCGGCGCAGCTGCGGCATGTCCTGCTGCGTGAAGCTCAGCGGCCGCCCCAGCGCCAAAAACTTGCAGTACTGGGGGGGGGGGGAGGGGGGGCGTCACGCGTGGGGGGAGGGGACACGCGTGGGGGGGAGGGGACACGCGGGGGGGAGGGGACACGCGTGGGGGGGGGAGGGGACACGTGGGGGGGGTCCCAGAGGGAGTGAGACAGGGAAGGGGGGTCGCAGCGGGGTGGGCGGGGGGAGGGGAGACGTGTGGGGGGCAGGGGGGGAGGGGACACGAGGGGGGTGATGGGGGGAGGGGACAGGGTGGGGGAGGGGACACGAGGGGGGTCACGGGGGGGAGGGGACAGGTGGGGGGAGGGGACACGTGGGGGGGTGATGGGGGGAGGGGACACGTGGGGGGAGGGGGGACGGGGGGATGTGGGGGGAGGGGACACGTGTGGGGGTCATGGGGGACACGTGGGGGACACGTGGGGGGAGGGGACACGCGTGGGATGGTCCCTGCCCCTCCCCCCCCCGCCAGCCCCGCCCCTCCCCCACGCGGCTCTGGGGAGAGAGACCCCCCCACCCGTGTGCCCCTCCCCCACCCCCCTGACCCCCCTCCCCCCCCCGCCGCCCCTCCCCCACCTGCAGGACGAAGGCGCCGCAGTCGCTGTCGTTGTTCTGCCGGGCGACGTTCTGGGGGGGGGAGGGGCGTGAGGGGACTCCCCCAGCCCCCCAAACCCCCTCAACCACCCCCCCAGGGCCCCCCAACTGCTCTGGGACCCCCCCGGACCCCCCCACAAATTTGGGCCCCTCCCCACCATTTTGAAGGCCCCCCCCAGCCCCCATAGACCCCCCCAGCGCCCCAGGACCCCCCTCCCCCAATTTGGGCCCCCCCCACCATTTTGAAGGCCCCCCCCCAGCCCCCATGGACCCCCAGGACCCCCCCACCATTTTGAAGGCCCTCCCCAGCCCCCCAGGACCCCCCCCACCATTTTGAAGGCCCCCCCCAGCCCCCCAGGACCCCCCCCACCATTTTGAAGGCCCCCCCCAGGCCCCAGGACCCCCCCCCCCAAATTTGAAGGCCCCCCCAGCCCCCCAGGACCCCCCCCCACCATTTTGAAGGCCCCCCCAGCCCCCAGGACCCCCAGGACCCCCCCCACCATTTTGAAGGCCCCCCCAGCCCCCCAGGACCCCCCCCACCATTTGAAGGCCCCCCCCAGCCCCCCAGGAGCCCCCCACCATTTTGAAGGCCCCCCCAGCCCCCCAGGACCCCCCACCATTTTGAAGGCCCCCCCAGCCCCCATGGACCCCCAGGACCCCCCCCACCATTTTGAAGGCCCCCCCAGCCCCCCAGGACCCCCACCATTTTGAAGGCCCCCCCAGCCCCCCAGGACCCCCCCACCATTTTGAAGGCCCCCCCAGCCCCCCAGGACCCCCCAGGACCCCCCCACCATTTTGAAGGCCCCCGCCAGCCCTCCCGGAAGTCGGGCCGCTCCTTCTTGTCGGCCTCGGCCTGCAGGTACCGGCAGATGTGCTGGGGGGAGGGGCGGGGTCAGGGGGCGGGGCCTGGCCGGGGGACACGCCCCCTTCCATTGGCCACGCCCCCTCCCTGCTCCACACACCCCCCCAAGGCTCCATGGCTGCTACCCCTCCCCCCAGGCCCCCTCCCCTCCCCTCCCAGGCCCCTCCCCCTTTGTCCCCGCCCCCTCACAGGCTCCTCCCCTTTGGGCCCCGCCCCTCCGAGGCCACGCCCCCATTCCCTCCCACCCCAGGGCTCGCTGACCCCTCCCCCCCAGCCCCTTCCCTGCCCCCACGCTTCCCTCCCAGGCCCCTCCCCTCCCAGGCCACGCCTCTCCCAGGCCACGCCCCCGTGCCTGACCCCCTCCCCCATCAGCCCCTTCCCCCAGGCCCCTCCCCTTCCCTCCCAGCCCCCTCCCCCTTTCCCAGCCCCTCCCCCTTTGGCCCCTCCCTTTCCCCTTTGGCCCCTCCCCCTCCCATTTGACCCCGCCCCTTCCACCCTGGCCCTCCCCCTTCCCTCCCAGCCCCCTCCCCCTTTGGCCCCTCCCCCTCCCCTTTAGCCCCGCCCCCTCCACCCCTGGCCCTTCCTTTTCCCTCCCAGCCCCCTCCCCCTTTCCCCAGCCCCCTCCCTGCCATAGCCCCGCCCCCTGTAGCCCTGCCCCCCACCGCGGCCCCGCCCCCTCCCCTTCAGCCCCGCCCCCTCCACCCTGGCCCTTCCGTTTCCCTCCCAGCCCCCTCCCCACCATAGCCCCGCCCCCTGTAGCCCTGCCCCCTGTAGCCCCGCTCCCCCACCGCGGCCCCGCCCCCCGCCGTAGCCCCGCCCCCTGTAGCCATGCCCCCCTGTAGCCCCGCCCCCCACCGCGGCCCCGCCCCCTGTAGCCCCACCCCCCACCGCGGCCCCGCCCCCCGCCATAGCCCTGCCCCCTGTAGCCCTGCCCCCCTGTAGCCCCACCCCCCACCGCGGCCCCACCCCCACCGTAGCCCCGCCCCCTGTAGCTCCGCCCCCACCGTGGCCCCGCCCCCCGCAGTCCCGCCCTCTGCCGTAGCCCCGCCCCTGTAGCCCCACCCCCCACCGCGGCCCCGCCTCCCCACCGTAGCCCCGCCCCCTGTAGCCCCGCCCCCCACCGCGGCCCCGCCCCCTGTAGCCCCACCCCCCACCGCGGCCCCACCCCCACCGTAGCCCCGCCCCCTGTAGCCCCGCCCCCCACCGCGGCCCCGCCCCCTGTAGCCCCACCCCCCACCGCGGCCCCACCCCCACCGTAGCCCCGCCCCCTGTAGCCCCGCCCCCCACCGCGGCCCCGCCCCCCTGTGGCCCCGCCCCCCCGTAGCCCCGCCCCCCCGCGGCCCCGCCCACCTTGGGGCAGCGGCGGTTGAGCGTGCGCTGCGAGTCGAAGTAGGTGATGCGGCGCCGCGCCACGTCCACGGCCACCAGCGACCAGTGCACCTCCAGGTGGATGGGGATCAGCAGCAGCTGCTTCCCGAAAATGTCCACCTGGGCGGGGCCCGGGGGGGGGGCGGGGTCAGCGCGGGACACGCCCCCCCCCGCCCGGCCACGCCCCCGCGCCCCGCCTCACGTTTTTGGTCCAGCGCTGCACCCCCTCGTAGCCCCGCGTGCGCAGTTTGTCGTAGAAGAAGCTGTTGAAGAAGTGCACCTGGGGGGGGAGGGGGGAGGGGCGTGGGATACCCCCCCACGGGGTGGGGGAGGGCGGCGGGACCCCCCTCCCGACCCCCCCTCACCTTGTCGGGCACGGCGTCCATCACCAGGTCGCCGTACATGTTCATCACCTGCGGGGGCAGGGGGGGAATTGGGGAGGGGGGGATTGGGGGCGGGGGGGGAGAGAATTGGGGGAGGGGAGGGGAATTGGGGGAGGGGGGGAATTGGGGGGGGGGATTGGGGGGGAGGGAGGGGAATTGGGGGAGGGGAGGGGAATTGGGGGGGGGATTGGGGGGAGGGGAGGGGAATTGGGGGGGGGGAATTGGGGATTGGGGGAGGGAGGGGGGATTGGGGGAGGGGAGGGGAATTGGGGGTGGGGGGGATTGGGGGAGGGGGGATTGGGGGAGGGGAGGGGAATTGGGGGGTGGGGGGTTGGGGGGAGGGGGAAATTGGGGGTGGGGGGGATTGGGGGGAGGGGGGGATTGGGGGGAGGGGAGGGGAATTGGGGGTGGGGGGGTTGGGGGGACGGGGGGAAATTGGGGGTGGGGGGATTGGGGGGGTTGGGGGAGGGGGGGGAAGGGGAGGGGGATTGGGGAGGGGGGGGGAATTGGGGGAGGGGGGTTGGGGGAGGGGAGGGGAATTGGGGGGAGGGGGGGATTGGGGGTGGGGGGGTTGGGGGAGGGGAGGGGAATTGGGGGGAGGGGGGGATTGGGGGGGAATTGGGGGGAGGGGAATTAAGGCGAAGGGGGGCAGCGCCCTCAGTAGGCTCCAGAGTGAACAGCTCCCTGGGGAGCTGCTGCGGGGTTGGGGGAGGGGTGCCTCGCCCCAAACCCCCCCACTGCCCCCCCCCGCACCCTCCCAGCCCCCCAACATCCCCAGGACCGCCTCCCAGTGCCTCCCAGTGCCTCCCAGTGCCCCCCACCTGGTCGCTGAGCCAGTTGGGGCCATGCAGCGTCTGCCCCAGCGCCCCCAGGGCCGCCCAAAGCCCCTCCAAACCCCCCCAAACCCCTCCCAGTCCCCCTCCCAATGCCTCCCAGTGCCTCCCAGTCCCCCTCCCAGTCCCCTCCCAGTGCCCCCCACCTGGTCGCTGAGCCAGTTGGGGCCGTGCAGCGTCTGCCCCAGCGCGCCCAGGGCCCACCCCCAAAGCCCCTCCAAACCCCCCCCAAACCCCCTCCAGCCTCCCCCAGTTCCGCGCCTAGTCCCCTCCCAGTGCCTCCCAGTGCCCTCCCACTGCCTCCCAGTGCCCCCACCTGGTCGCTGAGCCACTTGGGGCCGTGCAGCGTCTGCCCCAGCGCCCCCAGGGCCGCCCAAAGCCCCTCCAAACCCCCCCCCAAACCCCTCCCAGTCCCCCTCCCAATGCCTCCCAGTGCCTCCCAGTCCCCTCCCAGTGCCTCCCAGTCCCCTCCCAGTGCCCTCCCAGTGCCTCCCAGTGCCCCCACCTGGTCGTTGAGCCACTTGGGGCCGTGCAGCGCCTGCCCCAGCGCCCCCAGGGCCGCCCAAAGCCCCTCCAGCCTCCCCCAGTTCCGCCCTAGTCCCCTCCCAGTGCCTCCCAGTGCCTCCCAGTGCCCTCCCAGTGCCTCCCAGTGCCCCCCACCTGGTCGTTGAGCCAGTTGGGGCCGTGCAGCGTCTGCAGGTCGTCCATGGTCAGCACGTGGCGCTTGTAGCTGACGCGGAAGCCGCGCAGCGCGGGGCCGGGCAGGCGCTGGTACGACTGCAGCAGCTGCTGCACCGAGCCCCGCCTGCGCGGGGGGGGAGGGGTGGGGGCTCAGAGGGGGGGGTGTCCCCAAAATCCTGACCCCCCCAGCACCCCCCCCCGCCCGCCCCCCACCTGTGGGGGGAGCTGAACTCCTGCTGGAACACGTCCTCCAGCTTCTCCACCACCTCCTCGGCGCTGACGGGGATCAGGCTGCCGTAGGCCTGCAGCAGCTCCTCCAGGATGCCTGCGGCGTTCACCCTGGAGCCTACTGACGGCCGGGCCCCCCCGGGCCCCCCCATAGCCCCCCAAACCCCCCATAGCCCCCCCAGCCCCATAGCCCCCCATAAACCCCCCAAACCTGCAGCAGCTCCTCCAGGATGCCTGCGGCGTTCACCCTGGAGCCTACTGACGGCCGGGCCCCCCGGGCCCCCCCAAACCCCCCCGTGCCCCCCATAGCCCCCTCCCGCACCCCAAACCCCCCATAACCCCCCCATAGCCCCCCCAGCTCCACAGCCCCCCATAACCCCCCAAACCTGCAGCAGCTCCTCCAGGATGCCTGCGGCGTTCACCCTGGAGCCTACTGACGGCCGGACTCCCCCGTGTGACCCCCCCACAGCCCCCCTGTGCCCCCCCCCAAACCTGCACGTTCACTCTGGAGCCTACTGACGGCTGGGACCCCCCCAGCCCAAAACGCCCCCCAGCCCCCAAACCCACACCGCCCCCGGCCTGCACGTTCACTCTGGAGCCTACTGAGGGCACAGCCCCCCTCCCAGCCCCCCCCCCCGCCCCCCCCCACTCACTCTGCACGCAGGTGACGTGCTCCTCGCGCAGGGGGCTGGCCTGCGCCCCGGCCGGGCGGGGAGGGGTCGGGGCGGGGGCCCCCCTCGCCCCCCGCCACGCTGCAGACGTTGCTGATGACGATGGCGGCTTCGGCGGCGCCGGGGGGGCTGGGGGGGCTCCCCCCCACCCCAAAACCGTTATGGAGGGGTCCTGGGGGGGGGGGGGGGGGGCAAGGGAGTCGGGGGGAGCCCCCCAAATCTCTGCGCCCCCCCTGGCAGCGCAGGGCCCTTCCCAAAATGGGCCCCCCCTCAACGAGCACACACCCCACCAGCCCCCCCGAGAGACTGGGACCCCCCCAGAGACACCGGGACCCCCCCAAAATGGGCCCCCTGCCCCCCGCCAGACACCGGGACCCCCCCCGAGAGACTGGGACCCCCCCCAGAGACACCGGGACCCCCCCAAAATGGGCCCCTGCCCCCTCCAGAGACACCGGGAACTGGGACCCCCCAGAGACACCGGGACCCCCAAAATGGGCCCCTGCCCCCCCAGAGACACCGGGACACCCCCAGAGACACCGGGACCCCCCAAAATGGGCCCCCTGCCCCCCCCAGAGACACCGGGACCCCCCGAGAGACTGGGACCCCCCAGAGACACCGGGACCCCCCAAAATGGGCCCCTGCCCCCCAGAGACACCGGGACACGCCCAGAGACACCGGGACCCCCCAAAATGGGCCCCCAGCCCCCCCAAGACACCGGGACCTCCCCGAGAGACTGGAACCCCCCCCAAAATGGGCCCCCTGCCCCCCCCCAGAGACACCGGACCCCCCCTCACCCGCGTCGCCGCCGAGCCCCCCAGCAGCCCCCCCTCCCCCGCCGTCCCCCCCGAGCTCCCCCTCCCCGAAACGCTGGGGGGGGGGGGGGGCACGGCCACAGCGGGGGGGGCGGCGGCGGCAGCGCGGGGCGGGGGGGCGGCGTGGGAGGGGCCCCTCCCCCCGCTCCTCTTCCTCCTCCTCCTCCTCCTCCTCGGGGGGCCAGCGCGGGGGGCCCTGCGGCGGGGGCCCCCCGGCGCCGCGCCCCCCGTTTCCAGGGGAAGGCCCAGGCCCCCCCCGCGCGCAGAGCAGCATCCGCAGCGCCCGCAGCGCCCGCAGCCGCCGCCGGGGGGGCCCCGCCGCCGCGGGGGGGCAGGGCGGGGCCGCGGGGGGCCCCCATTTCGGGGGGCCCAGCGCCGCCCCCCCCCGCCGCCGCCTTCGTCCTCTTCCTCGTCCGAGGCGGCCGCGGGGGGGCCCAGGGAGGGGGGGTGGTGGCGAGGGGGGGCGGGGGGGCCCCCCCAGGGGGGTCACGGCGGGGGCGGCCTCCCGCGGCCCCCCCGGGCCCCCCCCCCACAGCTGCCGGGCAGCCAGCGCCTCCTTCATGGCTGCGAGCGCCTGGGGGGGCAGCGCCCAGTCACCCCAGTTCCAGCCTCCCAGTCACCCCAGTTCCAGCCATCCCAGTCACCCCAGTTCCAGCCTCCCAGTCACCCCACAATCCCAGTCACCCCCAATCCCAGTCACCCCAGTTCCAGCCATCCCAGTCACCCCAGTTCCAGCCTCCCAGTCACCCCCCAATCCCAGTCACCCCCCAATCCCAGTCACCCCAGTTCCAGCCTCCCAGTCACCCCCCAATCCCAGTCACCCCCCAATCCCAGTCACCCCAGTTCCAGCCTCCCAGTCACCCCCCAATCCCAGTCACCCCAGTTCCAGCCATCCCAGTCACCCCCCAATCCCAGTCACCCCCCAACCCCAGTCACCCCAGTTCCAGCCATCCCAGTCACCCCCCAACCCCAGTCACCCCCCAACCCCAGTCACCCCAGTTCCAGCCTCCCAGTCACCCCCCAATCCCAGTCACCCCCAATCCCAGTCACCCCAGTTCCAGCCATCCCAGTCACCCCTCCCCCAAATCTGAGTCACCCCCAAATCCCAGTTACACCAGTTCCAGCCATCCCAGTCAGCCCCCAAATCCTAGTTACCCCTCCCAGTCCCAGTTAGCCCTCAAATCCCAGTTACGCCTCCTCAAATCCCAGTTACCCCCCCCCCAATCCCAGTTACCCCCCCCCCCAATCCCAGTTACCCTCCCCCAATCCCAGTTACCCCTCCCCCAATCCCAGTTACCCTCCCCCAAGACCCCCATTGCCCCCCCCAGGCCCCTCCCCTCCAGTCCGGGTCACCCCCCATCCCAGTTACCCCTCCCCCCATCCCAGTTACCCCCCCAATCCCCCATTTCCCCGCCAAATCCCCGTCCCCCGACCCCGTTACCGGCCCCGTTACCCCCCCGCCGCCCCCCCGCGCCCCTCCCCCTGCCCCCCCACCCCCGGTGCGGGTGGGGGAGGGGCCCGGGCCCCGCTCACCCCCGGGAGCGCCGCGGCCTCTCGGGCTCCCGCAGCCGCCGGCGCCGCGCGATGGCGTCATCGCGGTGGCGTCATCACCCCGCGCCTCCCACCCCACGAGGCCACGCCTTCCCGAAGCCACGCACCTCCGAAGCCACGCCCCCAAGTCACGCCCACCCACGAGCCACGCCCCCCACAAGCCACGCCCCCATCCACCCCACCGTCCCGCGCTTTAGGCCGTCGAGCGGTCGCCATAGAGACGCGACGCGACGCGGGGCATCATGGGATATATCCCCCCCTCTCTGGCGCAGGGGATCATGGGATTTATCCCCCCCAATGGGGGTCCAGGGCCTATTTGGATTGGGGCGGGGGAGTGTTCGTTTTGGGGGGGGGGTCCTGGGCCGCATCGGGGTCCCGGGAGGGGATGGGGGGGGGCTTTGAGGGGTCCAGAGGGGATTTGGTGGGGGGGGTCTGGGTGCGATTTAGGGGGCTATGGGGGTCCTGGGGGGGAGGGGGGGTCTAAGGGAGATTTGGGGGACATCAGGGCGCCGGGGGGTCCTGGGGGTGTGAGGGGGGCTTGGGATCGGTGGGGGGGGGCTGAGGGATTTGGGGGGTCCCTGCACCCCCGCCTCCCCCCCCAGTAAAGCCAGGAGGCGGCTGCAGTGCCCCCAGTTTATTCCAGTTGTGGGGGAGGGGGAGCGTGTGTGGGACGAGGGGGGTCCCGGTGTTTTTGGGGAGGGGGTCAGCGGGGGGCGGCGGCGGCCAGGGCGGCCATGGCGGGGGTGGGGACGTGCCACACGTGCCAGTCCTCGCGCGCGGTGACGTCCACGGCGCCCAGGTGGGTGAGGAGCCCCCAGGGCCCCCCCGCCCCCCCGGCACCAGCAGCCGCAGCTGGGAGCAGCCCTGGGCCAGCGCCACCTGCGGGGGGGGGTGGAGAGGGGGGTGTCGAGGGGACCCCCCAAACCTCCCCATCCCCCACAACACCCCCCGTCCCCCCCCTCGGGGACCCCCAAACCTCCCCACCCCCCAGGGATTCCCATCCCCCTCTCGGGGACCCCCAAACCCCCCTCCCCCCAGGAACCCCCACCCCCTCCAACACCCCCGTCCCCCCCTCAATCCCCCACCCCAGGGACCCCCAAACCTCCTCCAGGAAGCCCCACCCCCCGGGGGACCCCCATCCCCCCCATCCCCCCCATCCCCCCCCCCCCCCCCCATCCTCAGGGGACCCCCCACCCCCCAAACCCCCACCCCAGGGACCCCCAAACCCCCCTCCCCCACTGCCAGGAACCCCCCCACCTCCCCAATACCCCCATCCACCCCTTCCCACCCACCCCCCCCAAGGGACCCCCACCCCGCCCCCCCCCCCCACCCCCCAGAAGACCCCCGCGGTGGGGGAGGGGCCGCCACCTTGGCCGCGTTCTGCACCAGCGCCCGCCCCCACGCCGCGGCCTGGAAAAGGGGGGGGGGGAGGGGGTGATGGGGGCGCTGTGGGGCTGGGGGGGGGGGGGGGCCGGGGGGGGTCGGGGGGGTCGGGGGGTCCCGTACCCCGGTGGGGCGAGGCCACGTAGAGCTCCTCCCCGCACAGCACCCGCCCCGCCCAGGTGCAGAAGGAGACGCGGTGCAGGAGCAGCCCCACGGCGCGGCCTGGGGAGGGGGGCACCCATGGGACCCCCCCATAAACCCCCAGCACCACATAACCCCCCCACAGCCCCCCATAACCCCACAGCCCCCCATAGCCCCCCCAGCACCCCACAACCCCCCATAAGCCCCCAGCCCCCCACAACTCCCCCACAGCCCCCCATAGCACCCCCAGCCCCCCCAGCCCCCCACAACCCCCCCATAACCCCATAGGACCCCCCACAGCCCCCCCAGCCCCCCTGGGCCCGACCCCGTGCCCCCCACCCCCCCCACAGGGTCTCCCACCCCCTCTGCCCCCCCATCCCCCCGCCCCCGGGTCCCCTTTACCCCCTGGGACCCCCAAAACCTCCCCCCACCCCTCCCCCCCACCCCCTCCTGCTCCTCCCCCACCCCTCCCCCAGTTACCCCCAGTTACGCCGCCCCTCCCCCCGCCCCTCCCCCCCCATTACCCTGCCCCTCCCCCCGCCCCTCTCCCCCCCTTTACCCCGCCCCTCCCCCCGCCCCTCTCCCCCTTTACCCCGCCCCTCCCCCCGCCCCTCCCCCCCCCCCCATTACCCCGCCCCTCCTGCCGCCCCTCCCCCCGCCCCTCCCCCCATTACCCCGCCCCTCCCCCCGCCCCTCCCCCCCCGTTACCCTCCTGCCCCGCGGCCTCGGCCACCAGGCACCCGAATCGGGGGCGCGGCCCGAACCCCTCGGCCAGCAGCTCTGGGGGAGGGTCCCCACGTGACCCCTGTGACCTCTGTGTGACCCCCCGCGACCCCGGTCACCCCCTGACACCTCCCCAGCCTCAGCGACTCCTCTGTGACCTCTGTGTGACCCCCTGACCCCTCTGTGACCCCTCTGTGACCCTCGTGACCTCCCCCAACCTGTGACCCCTCTGTGACCCCTCGCGACCTCGACCTCCTGTGACCCCGTGACCCCTGTGACCCCTGCTCACCCGCTGGCCCCCCATGACCTCTGACCCCCTGTGGCCTCTGCGACCCCCCAGTGACCCCGTGACGCCCCAGTGACCCCGTGACCCCCCAGTGACCCCGCTCCTCACCCAGTGTGACCTCTGACTCCCGTGACCTGCAGTGACCCCGCGACCCTCCATGACCCCCCCAGTGACCCCGCGCCCCTCCCGTGACCCGCAGTGACCCGGTGACCCGCAGTGACCCAGTGACCCCTGACCCCGCTGCTCACCCGGGGCCAAGCTCTTCACGCTCTCGCGCTCGCCCAGCGCCGCCGCCGCCTCCTGCGGGGGAGGGCGCTCAGGGTCAGGGTCGGGCCCCCTCCCCTCCCCCACCCCCACCCCTCCCCCCGCGTCCTCACCAGGATGAGGCTGGTGACGTCACGCACGTGCCGCCGGTCCCACGCGCGCACGCGGTAGCCCATGGCGGCGGCGCGGAGCTCTCGCGGCGCCGCGGGCCCTTTAAGAGCCGCCGGAGGGGGGGCGGGGCTTCCCCGGGAGCTTTGGCCACGCCCCCCTCCATAGCCACGCCCCCCGCATCCCTGGCCACGCCCCCTCCCCCGCACCCCCACACCCCGGCCGGCGGGGGCCCGGCTCTGGGACCCCTCCCCCCCTCCCCCTCCCCCTCCCCCCCCCCCATCCCCCCCCTTCATTCACGATCGCGGGGGGTCCCGGGCGCGCGGGCCCCTCCCCCCCCCCGCCGGCCCCTCCCCCCGCCAGCCGGCGCGTGACCCCCGCCTCGCAGCGCAGCAGCCGCCAGCCCCGCCCCCCCCCCGCCCCCCAGCGCCGCCCCCCCCAGCGCCCCCAGCGGCCCCCAGGGGGCCCCCCCGCCCCCCCCCACGTGCATCCGCAGCTCCCGGCACCCCCGGGCCCAGGCCGCCTGCGGGGGAGGGGAGAAGGGGGGGGGGTCAGCACCCCCAAAATGGCCCCCGACCCCTCCCCGGCACCCCCCGCACCCCCACCCCCCGGGATCCCCCCCATCCCCCCCCAAAACTCCTCACTGGGACCCCCATCGCCCCTCCCCCACCCCTCAAACGGCCCCCAACCCCCCGGGACCCCCCCCACACCCCTGAGACCCCCCAAAGCTCCTCACGAGACCCCTCCCCCACCTCCTCCTCCTCCCCCTCCCCCCCCCAGGACCCCTGGCCCTCCCCCACCCCCCGAGACCCCCAAAAACTCCTCACAGCCCCCCCAGCCCCCCCAGCCCCCTCCCCCACCTGCGCAGCCGCCTCCACCAGCCGCCGGCCCAGCTTCAGCCCTGGGGGGAGGGGCGGGGAGGGGGAGGGGTGAGACCCCGTGACCCCCTCGTGACCCCATGACCCCTCCCCCACACACCCCCAGGTCCCCTCCCCGCCTTGATTCCCCCCTCCCCCCTTGATTCCGCCCCCCCCCCAACCCCGGGTCCCTCCCAACCCCTCCCCCCACCCCCACCCGTGTGCCCCTCCCCCCCGTGACCCCTCCCCCACCCCCTCCCCCCTGTGACCTCCCCGTGACCCCTCCCCCACCCCCTAGGTCCCCTCCCCTCCTTGATTCCCCCCTCCCCCCCCCCCGGGTCCCTCCCAGCCCCTCCCCCCACCCCCACGCGTGCCCCTCCCCCCCGTGCCCCCTCCCCCCGTGCCCCTCCCCCCGTGCCCCTCCCCCACCCCGCCACGGCGGCCGCACGTAGAGGTTGTCCATGTAGAGGCCGGGCCCCGTGCGAGCGCTGAAGGTGTCGACGGAGAGCACGTAGCCCAGCAGCGCCCGGCCTGCGGGCACGCGTGCGAAACCCTCGTGCGAAACCTCGTGCGAAGCCCTCGTGCGAAACCCTCGTGCGAAGCCCTCGTGCGAAACCCTCGTGCGAAACCCTCGTGCGAAGCCCACAACTCCCACCCCCCGTGCAAGCCCCCCGCGAACCCTGCTGCAGCCTCCCCCCACACGAACCCTCGTGCAAAGCCCCCGTGCGAGCCCTCGTGCGAATCCTCCACGCAAACCCTGTGCCCCTCCCCCGGCCATTTGCGCCCCCTCTTGTGCGAGCCCTCGTGCAAACCAATGCCACCCCCGCCATTCGTGCCACCTCTGGTGCGCGCCCTCGTGCAAGCCCCCGTGCAAACCCTCGTGCGAGCCCTCATGCGAGCCCTCGTGCAAGCCCTCGTGCGAGCCCTCGTGCAAACCGCCGCCCGCCCACCGTTCATGCCACCTCTTGTGCAAGCCCTCATGCAAACCAATGCCACCCCCGCCATTCGTGCCACCTCTTGTGCGCGCCCTCGTGCGAACCCCCGTGCAAACCCTCGTGCGAGCCCTCGTGCGAATCCTCCGCGCAAACCCTGTGCCCCTCCCCCGGCCATGTGCACCCCCCCCTCTTGCGCGAGCCCTCGTGCGAGCCCTCGTGCGAGCCCTCGTGCGAGCCCCTCCCCCCTCGCACCGTCAGCGGCCGCCTGCCCGGGCGGCGCCTCGGCCACGAAGCACTCGAACAGGGGGGGGGCGGCCCCGAACCCGGCCTCCAGCAGCACTGGGGGGTGGGGGGAGGGGTGAGCGGGGACCCCTCCTCCCCCCCTCCCCCGCCCCCGCCCCTCCCCCACCCCGTACCCTGCTCGTTGGTCGTCACCTCCCCCGCCGGCACCTGGTGCAGCACCGCGATCTCCTGGGGGGGGTGGGGGAGGGGGGGGAGGGGTGAGGGTCTGGGTGCTCCCCTCCCCCCCAGGACCCTTCCCCCACCCCCCCACCCTGCCCCTCCCCCCTCCCCCAGCCCATCCCCATCACCTCCCCGATGCCCTGGGGGGGTGGGGAGGGGTGGGGGTGCCCTCCCCCCAGGACCCCTCCCGCCTCCCCCACCCCCACCCCGCCCCTCCCCCCCCTCCCTCATGACCTCCCCCGATGCCCTGGGAGGGGGTGGGGAGGGCTAAGCGCACGGGTGCCCCCCCCAGGCCCCCCGGGACCCCTCCCCCCTCACCCGGACCATCCCCATGACCTCCCCGATGTCCTGGGAGGGGTGGGGGAGGGGTGGGGGGTGCCCTCTCCCCCAAAGACCCCTCCCGCCTCCCCCACCCCCCACCCCGCCCCTCCCCCCTCCTCGTGACCTCCCCGATGCCCTGGGAGGGGGTGGGGGAGGGGTAAGCGCACGGGTGCCCCCCCCAGGAACCCCCCGGGACCCCTCCCCCCTCACCCGGACCATCCTCATGACCTCCCCGATGTCCTGGGGGCGGCAGGCCCCGGACCCTCCCCCACATCCTCGCGCCTCTCTCCCCTCCCCCCACCCTCCTCGCCCCCTCCCCACCCCCTTTTATCGGCCACCCGCGCCCCTCCCCCACCCCCCCCGGCGGGGGGCAGCCACCCGCAGAGACCAAAGTCCCCTCCCCCCACCCCTCCCCCACCCCCCACGAGGCACGCGGCCCCCTCCCCCCGCCCCTCCCCCACACGTGACGCGAGGCTCCGTGGGGTTTTTTTTTCCTTTTTATTGGGGGTTTTTTGGGGGGGGGGGGGGGGGGGGGGGGAGGGGAGGGGGGTCAGGGAAGGGGCGCGGGGGGGGGGCGGTGCAGCGCCGCGTCCAGGCCGGTGCCGAGCGCGCAGCCCCCGTCAGCGCCACGAAGGCCCAGAGGCAGAGCCGGTCGGCCGCCATCGCCGCCACGCGCCACTCGCGCCGCCGCTGCGCCACACGCCCGTCACGGCCCCGCGCACGGGGCGCGCACGGGGACAGCACGGGGACAGCACGGGGGTCGCACGAGGGGTCACACGGGGATAGCACGGGGTGCGCACGAGGGGTCGCACGGGGGGTCGCATGGGGCTCGCACGGGGCGCGCACGAGGGGTCGCATGGGGATAGCACGGGGGGTCGCACGAGGAGTCGCACGGGGCGCGCACGGGGATAGCACGGGGGTTGCACGAGGGGTCGCACGGGGATAGCATGGGGGTCGCACGAGGAGTCGCACGGGGCGCGCACGGGGACAGCACGGGGCGCGCACGGGGATAGCGCGGGGGTCGCACGAGGGGTCGCACGGGGCGCACACGGGGCTTGCACGAGGCGCGCACGAGAGGTTGCACGGGGATAGCACGGGGCTCGCACGGGGGTTGCACGAGGGGTCACACGGGGGTCGCACGGGGATAGCATGGGGCACACACGAGGGGGTCGCACGAGAGGGTCGCACGGGGTGCAAGCAAGGGTCGCACGAGGATAGCACGAGGGGTCGCACGGGGATAGCACGGGGATCACACAGGGAGTGCACAAGGGGTCGCACGGGGGTCGCACGGGGCGTGCCTGGGGGGCTCGCACGGGGGTTTGCACAGGGCGTGCACGAGGGGTCACACAGGGCTCACACGGGGCTCACATGAGGATCACACACGAGGGTCACGCACGAGGGCACGCACGAGGGCTCACATGAGGACTCGCACGAGGACTCGCACAGGGGTCACACGGGACTCGCACGAGGGGCTTGCACGGGGGTTCACACGGGGCTCACACGGGGCTCACACGAGGATCACACAGGGAGCGCATGAGGGGTCGCACGGGGCTCAGCCGGGGCTCGCACGCAGGGGTTGTACAGGGCTCGCACGGGGGCTCGCACGGGGGGCTCGCACGGGGCTGTGGGAGCTCACATGGGGCTTGCACGAGGGCCGGGGCTCACACGAGGGGTCGCACGAGGGCAGGACCCTCGCACGGGGGCTTGTGTCAGGGGGGTGGGGGCTCAAGTGGGGTTCGCACGAGGGCGGGGGCTCGGCCGGGGACTCATGGGGGGGGGCAGGGGCTCGCACGGGGATTGCACGAGGGGCTTGTACGGGGGGGCAGGGGCTCGCACGGGGATTGCACGAGGGCTGGACCTTGCACGGGGGGGGCTCGTGCAGGGGCAGGGGCTCACACGGGGGGGGGCCTTGCACGAGGGTGGGAGATCGCACGGGGCTCGGGGGCGGGGCGTTTGCACGGGGGCTTGCACACGGGGACCACGGGGGGGGGGGGGGGGGTTTTGCACGAGGGCTTGCACGAGGGTTTGCACGAGGGCCTCACCTCCTCCTGCTGCTGCTCCTCCCGCAGGCGCCGGGCGATGAAGGCGACGGCGGCGGCGGCCGCGCGCAGCTCGGGGGGCAGCGGGGGGCGCGGGGGGCCGGGGGCCCAGGGGGGGGGGGCGCCGGGGGGGGGGGCGCCGCAGGAAGTACTCGTCCCCGCCGCGAGGGGCGCCCCCGGCGCGCGGGGGGGTGGGGCGGGGGGGCCTCGGCCGGCGGGGGGGTGCAGCCCCAGGAGGGGGGGAGGCGCTGGAGGAGGAGCTGGGGGGAGGGGCGGGGGGGAGGGGGAGGTGAGGGAGGGGGGCAGGTCCCCTCCCCCGCCCGCTGCGAGGGGGGGGAGGGGCGAGCACCCATCCCCCCCCACCTCCCACTCCCCAGGGGTTCGGGCCGCCCCGTTTTGGGGGTCCCAGGGGTGGGGGGTGGGGTGGGGGGCGCAGGAGTGTGGGGGGTCCCAGGCGCCCAGTCTGCCCCATTTTGGGGGTCCCAGCAGCTCGGGGGGAGGGGGGCGGTGAGGGGGGTTCTGGGGGTCGGGGGGTCCCAGGGATGCGGGGTGGGGGGCGCAGGGGGGTCCCAGGGTGTGTGGGGGGGCAGGGGGTCCCAGGTGTCTGGGATGCTCCATTTTGGGGGTCCCAGGGGTGTGGAGGGGGCCACAGGGGGGTCCTGGGGCTGGGTGGGGGTCCCGGGGCGGGGGGTCCCTTACCCTGCGCGCCCAGGGGGCACGGCGTGCGTGGCGGGGGTCCCGCGGTCCCTGGGCTGGGTGGGGGTCCCGGGGGATCCCAGGGCAATGGGGGGTCCCGGGGCCGGGTGGGGGTCCCAGGGGGTCCCGTCCCTCACCCTGTGCACCCAGGGGGGCACGGCCTGCGCGGCGGGGGTGTAATGGTGCAGGGGGTCCCGGGAGGGGTCCCTGGGCTGGGTGGGGGTCCTGGGGGTCCCGGGGCTGGGTGGGGGTCCCAGGGCGTCCCATCCCTCACCCTGGGGGGCACGGCGTGCGTGGCGGGGGTCCCGGGGTCCCTGGGGGTCCCGGGGCCGGGTGGGGGTCCCAGGGCGTCCCGTCCCTCACCCTGCGGGCCCAGGGGGCACGGCCTGCGCGGCGGGGGTGTGATGGTGCAGGGGGTCCCGGGGTCCCTGGGGGTCCCTGGGCTGGGTGGGGGTCCCTGGGGGTCCCGGGGCCGGGTGGGGGTCCCAGGGGTCCCGTCCCTCACCCTGCGCGCCCAGGGGGCACGGCGTGCGCGGCGGGGGTCCCAGGGTCCCTGGGGGTCCCTGGGCTGGGTGGGGGTCCCGGGGTCCCTGGGGGTCCCAGGGCCGGGTGGGGGTCCTGGGGGCGGGGGTCCCTCACCCTGCGGGCCCAGGGGGGCACGGCATGCGCGGCGGGGGTCCCGGGGTCCCAGGGTGGGTCCCTGGGCTGGGTGGGGGTCCCGGGAGGGGTCCCTGGGCTGGGTGGGGGTCCCGGGGCGGGGGGTCCCTCACCCTGCGGGCCCAGGGGGGCATGGCGTGCGCGGCGGGCGCGCGGTGGTGCAGGTTGAGCACGGCCACGCTGAGGATGACGCAGAGCGTGAGCAGCACCAGCGTCCCGGTGAGGTGGCGGCCGATGAGCGGCACGGCCAGCGACGTGGCCGGCACCTTGTCGGCCAGCAGCAGCAGGAACACCGTCAGCGTCAGCAGCGCGAACAGCGACAGCGTCATCTTCTCCCCTGCGCCGCGCCCGCGCCGCGTCAGGGCCTCGCGCGGAGCCCTCGTGCGAAGCCCTTGCGCGAAGCCCTTGCGTGGAGTCCTCGTGCGAAGCCCTCGCGCGAAGCCCTCGCGTGGCCTCCCCCGGCCAACACCTCGCGCAAAAGCCCCCAGACAAGGCCCTCGCAAATGGAGACGCCCTCGTGCAAAGCCCTCGTGCGAAACCCTCGCGCGGAGCCCTCGTGCAGAGCCCTCGTGCGAAGCCCTTGCGTGGAGTCCTCGTGCGAAGCCCTCGCGCGGCCTCCCCCGGCGAACACCTCGCGCAAACGCCCCCAGACAAGGCCCAAGCAAATGGAGATGCCCTCGTGCGAAGCCCTCGTGCGAAACCCTCGCACAGAGCCCTCGTGCAGAGCCCTCGTGCGAAGCCCTTGCGTGGAGTCCTCGTGCGAAGCCCTCGCGCGGCCTCCCCCGGCCAACACCTCGGGCGAACGCCCCCAGACAAGGCCCAAGCAAATGGAGATGCCCTCGTGCGAAGCCCTCGTGCGAAACTTTCGTGCGGAGCCCTGTTGCAGAGCCCTCGCGAAGAGCCCTTGTGCAAAGCCCTCGTGCAAAACCCTCGCGCGGCCTCCCCCGGCCAACACCTCGTGCGAACGCTCTCAGACAAAGCCCAAGCAAATGGAGATGCCCTCGTGCGAAGCCCTCGTGTGAAGCCCCCGTGCGAGCTCCTTGCGCGAAGCCCTCATGCAAAAGCCCCAAGAGGCCTCGTGCGGAGCTCTTGTGCAACCCCCAACCGGTGAACGCGTCGTGTGAACCCCCCCAGGCAAGGCTGGCACGAACAGGGATATCCTTGTGCACAGCTCTTGTGCAAACTCCTCGTGCAAACTCCTCGTGCAGACGCCCCAGTGATCCCCGTGCAAACAGCAACACCCGAGCACAAAGTCCCCGTGCAAATCCCTTGGGTAAAGCCCACGCTACCCCCCCGTGCAAAACCCTCGTGCGAAGGCCCCAGCTCGCCGCACGCGACCCCTCCCGTGCGAATCCCTGGTGCACAACGCTTGTGCGAACGCCACGGAGACCCCCGTGCAAACCCCTCGCGCAAACGCCCACGGTCACCCTCGCGCAAAGCTCCCCCTCCGCCGCGCAAACACCGCCTCCCCGTGCGCCCTCCCCCCTCCTCGTGCGAGCCCCCGTGCGCCGCACCGGCGTCGGGGGGGAGGTAGAAGACGACGACGGCCAGCAGCGTGATGAGCACGCAGGGCACGAGGACGTTCACGATGTAGAAGAGCGGCTTGCGGCGGATCACCAGGTAGAAGGTGACGTCCTCGTGCGAGGGGCTGGCGTGGTGGCGGCCGGAGCGGTGGCACAGCTCCCACTGCCCGTTCTCTGCGGCACCGCCGCGCGTGAGGCCTCGTGCGAGGCCCCGTGCAACCCCCCCGGGTTCGTGCGAAGCCTCGTGCAAAGCCCCGTGCAACCCCCTGCCCTTGTGCAAAGCCCCACGGGCCCCCCATCCTCGTGCAAAGCCCTGTGCGCGCTCTCATCCTCGTGCAAAGGCCCCGTGCGATCCTGCCACCTTCGTGCAAAGGCCTCGTGTGACACCACCATCCTCGTGCAAAGCCCCCGTTCAACCCCGCCGCCCTCGTGCAAACCCCCGTGCGACCCCGCCACCCTTGTGCAAACCCCCGTGTGACACTGCTGCCCTTGTGCGAAGCCCCGTGTGACCCCACTGCCCTCGTGCAAACCCCCGTGTGACCCCAACCTCGTGCGAAGCCCCGTGTGACCCCACTGCCCTCGTGCGAAGCCTCGTGCGACCCCGCTGCCCTCGTGCGAAGCCCTATGTGCCCCGCCGGCCTCGTGTGAAGCCTCGTGTGACCCCGCCGCCCTTGTGCAAACCCCCGTGCGACCCCGCCACCCTTGTGCAAACCCCCGTGTGACCCCACTGCCCTCGTGCAAACCCCCGTGCGACCCCGTTGCCCTCGTGCGAAGCCTCGTGTGACCCCGCCACCCTTGTGCAAACCCCCGTGTGACACTGCTGCCCCTGTGCAAACCCCCGTGTGACCCCGCCAACCTCGTGCGAAGCCCCGTGCGACCCCGCCGGCCTCGTGTGAAGCCTCGTGTGACCCCGCCGCCCTCGTGCAAACCCCCGTGTGACCCCGCCAACCTCGTGCGAAGCCCGGTGCGACCCCGCCGCCCTCGTGCGAAGCCCCCCGCTCACCCTGGAAGCCGGCGGGCAGCGTGGCCTGGGCCCCCCCGGGCGCCCCCCCCCCCGCCAGGCGCAGCCCCAGCTCCCGGGGGCCGTAGGAGCCGGAGCGGAAGACGAGGGAGCAGTTCTGCCAGTCGAAGGGGAAGTGCGAGACCTGGGGGGGGGGTCAGCAGGCACCCCCGACCCCCCCAACCCCCCCGGGCCCCCCAGCCCCCCCAGAGCCCCTAAACCGTTTACAGCCCCCCCCGAGCCCCCAAAACCCCCTGAGCCCCCCAAACCCCACCCCCCCCCCCCCCCAGGAGCCGTTCTGCCAGTCGAAGGGGAAGTGCGAGACCTGGGGGGGGTCAGCAGGGACCCCCGACCCCCCCAAACCCCCCGAGCCCCCCCAGCCCCCCCAGAGCCCCTAAACCGTTTACAGCCCCCCCCGAGCCCCCAAAACCCCCTGAGCCCCCCCAAACCCCACCCCCCCCCCCCCCAGGAGCCGTTCTGCCAGTCGAAGGGGAAGTGCGAGACCTGGGGGGGTCAGCAGGGACCCCCGACCCCCCCCAAACCCTCCCGAGCCCCCCCCAGCGCCCCCAGAGCCCCCACAGCCCCCTGAGCCCCCAAAAACCCCCTTGAGCCCCCCAACCCCCCTCCCACAGGAGCCGTTCTGCCAGTCAAAATGGAAGTGCGAGACCTGGGGGGGGGGTCAGCAGGGACCCCCGACCCCCCCAAAACCCCCCCCCGGGCCCCCCACAGCCCCCCCAGAGCCCCCAACCCCCCCGAGCCCCCCAAAACCCCACTCCCCCCCAGGAGCCGTTCTGCCGGCCGAAGGGGGAAGTGCGAGACCTGGGGGGGCGGGGGGCCCCCCCATACCCCCCAGCCCCCCCCAGCCCCCCTGTATCCCCCAAGCCCCCCCCAACCTGCCCCCAGCCCCCCAGGACCCCCCGATAGCCCCCCACACCCTCCCCCAGCCCCCCATAGACCCTCAGAGACCCCCCAGCCCCCCCATAACCCCTCGGGGACGCCCCCGGCCCCCCCCGGCCCCCCCTCACCCGGATGGGGCAGTGGCTGCGGAACAGCGCGGGGGGCCGCCAGCGCACGGAGCCGTCGGGGGTCACCACGGCGCGGACCCCCAGGGACACCCCGAACTCCCCGTCGTTACTGGGGGGGACGGGGGGCCTGGGCACCCCAAACACCCCCCCAAACCCCCACAGCCCCCGGGACCCCCCAACCCCCCCAAACCCCCACAGCCCCCCTGGGACCCCCCAACCCCCCCAGCCCCCCGGGACCCCAGGGACACCCCGAACTCCCCGTCGTTGCCTGGGGGGGGATGGGGGGGCCTGGGCACCCCAAACCCCCCCAAACCCCGCCAAACCCCCTCAGTTCCCCCCAGGACCCCCAAACCCCCCAAACCCCCACAGCCCCCCGGGACCCCCCAAACACCCCCCCGCGAGCCCCTCAGGACCCCCACACCCCCCCGGAACCCCCCAAAACCCCCAAATCCCCGCAGTCCCCCAGGACCCCCCAAACCCCCTCCCCACCCCCCAGGACCCCCCACGCCCCCCCCCCCCCCACCCCTCCCGGGACCCCCAAACCCCCCCCGCCAGCCCCCCCGGGACCCCCCAAAACCCCTGCAACCCCCCCCCCGCCAGCCCCCGGGACCCCCCAGGACCCCCCCCCAACCCCCCCTCAGGGCCGCCCAGGACGCCCCCAGGACCCCCCCCACACCCCCCAGGACCCCCCCAAACCCCCCCCGCCCCCCCCCCGGGCCCCCCCGGCCCCCCCACTTGTTCTCCAGCCCCAGGTCCGGCAGCCACAGGCGCTGGGCGGGCACGCGCAGCACCCCCACCCCCCCGTGCGCGCGGGGGTCCCACTGCAGCCGGGGGTCCCGCCAGCTCTGGGGGGGGGGCGGGGGGGGGTGTGAGTCAGGATCCCCCCAACCCCCCCCAAAACCCCCGGGACCCCCCAAACGCCCCCTCCCAGCCACCCCCCGAGACCCCGCGACCCCCCCCCCCCACAGACCCCCCGGGACCCCCCAAACCCCTCATCCCCCCCCCCCCCCCAGCCCCCCCCCCCGACCCCCACGCCCCCCCCCATCCCCCCCCCCGGGACCCCCTGCGTCCCCCCCAAACCCCCCGGGACCCCGCAGCCACCCCCGACCCCCGGGACCCCCCCGCCCCCCGCCCCCCCCCCGTACCAGGTCCAGGTAGACCCGCGTGGTCAGCTCCTCGTGCTTCTCATCCTGGGGGCGGGGGGGCACCCCGAAACCCCTCACACCCCCCCGGGACCCCCCCCCACCCCCTTCCCCCACAGCCCTCAGACCCCTCCCCCCGACCCCTCCCCCACCCCTCAGACCCCTCCCCACCACCCAGACCCCTCCCCCACCCCCTTTAGCCCCCTCCCCACCACCCCGACCCCTCCCCCCACCCCCCCAGACCCCTCCCCCACCCCCCCAGACCCCTCCCCCACTCCCATAGCCCCCTCCCCCACCCCCTACAGCCCCCTCCCCCACCCCCAGACCCCTCCCCCACTCCCCTATAGCCCCCTCTCCACACCCCCGACCCCTCCCCCACCCCTCAGCCCCCCCCCACCCCTCAGACCCCTCCCCCACCCCCTTTAGCCCCCTCCCCACCCCCCCGACCCCTCCCCCACCCCCCAGACCCCTCCCCCACCCCCCCAGACCCCTCCCCCACTCCCATAGCCCCCTCCCCCACCCCCTACAGCCCCCTCCCCCACCCCCAGACCCCTCCCCCCACCCTCCATAGCCCCCCCCACCCCTCAACCCCTCCCCCACCCCCCCCAGACCCCTCCCCCACTCCCATAGCCCCCTCCCCTCACCCCCTACAGGCCCCTCCCCCACCCCCTACAGGCCCCCTCCCCACCCCCCCCGCCCCTCCCCCACTCCCCCATAGCCCCCTCCCCCACACCCAGCCCCCTCCCCACTCCCCCATAGCCCCCTCCCCCACCCCCTACAGCCCCTCCCCCCGCCCCTCCCCCACTCCCCCAGACTCCCTCCCCCACCCCCCCGCCCCTCCCCACCCCATAGCCCCTCCCCCCCGCCCCTCCCCCCCCCCGTACCAGGCTGACGAGCTGCGCGAGCTCCAGCCCCACCCCCACGAGCACGCGCCCCCCCCGCCCCCGGCCGCACCCCGGGCCGGTACCGGGCCAGCAGCGCGCGCAGCAGCCGCGCCCCGGGGGGGGCGGGGGGGCGGGGGGGCGGGGGGTGGGCTCCGGTGGGGGCACCGCCCCTCCCCCCACCGCTGCTGCTGCTGCTGCGGGAGGGGCCCAGCGTCACCCGGGGGGGGGGGGGGGGCAAAGGGGGGAGGGGTAAGGGGGAGGGGTTCAAGGGGGGGAGGGGTAAGGGGGGTCCCGAAGGTGGGGGGGGGCCCCAATGTGGGGGGGCCAAGCTGGGAGGGGCCCCAAAAGGGGGAGGGGCAAGTGAGGGGGGCCCAAGGGTGGGGGAGGGGCTCAAGGGTGGGGGAGGGGGGCAAGGGGGTCCCCAAGTGGAAGGGGGTCCCAAAGCGGGGGTGCGGGGGGTGGGCGCAGTGGGGGTCCCGAAAGGGGGGGGGGCGACACAAAGGGGGAGGGGCAAGGGAGGGTCCCAGAGAGCGGGGAGGGGTCCCGAGTTGGGGGGGCGTCCCGTGGGGAAGGGTCCGGGGGGGGAGTCCCGTGGGGGGGGGTCCCGAGTGGGGGGGAGGGTCCCGTGGGGGGGGGGTCCCGAGTGGGGGAGGGGGTCCCAAGCGTGAGGGGGGCTCCGGGGGGGTCCCGAGTGTGGGGGGAGGGTCCCGTGGGGGCGGGGTCCCGAGTGGGGAGGGGGGTCCCGTGGGGGTCCCGCTGGGGGGCCGGTACCGAGGGCGCAGAGCAGGAGGGCGGCGGCGGGGGCTCCGTGGGGCGCCATGGCCGCGAGTGGGGGGCGGGGGGGAGGGGCCCCAGCACCTGCTCCGGATGTGGGGGAGGGGCGGGGGCCGGAGCCACCCCTCCCCCCACCTCCAATTTGGGGCCTCCTGGCACCGCCCCCTCCCCCCATCTGGTCGTAGCCACCCCCCCCCGACCCCAGAGCTGCCCCCACAACCGCCCCCCCACCCCATAACCCCCGCCCCACAACCGCCCCCCCCCGCCCCATAACCCCCCACCCCATAACCGCCCCCCCGCCCCACAACCGCCCCCCCGCCCCATAACCCCCCTGCCCCACAACTGCTCCCCATAACCCCCCGCCCCATAACCCCCCCACCCCACAACCCCCGCCCCATAACCCCCCCACCCCATAACCCCCCGCCCCACAACCGCCCCCCGCCCCATAACCCCCCCACCCCACAACCCCCCGCCCCATAACCACCCCCCATAACCCCCCACCCCATAACCCCCCCCGCCCCCCCGCCCCACAACCAACCCCCCTGCCCCATAACTGCCCCCCCATAACCGCCCCCCCACAACCCCCCTACCCCCCATCCACCCCTCCCCCACTCTGCTCCGGTACAAAGTGATTTTTATTGGTGGGGGGGCGGGGCCCGGCCCGCAGGGGGGCGGGGCTACAGCCACGCAGGGGTGGGGCAGGGAGCTGTCAATCATGCGGGGAGGCGTGGCCCACAGAGGGGGGCGGGGCCTTTATTGCTGTCCGTGGAGGGGGCGGGGCTTGCACAGTGTGGAGTCGTAGAAAAGGCGGCGGGGGGCGGGGCCTCCCGAGGGGGCGGGGCCTCCCGAGGGGGCGGGGCTGTGTGAGTCACGTGGGGGGGGCTCGTGTCCCCGCGTGCTGGGGTGGGGGTGGGGGTGGGGGTGGGGGCCCCCTGGGGGTTCAGTGCAGGGTGGGCCCGGGGGCGAGGGAGTGTCACAGGTCAGAGGTCACAGATTTGGGATCAGAGGTCACAGGCCCGGGGTCAGAGGTCACATTTTGGGGTCGGAGTCCTCGGGGGGCCCCGGGGGCTCCTCCACCTCGTGCAGGGACGGCTCCCGGTACAGCGCCACTGCGGGGGAGGGGCCAGGCGCTCGTGCGAGGGACCCCCATCCCCCACGCCCCCCCCACCCCCCCAGATCTCCCCACATCCCCCCCAGTGACCCCCAATCCCCCCAGGGACCCTCAGCGACCCCCAATCCCCCCCAGGACCTTCAGAGGCCCCAAAATCCCCCCACATCCTCCCTAGGAACCCCCAAATCCCCCCCAGGGACCCCCAGGGACCCCCAAATCCCCCTCAGTGAACCTAAACCCCCCAGGGACCCCCAAATCCCCCCAGGGACCCCCAGACCCCCTCAAATCCCCTCCAAATCTCCACCAGGGACCCCCAAATCCCCACCCAGGGACCCCAAGGGACCCCCTAATCCCCCCAGCGACCTCCAAATCCCCCCAGGGACCCCCAGACCCCCTCAAATCCCCCCAGAACCCCCAAATCTCCCAGGGACCCCCAAATCCCCCCCAGGGACCCCCAAATCCCTCCCAGACCCCCCCAAATCCCCCCCAGGGATCCCAAATCCCCCCCAGACCCCCCCAGATCTCCCCAGGGACCCCCAAATCCCCCCCAGCGACCTCCAAATCCCTCCCAGACCCCCCCAAATCCCCCCAGGGACCCCAAATCCCCCCAGACCCCCGCAGATCTCCCCAGGGACCCTCTAATCCCCCCAGCGACCTCCAAATCCCCCAGGGACCCCCAGACCCCTCAAATCCCCCTACGGACCCCAATCCCCCCAGGGACCCCTAAATCCCCCCCCAAATCCCCCTCAGGGACCCCTAAATCCCCCCCGAGGGACCTCTAAATCCCCCCAAATCCCCCCAGGGACCCCTAAATCCCTCCCAGACCCCCCAAATCCCCCCAGGGACCCCCAAATCCCCCTGGGGACCCCCAGGGACCCCCAAATCCCCACCCAGGGACCCCCAGGGACCCCTAATCCCCCCAGCGACCTCCAAATCCCCCAGGGACCCCCAGACCCTCAAATCCCCCCTACGGACCCCAATCCCCCCCAGGGACCCCTAAATCCCCCCAAATCCCCCCAGGGACCCCCGCTCACCCTCCAGCAGCTGGGGCAGGAAGCGCGCGGCCGCCTTGTCGCGCCGCACGCGGGGCCCGGCCATGGGGCGGCCGTGACGGTCCAGGCCCAGGTGCCAGGCGCGGCCCGAGCGCCGCTGGCGGTACAGCGCCGAGGCGTACAGCACGTGGTCCTCGAACACGCACTCCTTGAAGCGGCACTCGGCCGTGAAGTGCACCTGGGGGGGCGGGGGGGGGTTTTGGGGGGTCTGGGGGTCCCTGGGGGGTATATTGGGGTCCCGGGGGGGATTTGGGGGGTCTGGGGGGAAATGTGGGTCCCAGAGGGGATCTAGGGGGGATTTAGGGGTCCTGGGGGGGATTTGGGGGGTCTGGGGGTCCCTGGGGGGGTATATGGGGGTCCCGGAGGGGATTTGGGGGGGATTTAGGGGTCCTGGGGGGATTTGGGGGGTCTGAGGGGGAAATGTGGGTCCCAGAATGGATTTGGGGGGATTTAAGGATCCTGGGGGGGTTTGGGGGCGTCTGAGGGGGAAATGTGGGTCCCAGAGGGGATCTAGGGGGGATTTAGGGGTCCTGGGGGGATTTGGCGGGGTCTGGGGGGGAAATGTGGGTCCCAGAGGGGATTTGGGGGGCATTTAGGGGTCCTGGGGGGATTTGGGGGGTCTGGGGGTCCCTGAGGGGGAAATCTGGGTCCCAGAGTGAATTTGGGGGGATTTAAGGGTCCTGGGGGGATTTGGGGGGATTTAGGGGACCTGGGGGTGGTTGGGGGAGTTTGGGGGATTTGGGGGTCCTGAGGGTCCCTGGGGGGGGTTGGGGGAGTCTGGGGGGATTTGGGGGTCCTGGGGGGATTTGGGGGGTCTGGGGGTTCCTGGGGGAAATGTGGGCCCCAGAGAAGATTTGGGGGGGGATTTAGGGGTCTTGGGGGGGGTTGGGGGTCCTGAGGGTCCCAGGGCGGTATATGGGGGTCCTGGGGGGGATTTGGGGGGATTTAGGGGTCCTGGGGGGATTTGGGGGAGTCTGGGGGGATTTGGGGGTCCTGAGGGTCCCAGAACAGGGATTTGGGGGTCCATAGGGGAGATTTGGGGGGTCCCTGGGGTGGGTGCGGGTCCTGGGCGGGGGTCGGGGGGGGGGTGAGGGATCTGTGGGTCCCGTAGAAGGGGCCTGGGCGGGGCTTTGTGGGGCGTGGCTGGGGCGGGGTGGGCGTGGCCGGGGAGGGGTGGGCGTGGCCGGGGACGGGTGGGCGTGGCCCTCACGGAGGCGTAGACGAGCCCGGCGCCGTTCATGGCGACGTAGCGGCCGGCCCGCGCGCCCTGGATGGCGACGACGCGCAGCCCCACGGGGATCAGGTTGAACAGCGCTGCGGGGGGGGGGGGAGGGGCTGCCACGCCCGAGCAGGACACGCCCCCTCCCCGCAGACCCCGCCCACGCCCCCCTCTGTAGGCCACGCCCCCTCCAGGCCACGCCCTCGTTCCCCCCCCGCCGCCCCGCCCGCCGCAGGCCCCGCCCCGTTCCCACGGCGCCCGCCTCTCCTGCGGGCCACGCCCATTTCGCCAGGCCCCGCCCACTCGCTGCCGTGCCCCACCCCTTCCCCGCAGGCCCCGCCCCTTCCCCACAGGCCCCACCCCTCCCACAGGCCCCGCCCCATTCCTGCAGCCCCCGCCCCCTACCACAGGCCCCGCCCCCTCCTGCAGGCCCCACCCCATTCCCGCAGGCCCCCGCCCCCTCCCGCAGGCCCCGCCCACTCACTGCCAGGCCCCGCCTCCTCGCGCGTGCCCTCCAGCCGCCCGTCCGGCCCCATCTGCAGGAAGTGCCCGTGGCCGCAGCGCAGCCGCCGCCACCGCCCCCGCAGCGGCGGCTCTGGGCGGGGGTCAGCGCCGCGGCCCTCCCCCACACCCCGCCCCCATGGCCTCCGCGCCCCTCCCCCACAGCCTCTGCGCCCCGCCCCCACGGCCTCCGCGCCCCGCCCCCAATCAGCCACCGCGCCCCTCCCCCACAGCCTCCGCGCCCCCGCCCCCACGGCCTCCGCGCCCCTCCCCCACGGCCTCCGCGCCCCGCCCCCACGGGCTCCGCGCCCGCCCCCACAGCCTCCGCGCCCTCCCCCACGGCCTTCGCGCCCCGCCCCCAATCAGCCTCCGCGCCCCTCCCCCACGGCCTCCGCGCCCCTCCCCCAATCAGCCACCACGCCCCTCCCCCACGGCCTCCGCGCCCCGCCCCCAATCAGCCACCACGCCCCTCCCCCACGGCCTCCGCGCCCGCCCCCATGGCCTCCGCACCCCGCCCCCAATCTGCCACCACGCCCCTCCCCCACAGCCTCCGCGCCCCGCCCCCAATCAGCCACCGCGCCCCGCCCCCACGGCCTCCGCGCCCCTCCCCCAATCTGCCTCTGCACGCCCCTCCCCCAATCAGCCGCACACCCCTCCCCCACTCAGCCACCCCCTGGGACCCCTCCCCCAACCCCCCCGGCCCCCCCATCCCCCACAGACCCCTCCCCTCCCCACCCAGGGACCCCCACGCCCCCCCAGGACCCCCAAACACCCCCCTGGACCCCTCCAGCCCCCCAGGACCCCCAGAACCCCCACTCCCCTCCACCCCCCCAGACCCCTCCCTCCCCAGGGACCCCCACCCCCCCAGGACCCCACCCCCCCCCCCCCCCGGACCCCCCCAGCCCCCTCCCCCTCACCGGGGGGCTTCTCGCGCGGGCGCCGCCCCCGCCCGCACCCCCGCACTTTGGCCACGAGCCCGCGGAGCTGCTGCTGGCACAGGGAGGGGGGCGGGGGGCGCCGGGGGCGCGGGGGGCCGGGGGGCGCGGGGGGCACCTCCCGCCCCCCGCCGCTGCCGGATCAGCGAGCTGGCCAGGGCCGCCATGGCCGCGTGGGGGGGGGTCACGGGGGGGTGGGGGGGTCACCGGGGGGTGGGGGGGGTCGTCGAGGTGGGGGGGGGCACGAGGGCGTGCGAGGGGGCACGAGCAGCGTGGGGGGGGGGTCACGGGGGGCGTGGGGGCCACGGGGGGGTGGGGGTCTCGCGCGAGGGTGGGGGGGTGGGGGAGGGGAGTGTGGGGGGGGGTTCACCTGCAGCAGCCGGGGGAGGGCGCTCCCCGCCCCTCCCCCCCCGGGGCAGCCCTCGCGCCCCCCGGCCCCGATCGCGGCGAGGAGGAGGGGGCGGGGGGGTGGGGGAGGGGCGCGGGGGGCGCCGGGTGGGGGTCCGCGGCCGCGTGGGGGGGGGGGGGGAGGGGGGCACCGGACGCCCCGGGTCTCGCGCAGTGGGGGAGGGGGGCTGCGCCGCGGGGGCGGGGTGGGGGGAGGGGGCGCAGGCGGCCCCACGCGCACGCGCGGGAGCGGCGCAGGCGCGCGCGCGGCGCGGGGGGAGGGGGCGGAGCCGCCGCTCCGCCCCCTCCCCCCGCCCGCGCTCGTGGCGATCCCAGTGCCGGCCCAGTACGGCCCAGTGCACTCCCAGTTTGCTCCCAGTACGGCCCAGTGCACCCCCAGTACAGTCCCAGTGCGATCCCACTGCAGTCTCAGGCTCCCCTCAGTTTACTCCCAGTTTGCTCCCAACTTTCTCCCAGTATAACCCAGTGCATCCCCAGTGCAAGCCCCGTACGGTCCCAGTTTAAGGCCAGTTTGCTCCCAGTACAATCTCAGCTCACTCCCAGTATAGCCCCAGTGCACCCCCAGTACAGTCCAAGTGCAATCCCAGTTTGCTCCCAGTTCAGCCCAGCGCATCCCCAATGCGATCCCAGTTTGCTCCCAGTTCGCTCCCGGTCCCTGTACAGCCCCAGTTCGCTCCCAGTTCAGCCCAGCGCCCCCCCGCCAGCCGTGACCGCTCCGCTCGCGGCCGCCAGGGGGCGCCAAAGCGCGCGACGCAGCCAATGGCCGCGCGGCGCTGCCCCTGCTGCTGGCGCCCCCTGGCGGCGCGGCGGGACGAGCCGCCCCTTCCCCCCCCCCCCGCGCCCCTCCCCCCGCGCACAAAACTCAGCGGATTCGGGTTTTTTTTTTTTGGTTTTTTTTTTTTTCTCTTTTTGCCGGTTTTTGTTTTCTTAAAAACGCCCCCGGGGCCGCCCCCGCCCCACCCCCCCCGAGGCCCCGCCCATCCCGAGGCCCCGCCCCCCGCCCCCCTCCCCCGCGGCCCCCCGGGAATAAAAATAGATGCTCTCGGGGCTGGGGGGAGGGGAGGGAGGCGTCGCCGCGGGAACCGGCGACGTCGCCATGGCAACCGTCGCCAGGGTGGGGGAGGGAGGTCGCCACGGCAACGGGCGGCGGAGGGGGGACGCGTGGGCTGTCACAGCGACGGGCCGAGGTCAAAGGTCGCGGATGAGGTCGCCACGGCAACCGGCCCAGCGGTACCCAGGGCCGGAGGTCACCATGGCAACCGGCCTGGGGATGAGGTGGCCGCAGCAGCCGGCCCAGCGGTACCCGTCACCGGCGCGTCACCGTGGCAACCGGCCCGGCGATGGGGTCGCCGTGGCGACCGGCCCAGTGGTCCCCGTTGCCGGACGTCGCCACGGTGACGGCGTCGCCGCGGCAACCGCCCCACCGGGGAGATGCTCGGGGTCGCCGTGGCGACCGGCCGGGGGGGGGCCGCGTCGGCCATCTCGCGCCGCCGCTCCCCGTCAGCCATCTCGGGTGGCGCCGGCGGCCATCTTGGCACGGTGGGGGGAGGGGCGGGGGGGCAGGGCAGCGGGGGAGGGGGCTGGGGGGGCGCCGGGACCCCCGAACCCCGAATCGGCTGCGTTTGGCACAATTCTCTTTGTACAGAAAGCGCGAAAGAAAGAAAAGGGGGGGGGGGGTGGGGGGCGGCCAGGGGGGCCCCCCCGGTGGGGGATGGGGGCAGGGGTTTGGGGGTTGGCAGCGCCCCTCCCCCCCCCACTGGGCCTCAGTTTTTTTGTTTTTCCCCCCTCGTTTTCGCGGGGTTTCGACTCCATGCAACGGTGACGGGGCCCCCCACCCCAAGCGCCCCCCTTCCCCCCCCGGGGATGCCGGTGGCGGGGAGACCCCTCCCCCCCCCCCCCCCCCGCGGGGGTCACCGGGGCGTGCAGGACGGGGTGGGGGGAGGGGTCCCCACGATCTCCAGGGAGGTTTTTTTTGGGGGGGGAGGGGGAGGGGGGTTCCCATGCGTCTTCGGGGGTCCCAGGCCCCCGGGGTGGGGGGCAGCTGGGGGGGGTCCCCATGCATCGTCAGCGGGCCCGGGCGTCCCGGGGGTGGGGGAGGGGTCCCCATGCGTCGTCAGCACCCCCACGCGTCCATGGGGGGTGGGGGGACGGGGCGGGGGGGGGGTCTCCTCGCTCAGGGACGCAAGCAGGCGGGGGGGGGCCCCCCTGCGCCCCTCCTCGGGTTTTTTGGGGGTTCCCCCGCGTGGGGCGGGAAGGGGGGGGGGAGGGGTCGACTATACGCGGGTGGTGGAGTGGGGGTGGGGCAGGGCGCTGTTATGGCCGGGGGGGAAGGGGGGGCGAAGGGGTGCAGGGCGGGCAGCCCCCCCGGCACCATGGTGATGGTGTTGGGCGTCATGAGCGGGACGTCCTCGGGCGCGCGCCGCAGGGCCAGCGTGTAGTCCGGGGGGCCGGCGGGGGGGCGCAGGGCGGCTTCGGGGGCTCCCCCCCGCCCCCACCCCCACCCCCACCCCCCGCTCCGGGTGCTTCAGCTGCAGCGACACCAACTCCTCCTCCCCCCCCCGCCGTGACCCAGCAGGTCGTTGGGGGCCCCCGGCTCGGGGGAGGGGGGCTGAGGCGCCGGACCCCCCCCCGCCCCTCGGGGGGGCGCTTGTCCCGCTTGTAGTAGAGGGCGGCGAAGGCCAGGATGTTGAGGAAGAGGAGGGAGGCGCCCACGGCCACGGTGACGCTCAGCTCGGTGGAGTAGTCCCGCGAGTCGCCGGGGAAGGGGGCGAAGCGGCGCCGCCCGCCCCCGTCCGCTTCCTCCTCTTCGTCGGGGGGCGGCGGCGGCGGCGAGGGCGGGGAGGGGGGCCGGCGGGTGGCGGGGGGCGCCGCGGGGGCCCGGCGCCGGCCGGGGGGGCAGGCGGGTGGTGGTGGAGGCGTGGGGGAGCTGGTGGAGGTTGTGGAGGTGGGGCACCAGCTCCAGCCAGAAGGCCACCTTGTTGGCCCGGTAGTGGTCGCGCACGCGCGGCTTGAGGCCGATGTGCAGGTAGCGCTTGTCCTTCCCGTCGAAGCGCGTCCACACCACCTCCTCGAAGCGGTTGGGCTTCGTGTGGATGAACTTGGTGTCCTGCGGCACCGGCTGGTTGGGGTCCCTGCGGGGCGGGGCGCGGCGGGGGCGCGGGGAGACGACGGTCAGAGGCGGGGGAGGTCCCGGCGTCCGGACAGCCCGGCAGCCGGCCCTTCGTGCGTCCGACCGCCCAGCCAACCGCCCAGCTGCTCAACAACCGCCCAGCTGCTCAACCAACCACCCAACCAACCGCCCAACTGCCCAACCACCCAACCAACCGCTCAACCAACCGCCCAGCTGCTCAATCAACCACCCAACCACCCAACCAACCACCCAACCAACCGCCCAGCTGCTCAACAACCACCCAGCTGCTCAATCAACCATCCAACCAACCACCCAACCACCCAACTGCTCAATCAACCACCCAGCTGCTCAACCAACCACCCAACCAACCGCCCAGCTGCTCAACAACCACCCAACTGCTCAACCAATCACCCAACCACCCAACCAACCACCCAACCAACCACCCAACCGCTCAACAACCACCCAACCGCTCAACCAACCGCCCAGCTGCTCAACCAACCACCCAACCAACCGCCCAGCTGCTCAACAACCACCCAACTGCTCAACCAATCACCCAACCACCCAACCAACCACCCAACCAACCACCCAACCGCTCAACAACCACCCAACCACCCAACCAACCGCCCAGCTGCTCAACCAACCACCCAACTGCTCAACCAACCACGCAACCAACCGCCCAACCACCCGCCCAACCGCTCAACCAACCACCCAACCACCCAACTGCTCAACAACCACCCAACCACTCAACCAACCACCCAACCAACCATTCAACTGCTCAACCACTCAACCAACCCCTCAACCAAACGCCCAACCACCCAACTTGTCAGCCAAGTGCTGATCCACTCAACCACCCAACCAACCACTCATCCACTCTACCAACCAATTGCTCAACCAACCACTCAACCAACCACTCAACCGCTCAACCAACCACTCAACCACTCAACCAACCACTCAACCCCCCAACCGCTCAAACACCCCCTCCGCCACCCGCCCCACCCATCCCCCGCCCCCCGCACCCCCCCCCGCCCTTCCCCCGCCCACCCGGTCTTGGCGAAGTTGGTCCAGTAGGTCATGACGACGGCGCTGAGCATCACGTCGTTCTTGGAGAAGTTGCAGGGGAAGAGGTCGGTGGCGCCCACCATGGGCACCCCGAAGACGTAGGGGATCTCGTCCCCGTGCGCCGCGTCCGCCCACTCGGGCCGCGCGTCCGTCTGGCAGTGGTGGTAGAAGGTGTAGAAGTAGACGGGCGATTGGTACTCGGCGTGGAGCTTGGCCGTGGCCACCGCCGGGGCCACCCACTGGTGGTCGGTGAAGAGGGCCAGCAGCGTCTTGCGCCTCATCTCGCCGTTGTCCCGGTCGGCCCAGTCCGTGTACATGAACTTGATGGTCTCCCGCAGGATGTCCTTCCCCTCGGGGTACCCGTAGAGGTTGTCCACGAAGTTGGAGACGGTGAAGTCGAAGTAGGAGGCGGAGATGCCGTCCTCGCTCTCCAGCGAGTCCTCCACGAACTTCAGCCCCTCGCCCTGGTTGACGCCGATGAGGATGTCGTAGTTGAGGAACTCGCCCTGCTGCATCAGGATCTCGGGGTCGTCGGGCACCACGTCGCCGTCCACCACCGGCCCGAAGGCCACGTGGTAGCGGGCGGGCTGGACGTCCTGGTCCACCAAGGCGCGGAAGGGCTGGCGGCGCAGGCACTCCACCGCCGCCCCCGTGTCCGCCCGCTCGCAGCCCACCTTGGCCGCCAGCAGCCGCGTGTACTTCAGCGGCTGGTAGTTCACCGACCAGCTGGAGATGGCCGTCCCGCTCTGCGCGATGGCCTTCTGGAAGAGACCTGCGGGGCGCGGGCGTCAGCCGGGGCGGGGGGACGTGGGGATGGAGTCCCACCAGGCTACGGGGACACGGGGACGTGGGGATGGAGTCCCACCAGGGTACGGGGACGTGGGGATGGAGTCCCACCAGGCTACAGGGACACGGGGATGGAGTCCCACCAGGCTACGGGGACGTGGGGACGTGGGGACGGAGTCCCACCAGGGCATTCTGAGGTTCTGGGGGGGATTGAGGCCCCGCCGGGCGGTTCTGGGGGTCCCGGGAGGACGCGGAGCCCCCCCGGCGCCGCGGGTGCTCCTGGGAAGGTGGGGGGCAGGTACCTTCGGAGTGGTGGGAGAGGATGAGGAGGCTGACGCAGGCGGCGCCGGCGCCGGAGCCGAAGATGGTGATGCGCTGGGGGTCGCCCCCGAAGTGCCCCACGTTCTCGTTGAGCCACCGCAGCGCCTGGATCTGGTCCAGGAGCCCGTAGTTGCCCTTGGCCGCCTGGTCCCCCGTGCTCAGGAAACCTGGGGGGGCGGGGACGTGTGGGCGGGGGCGGGGACGCGGGGAGGGGTCCTCCCGCCACCCACCGGCTCGTCAGAGCGGCAGCCCATGGTGTCCCCAAGCCCAACGCATGACCCCAGGAAGGTTCTCCATGGTGTCCTCAAGCCCAACCTGTGCCCTCAAGAAGGTTCTCCATGTCTGCAAGCCCTTCCCGTGTCCCAGGAAGGTTCTCCATGGTGTCCACAATGTCCCCATGCCCAACCCGTCACCCCAAAAAGGTTCTCCACGCCTCAAGCCCAACCCGTGTCCTCATCGAGGTTCTCCATGATGTCCCCCTGTCCCCGCTCCCATCCCATGACTCCAGGAAGTTTCTCCATGGTGTCCCCACGCCCATCCCGTGACCTCAAGAAGGTTCTCCATGGTGTCCCCGTGTCCCCAAGCCCAACAGATGACCCCAAGGTGGTTGATCATGATGTTCCCATGTCCCCGTGCCCATCCCATGTTCTCAAGAAGGTTCTCCACGGTGTCCCCATGTCATGCCCATCCCATGACTCCAGGAAGGTTCTCCATGGTTTCCCACCCCCATCCCATGTCCTCAAGAAGGTTCTCCATGGTGTCCCCAAGCCCAACAGATGACCCCAAGGTGGTTGATCACGATGTCCACGGTGTCCCCGTGCCCATCCCATGACCCCCAGGAAGGTTCTCCACGTCCCCGCGCCCCCGCCGCCCCCCGTACCGAGCACGCCCAGCCGGTAGTTCATGGTGACGACGATGACGTTGCCGTAGGCGGCCAGGACGCTGCCGTCGAACATGTTCCCCGTGCCCTCCATGTAGGAGCCGCCGTGCAGGAACAGCATCACCGGCTTCTTCCCGCTGTCCCGGATGTCTGGGGGGGGGGGGGGAGGGGTGAGGGGGACCCCCGCGTCCCCCCCGGCGCCACCTCGGGGACCCCTCTTCCTCACCCCGCCGCGGGGGGCGGGGCCAACGGGGTCGGAGGTTGGAGATTTTTGGCGGGGGGTGGGGGGAGGATTTGGGGGGGACACTGAGGTGGGGGTGACCCCCCCGCTTCACCCCGTTTCCATGGCAACGTGCGCACCCCCCCCCCAAATCGCTTCGTTTCTAGGTCGCCAGCGTCGCCGCGGCGACGGGGCCTAATTAACGATGATGAGCAAAGGGGGCGGGGGACACGGGGAGGGGGGCGCACGGCGGGGGTGGGGGGGGGCCTCGGCCTTGGGGGTGGGGGCGGGGAGAAGGGAAAGGGGGTGTCCAAAAAGAAAAAAACCAAAAAACCAAAAAGCCACCAAAAAACCAAAAAAAACACCAAAAAACTCCCCCCAAACCCCCCGCGAAGAAGCAAAACCAGCAAAAAACCAACAAAAACCAGCAAAAAACCAACGAAACCCCCCCAAAAACCAACAACCCCCCCAAAAACCAACACCCCCCCCCCAAAAAACCAACAAAACCCCCCAAAAAACCAACAAAACCCCCCAAAAAAGAGAACAAGAACCAAAGCAGGCAGCCAAAAACGGGGGCGACCCCCCCCAAAGCGCGGGGGGGCGGGGGGGCCCGCGGCCCCGGGAAGAAAGAAAGAAAAGGGGGGGGGGAGGGGAGAGGGGGGAGGAGGGGAGAAGGGGGGAAAAAAACCCAAAAAACCAAAAAAAAAAAAAAACCAAAAAGCGTTGCCCAAAACCGGCGGAACATGCACCAAAACTACCTGCGTCCGGGGGCCGCCGGCCGCGCCGTCCTCGCGCTTTTGGCGAGCAAACCTGGACCAAGGGAAGAAAAGGAGGAAAAATTGGGGGCGAAAACGGGGGCGGGGGAGGGGCGGCGGGGGCGGGGGAGGGGGGAAAAGGCCGAAAAAAGAGGAAAAAAACCACCAAAAAAAAAAAAAAAAAATAGAGAGAAAAAAAGAAAAATTTCTGGCCCCGAAACGGGGAAAGAGCGGAAAAACCCAAAAGCGCGGGCGCGGGCCCGGCAAAACGGGGCAAGAGCGGGGGAGGGGGCCCAAAAATGGGGCGGGGGCGGGGTGGGGGGGCGGGGGATGAGTGGAGGATGCTGGGATGGGCGTTGGGTGGAGGACGTTGGGATGGACGTTGGGATGGGCGTTGGGATGGGCGTTGGGATGGGCGTTGGGTGGAGGACGTTGGGATGGACGTTGGGTGGAGGACGTTGGGATGGACGTTGGGTGGAGGACGTTGGGATGGACGTTGGGTGGAGGACGTTGGGATGGGCGTTGGGATGGACGTTGGGTGGAGGACGTTGGGATGGACGTTGGGTGGAGGACGTTGGGTGGAGGACGTTGGGTGGAGGAGGTTGGGTGGAGGACGTTGGGATGGGCGTTGGGATGGACGTTGGGTGGAGGACGTTGGGATGGACATTGGGTGGAGGACGTTGGGATGGACGTTGGGTGGAGGACGTTGGGATGGACGTTGGGTGGAGGACGTTGGGATGGACGTTGGGATGGACGTTGGGTGGAGGACGTTGGGATGGACGTTGGGTGGAGGACGTTGGGTGGAGGACGTTGGGTGGAGGAGGTTGGGTGGAGGACGTTGGGATGGGCGTTGGGATGGACGTTGGGTGGAGGACGTTGGGATGGACGTTGGGTGGAGGACGTTGGGATGGACGTTGGGATGGACGTTGGGTGGAGGACGTTGGGATGGACGTTGGGTGGAGGACGTTGGGATGGGCATTGGGATGGGCGGGGGATGGGTGGAGGACGCTGGGATGAGCGGGGGATGGGCGGGCGACGTACGCTGGGATGGGTGAACGGCGCCGGGACGGACGGACGGACGCCGGCGCGAAGGACGGGTGGGCGGCGGGACGGACGGCGGGACGGACGGACGGCTGCACGGGCGGAGCGCGGGGGGGCGTCGGGGGACGGGCGGGGGATGGGCGGGGGCCGCCGCCGCGATGGACAGCGGGCGGGGAGGGGCGGCTGCCGGGGAGGGGCGGCAGGCGCGGCGCCGGGGGGGAGGGGCGGGGGCGTGGCCGGGCCGGGACCCGGGGCGTCCGGCCACCAGGGGCGCCCCCCGGCGCAGTTCGCCCCGGTTTTGCCCAAATCCGCGGGGTTTCCCCCCGGGTTCCTCCTTTTCCCCCCGGTCTCGCCGTGTCCCAGCACGGGGGGGGAGGGGCGCAGAGCCGAGGGCAGGCCCCTCCCCCTTTGCCCCTCCCCCTTTGCCCCTCCCCCCGGTTCCCCCCGGTTCCCGAGCCCCGCCCCCAATTTGCCCAAATTCCCCCTTTTTCTCCCCAATTCTGCCCTCGCCCGGGCCCGGCCCCGCCCTCCTGCCCCGCCCTGGCCCCTCCAATCGGCTCCGCCCACTCCCGCTCTCCTCCAATGGGACGCGGCGGTGGAGACGGAGGCCGGCCCCGCCCCTCCCCGCTCTTCCCCGGCCTATCGCAGCCCTGCCCCGCCCCCCAGGCGCCCCGCCCACCCCCGACCGCCGTCCAATGGGACGCAGCGATCGGGAGCGAGGCCGGCCCCGCCCTGCCCCCGTGCCCCGCCCCGCCCTACCATCGTCCAATGGGATGCAGCGCCTGAGACGGAGGCTGGCCCCGCCCCTTCCTGCCCCGCCCAGCTGCCCCGCCCTGCCCTAGCGTCGTCCAATGGGATGCGGCGGTCCAGATGGAGGCCGGCCCCGCCCTGCCCCGCCCCAGCCTTGCCCTACCGTCAGCCAATGAGACGCGGCGGTCGAGAATGAGGCCGGCCCCGCCCCGCCCCGCCCCATCCTCCCCCTCCCGGCCCCTCCCCACCCCCGTCCTCCCCCACCCTGTGCCCCCAGCCCCTCCCCCGCCCCCGCAGCCCCCCAGGCCCCCCCACGTCCCCCCGGGGCCCCCCCCGGCCGCCCCCGGCCCCCCCCGCCCCCCGTACCGTCCTCGGTGGGCACGCAGAGGTTGAGGTACAGGCAGTCCCTCGCCCCCCCGCCCCTCCCCACGCCCTGTCCTCGCTCCCCCTGCGCTCCCAGCCCCTCCCCCGCCCCCGCAGCCCCCCCAGCCCCCCAGGCCCCCCCCCGCCCCCGTACCGTCCTCGGTGGGCACGTAGAGGTTGAGTTACAGGCAGTCCTCGCCCCCCCCCTGCCCCTCCCCACGCCCTGTCCTCGCTCCCCCTGTGCCCCCAGCCCCTCCCCTGCCCCCCCGCAGCACCCCCAGCCCCCCCCAGCCCCCCCCCCCACGCCCCCCCGGCCCCCCCCCCCGCCCCCGTACCGTCCTCGGTGGGCACGTAGAGGTTGAGGTACAGGCAGTCCTCGCTCTGCGCCGCCACGTAGGCGCCGGCGGCCTCCAGGTTGTCGCTGAGCCAGAGGGGCAGCATGAGGGGGGGCGGCCCCCCCCGCAGGTTCTGGGGGCAGGCGGGGGCGAAGGCGGTGGCGTCGCGCACCCCCCCCCAGGCGGCCGGCGCTTCGGGGGGGGCCCAGCGGCGGGGGCCCAGCGGGGGGGCGGCGTAGGGCACCCCCAGGAAGGCCTGGACGGGGCCCAGCAGCTCGTTGCTGAGGTCGCGCCGAGCCCCCCGCAGCCGCCCGTACTGGGTGGGCACCACCGGGAAGCGGGGGTCCGGGGGGGGGTCCCCGCCCCCGGCCGGGGGGCGGCGGCGGCGGCGGCTGGGGGGCGCCGGGGGAGGGGGCCCAGAGCGCCAGGGCCAGGGCCAGCGCCAGCGGCGGGGGCGGCATGGTGGGGGAGGGGCGGGGGAGGGGAGGGGTGGGGGGGAGGGGGCTACGGGGTGCGGGGGAGGGGTGCGCCATGGGGGGGCTGGGGGTCACGGAGGGTGGGGACGTGGGGGGAGGGGGGCAGAGAGGGATGATGGGAAGGGGGGAGGGGACGGACGGGGGGGGGGAGAGAAGAAGCAGAAGGAGGTGTCAGTGGGGGCTGCGCCCCCCCCGCGGGACCCCCACCCCCTCCCCCAAACCCCGGGGCCCCCACCCCCCCACGGGGACCCCCAACCCCCCCGCGGGGACCCCGACCTCCCCCGCCCCCCGCAGCGCCCCGATGCGAGGGGACGGGGGGGGGATGTGGGGGGTTGCGCCCCCCCTCCATCCCACGGCGTTGCCATGGCGACGGAGCCCGGAGCGTCGCCCTGGCAACCGGAGTTCCGGCTCCCGCATCCTCCCGCGGCCCGGGCAGCGCTCGGGCCCCCCCTCCCCTCCAGCACCCCCCGCTCCCCCCCCCCCCCGCCCCCAAATTCGGTACCGGCACAGAACGCAGCGCCCCTCCCCCCCTCCCGGGCCCGGCACACGGGGCCGCCCCTCCCCCCGCCATTTCGCCGCCGGGGGGACCCATCCCCCCCTTCCCTCCCTCCCCCACCCCAATCCGTCGCCCCGCGCCCCCCCCCCCCCCCCCGCGGGGGTCGGCACCCACCTGGGCCGGGCCTAGGGGCGGGGGGGGCGGGGGGGGCCGGGCCGGGGCCGGGGCCGGGCCATGGCGGCGGCGGCGGCGGCGGCGGGGCGGGACCGGGCCTGGGCCGAGCCGGGAGCCGCCGCCTCGGTCCCTCCCGCCGGGAGCGGCTGCGGGAACCGGGAGCCGCCTCCCGGGGGGCGGGGCCGGGCCGGGCCCCCTCCCCCCACTCTGTCCCCCCCTCCCTACCCCCAACCCCCGGGACCGCCCCCGGGACGTCGGCTTCCCGCTCAAACCGGGGGGTGTGCGCGCCCGCGCGCCCGCGGAGGGGGTGGGGGTCCCCCCCGCCACCGAGCCCGGTGCCCCCCCCCCCCCCGCCCCGGGGGTCCCGGCGCGGAAGGGGGGAGGGGGGTGTTTCGCGGCGCGGCCGGCAGGGGGCGCTGTGCGCCGCCGTCAGCGGCCGGCGGGAGGCGGGGCCGCGCTGCCATTGGGCGGCTCGGTCCTGAGCGACGCGGCACTCCGCCAATAGCGCGCGGGGGGAGGGGCGGCAGGGGAGCGGCGCGTTGCGGCGGGAGCGACGTTTCGCTGGGCCAATGGCGAGCAGCGACGTCGAGGGAGGAGGAGGAGGAGGAGAGGAGGGCGGGGCGCGGGTGGGCGTGGCCGGAAGCGGAAGCGCCGAGCCATGGCGGGAGCGGCGCGAGTGTGGGCGAGGGTCGGGGCCCTCAGCGGGGCCGCCGCTATGGGGGCTGCGGCCTACGGGGCCCACGGTGGGGGGGGCCGGGGCTGGGGGCGGGAAACCGGGGGGGGGCGGGAAACCGGGGCTGGGGGCGGGAAACCGGGGCTGGGGGCGGGAAACCGGACTTGGGGGGCGGGAAACCGGACTTGGGGGGCGGGAAACCGGGGCTGGGGCGGGAAACCGGACTTGGGGGGCGGGAAACCGGGGCTGGGGGCGGGAAACCGGACTTGGGGGCGGGAAACCGGGGCTGGGGGCGGGGCTCGGGGGTCCAGGCCGTTCCTGACCTCCCCTCCCCCCGGTGTCCCCTCCCCCCAGGGCTCCGCCGCAGCGACCGTGACGAGTACCAGAAGGAGGTGAGTGGGGGAGGGGCGGGACCGTTGTGGGCCCCTCCCCCTCCCCAATTAACCCCCCCCGCCCCCCCCCCCCGCAGCTGTACGAGACGGCGAACCGGTTCCACCTCCTGCACAGCCTGGCGCTGCTGGGGGTCCCGCACTGCGGCCGCCCCGCGCTGGTGCGTCACCCCTCCCCCACCCCCCTCCCCCACCCGCACTGACCCCGCCCCCACAGCGCTGACCCCGCCCCTCGCCCCCCCCCCCCCCCCAGGCCGGGTCCCCGCTGTGCGGCGGCCTCGCGCTGTTCTGCCTCCCGCTGTACGGCTACGGGCTGAGCGGAGACCCCGCCCCCGCGCGCGCGGCGCCGCCGGGCGGGGCCCTGCTCATCGCGGGCTGGGCCGCCATGGCGCTGTGAGCGCGCGCGGGGGGGCGGGGCCTGGGGCACCCCGGGGGCGGGGCCTGAGGCACCCCGGGGGCGGGGCCTGGCTCCCCGTCTTCCCGAGCCACGCCTCCTCCGCCCGAGCCACGCCCCCTCCGCTCCTATTGGCCGAGCCGCCGGCCAATAGCGGGCAGAGCAACCGGATCGGGGCGGCCCGCGAGGGAGAGGGCGGCGCCCGCCTGCCGCTTTCTGATTGGCCGCGGGAAGATTGATGGGGGTTTGCCCCGCCCGCCACGCGGGGGGATGCTGAGCTTGCTGACGTCACGGCTGTTGCGGGGCTACAGCCAATGGCTGGCAGGCTATCCCTCGCACCCCTATTGGCTGGGCCAGCAGCAGCACAGCTGCTGATTGGCTGCGAGGCAGCCCCGCCCTCAACCTTACTGACCAATAAACGATCGAGTTTTAGCGTTGCCTCCATGACGTCATGAGGGGACCCGGGTGGCCCCTCCCACAGACCCCCTCCCCACAGCTGCTCGGGTGCTGCCCCGCGGGGCCGTTTATTTGGGGGGGGAGGGGGTGTGGGGCCGGGGGGAGGGGCGCGTATCAAAAGGGGGCGGGGGGCGGCGGGGGGGGGCGGGGCGCGGGGGGGGAGGGGCGCTAGAAGAAATCGACGTCCTCGGGGGCGTCCAGGTCGCGGTACTCCACGATGGCGCGGGGGTCGCCCCGAACCATGCTGGGGGGGCAGGGGGGGCGCTCAGGGGGGCGCGGGGGTCCCGGCTCCCCCGAGTGACCCCCCATCCCCCCTGCTGCCCCTGAGTGACCCCCCGCCCCCCAAGTGACCCCCCCATCCCCCCTGCTGCCGCCCAAGTGACCCCCTGCTCCCCAAAATGTGACCCCCCGCCCCCCAAGTAACCCCCATCCCCCCTGCTGCCCCCCAAGTGACCCCCCAGCCCCCCAGTGACTGCCCCAAAAAGTGACCCCCCCTCCCCCTCCACATGACCCCAGGGGTCACCCCTGCCCCCCAAGTGACCCCCCCATCCCCCCACTGCCCCCAAGTGGGGCCCCTCACCCCCCAGTGCCCCCCCCATCCCCCAAAGTGTCCCGTGCACCCCCCCATGGGGTCTGGCTCCCCCAAACAGGGTCAGACCCCCCCCCCCCGTGTGCCCCTGCGCCGCCGTGGGGCCCACCCCGCCCCCGCCCCCCCCCGTGTGCCCCCGCGCCGCCGTGGGGCCCACCCCGCCCCCCGCCCCCCGGCCCCCCCTCACCGGCTGCGGGGTTTGCTCAGGTACCCCCCTGCCCCCGAAACGCCTCGTAGCTGCCCCGCCCGCCCGCGTAGGGGCCCGGGGGGGTACGGGGGGCCGCCTGTGGGGGAGGGGGTGGGGGGGTCAGGGGGTGCCCCCCAGCCACAACGAGCCCCCCCCCATTTCCCTCCCTCAGTGACTGCCCCGCCCCCCCGAGGCCTCCAGGGCCCCCTCACCCCCCCCCCAAAAACGCCCCTCCCCCACTCAGCCTCCCCCCACCGATCCCCCCCAGACCCCCGACCCCCCCTCAGCCCCCAGACCCCCCTCAGCCCCCCAACACTTCCTTCGGCCCCCCAAAGCGCTCCCTGGCTCCCGCAGCCCCCCTCAACCCCACCCCCCCCCCAAAACCCCACCCCTCAACCCCCCCCCCCCAAAACCCACCCCTCAACCCCAGCCCCCCCCCCAAAACCCCACCCCTCCCCCCCTAAACCCACCCCTCCCCCCCACCCAAAACCCACCCCTTCCCTGGGCCCCCCTCACCCCCAGCCCCCCCAACCCCACTGAGTCCCCAGAACCCCCCTTAGTCTCTGCCTGGGGCCCCCCGCCCCCCCCCGAGCCCCCCCCGAGCCCCCCCCAGCCCCCCCCCCCCCCCCCGCCCCCCCCCCAGCCCCCCATACCGGTGTACCCCAGCAGCGGGGGCCGCGGTTGCCCGTACGGCATCAGCCCCTGCGGCGCCTGGGGGGGTAGGGCAGCCCCGGGGCCAGGCCTGGGGGGTCGGGGGTCACTGGGGGTCACTGACCCCGTATGGGATGTGGGGGGTCACGGGGGGTCACTGGGGGTCACTGACCCCGTATGGGATGTGGGGGGTCACGGGGGTCACTGGGGGTCACTGACCCCGTATGGGATGTGGGGGGTCACGGGGGGTCACTGGGGGTCACTGACCCCCGTATGGGATGTGGGGGGTCACGGGGGGGTCACTGGGGGTCACTGACCCCGTATGGGACGGGAGGGGAGCACGGGGGGGACAAAGAGGGGTCACTGGGGGTCAGTGACCCCATGTAGGACACGGGGGGGTCAGAGAGGGGCCAGGGGATCACTGGGGGTCACATGAGGGGTCAGGGGGTCACTGGGGGTCACATGGGGGGGTCGGGGTGGTCAGGGGGTCACTGTCCCCATACGGGACACAGGGGGGTCACAGGGGGGTCATTGGGGGTCAGTGACCCCATGTAGGACACGGGGGGTCAGAGAGGGGTCAGGGGGTCACTAGGGGTCACACGGGGGGTCAGGGGGTCACTGGGGAGTCACCAACCTGATACGGGACACAGGGGGGTCACTGGGGGTCAGTGACCCCATGTAGGACACGGAGGGGTCAGAGAGGGGTCAGGGGGTCACTGGGGGGTCACACGGGGAGTCAGAGAGGGGTCAGGGGGTCACTGGGGGTCACAGGGGGGTCAGAGAGGGGTCAGGGGGTCACTGGGGGGTCACAGGGGGTCAGAGAGGGGTCAGGGGTCACTGTCCCCGTACGGGACACGGGGCGGGGGGAGGGGGACAGGGGCCTGCTCCCACGCAGACCCCGGGGGCGATGGGAGGGGCACAGGGGGGCGTGGCTCGCGGTGGGCGGGGCCAGAGGGGGCGTGGCTCGCGGTGGGCGGGGCGGGGGAGGGCGTGGCTCACCCTGGGCGGGGCCGGGCGGGGCGCCCTTGCCCTCGGGCGGGGCCGGGCGCTTGGGGTCCAGCAGGAAGTTGTTGAAGAACAGCACCTCCTTGCGCACGGCCGCCATCTTGTCCGCGTGCTTGTTGAAGATGTGCTTGCGCACGAACTCGGGGCCCTGGGGGGGGACACGGCGGGGGGGGGGCGTTGGGGACGTTTGGGGACACGGAGGGGGCGTTGGGGACACGGGGGGCGTTGGGGACACGGGGGCTCTGCCCCGCCACCCCGCACCACCCCCCCCCCGCCCCGTTCTCCCCCACAGCTCCAGCGCTGCCCTGGCTGCTGTCACAGCCCCCCCGTGGCCCCTGTCACCCCCAATGTCCCCCCCAATGTCCCCCCCGTCCCCAATGTCCCCCCCGTCCCCAATGTCCCCCCCAATGTCCCCCCTGTCCCCAATGTCCCCTCCATCCCCAATGTCCCCCCCAATGTCCCCCCTGTCCCCAATGTCCCCCCCAATGTCCCCCCCGTCCCCAATGTCCCCCCTGTCCCCAATGTCCCCCCCAATGTCCCCCCCTGTTACCCCCAATGTCCCCCCCAATGTCCTGTTCCCCCATTTTTGTCCCCAAACGTCCCCAATGTCCCCCCAATGTCCCCAATCCCAACTTTTTTTTTCTGCAGAAAGACCCCCGCCGCGTGTCCCTGCCCGGCTCCCGGGTGTCCCCCGTGTCCCCAACGCCCCCAAATGTCCCCAACGCCCCCAAAATGTCCCCAAATGTCCCCAACACCCCCAAATGTCCCCACCCTGAGCTTTTTACGCTGAGAGGCCGCTGCTGCTCATCCCTGCCCAGCTCCCCAGTGTCCCCAGTGTCCCCCAGTGTCCCCAATCCCAACTTTTTCCTGCAGAGGGGCCACCACCGCTGGTCCCCGCCCGGCGCCTGAGCGTCCCCCGTGTCCCCAGCGTCCCCAAATCTCCAAATCGTCATTTTACACCAACGGGCCAGCGCCACTTGTCCCTACCTGGCTCCTGGGTGTCCCCAGTGTCCCCCAGTGTCCCCCAGTGTCCCCCAATCCCAACTTTTTTTCGCAGAGGAGCCACCACCGCTGGTCCCTGCCCAGCTCCGGGGTGTCCCCGTGTCCCCAAACGTCCCCAAATGTCCCCAATCCCAACTTTTTCCTGCAGAAAGACCCCCACCACATGTCCCTGCCCAGCTCCTGAGTGTCTCGTGTCCCCAATGCCCCCCAACACCCCCCAAACGCCCCCAAACGCCCCCAATGCCCCCCCCGTGTCCCCAGCGCCCCCCGCGCCCCCACCTTGAACTTCTTGCCGCTGAGGGGGACACAGGCACCTGTCCCTGCTCAGCTCCTGGCTGTCCCGTGTCCCCAATGTCCCCAAACGTCCCCCAACAGCCCCCAAACACCCCCAAACGTCCCCCAACGCCCCCCAACGCCCCCGCGCCCCCACCTTGAACTTCTTGCCGCTGAGGGGGCACAGCCACTTGTCCTTGCCCAGCTCCTGGGTGTTGGCGCTGACGAACTTCTCCAGCTCCTGCTCGGGGTCCTTGCGGCCCAGGCGCTGCGCCTCCTCCTCGGGCAGCGCCTCGCGCCCCGCCAGCAGCGGCCCCAGGCGCTCCGCGAAGCCCCGCTGCCACTCGGCCACTGCGGGGGGCACAGGGGGGTCAGGGGGGCACAGCACCCCCCAGGACCCGCGGTTGGGGGTCAGGGGGCACAGGGGGGTCAGGTGGGCACAGCCAGGGGGCAGGGGACCCCCAGGATGGGTGACTGGGGGCAAGGGACCCATGGGTGGGGGGCAGGGATGCCCCCAGGAGGCGCAGTTGGGGGGCAGGGACCCCCAGAACCCCCCCAGGAGGGGCAGTTGGGGGGCAGGGACCCCCCAGGCCCCCCCCCAGACCCACCCTCGCCGTGCGAGACGCGGTTGGGGGGCAGGGACCCCAGAACTCCTCCGGGCCCTCCAGGAGGCGCAGTTGGGGGACAGGGACCCCCAGAACCCCCCAGGAGGCGCAGTTGGGGGGCAGGGACCCCTGGGCCCCCCCGGACCCACCCTCGCCGTGCGAGACACGGTTGGGGGGCAGCGGCCCCCGCACGTGCAGGATGCCGCAGCGGTTGGGCATCTCGTCCTCGCTGGCGTACTCGGAGGCGTTGTAGAAATCCACGGAGTGCACGATGCGCAGGTACAGCAGCAGCCGGTCCAGCACCTGGGGGGCGCGGGGGGGCACGGGGGGGTCAGGGGGGTCAGGGGGGCGCGGGGGGGTGTGGGATGTGGGGGGAGGGTGGGATACGGGACATGGGGGGAGGGGAACACGGGGATCCGGGAAAATCAAGATGGCGGCCACTGGGATAGCAGGGGGCATGGGGGGGGAGCGGGGGGGTCAGAGGGGCGGGGGGCATTTGGGACATGGGGGGGCACACGGGGTGTCAGAGGGGCATTTGGGACACGGGGGGAGGGGCACGGGGGGGTCAGAGGGGCGGGGGGTGCATTTGGGACACGGGGGGGCATTTGGGACGTGGGGGGGACACAGGGGGGTGTCAGGGGACCTGGGGCACTGGGGGGGGCATCAGGGATTGGGGGGCCGGGGGGGGTGTCAGGGTGGACAGGAGACACGGGGGGGGGCATTTGGGACATGGGGGGGTTACGGGACATGGGGGGCACAGGGGGACGTCGGGGACACGGGGGGTTAGGGGACGTGGGGGCACACGGGGGACGTCGGGGACACGGGGGGGTTAGGGGGACGTGGGGGGCACAGGGGGGACGTCGGGGACACGGGGGGGTTAGGGGGACGTGGGGGGCACAGGGGAGGCATCGGGGTCACGGGGGGGGGACACACGGGGGCCACCCCACCTTGAGCAGCTTCTCGTCGCGCTCCACGGTGACCTCGGGGGGGTGGGCCTCGCGCGGCCCCTCCTCGGGCTCGGCCCCGCCGCCGCCGCGCCCCAGCAGCTCCTCCTCCTCGGCGCTGACCTCCTCGATCAGGTAATCCGTGATGTGCCGCAGCACCGGGTTCTGCGACGGCGCCGCCTGCGGGGCACGCCGGGGGGCTGGGGCCACCACACGGGCGTGGGGACCGCCGGGGACCGCGGCGTGGGGCGTGGGGACCACCAGATGGGCGTGGGGACCGCCGGGGACCGCGGCGTGGGGCGTGGGGACCACCAGATGGGCGTGGGGACCACCAGGGACCATGACGTGGGGCGTGGGGACCAGCAGAAGGAGTTTGGGACCACCAGGGACCACCAGCTGGGCTTTGGGACCACCAGGGACCGTGACGTGGACATGGGGACCACCAGGGACCACCAGCTGGGCTCTAGGACCACCAGGACCATGACATGGCACGTGGGGACCACCACATGGGTTTGGGGACCAGCGGGGACCACCAGATGGGACTGGGGACCACCCTGGACCGTGACACGGACGTGGGGACCACCGGGAACCGCAGGGACCACCCCGGACCCCCAGGTGGGCAGGGGCACCCCCAGAGGAAGTTTGGGACCCCCACGGACGGGGAGGGGCCAGCAGGAGCCCCCAACTCACCCCAGCGGCGGCGGCGGGGTCCCCGTCGGGGTTGGGCGCCCCGTCCCCTCCCCCGGGCTGCGGCGGGGCGGGGGCGCCGGGGGTGGGCGCGGGGGGGGGCGCGGGGCCCCCCCAGAGGCGGGCGCGGGCGTCCAGCGCGTGCACCAGGCGCGCGGCCAGCTGGATGTGGTGCCGCACCACGGGCCGGTGCTGCGCCAGCCCGCTCACCGCCCGCACGCGGCGCGCCAGGTCGCGGTTCACGCCGGGGCTCAGCTCGCAGTCCCGCAGCTGGGGGGGGACGGGGTGGGGGGGTCAGCGCCCCAAATCACGCTGAACCACCCCGGGACGCAAAAACACCACCCCAAAATATCCAAACCCGCCCCCGATCACGCAAAATCAGCCCAAAACCACCCCAAATCACCCCAAAACCACCCAAAACCTGCCCCAAAATCACCCGAGAACACAAAAAAGCACCCCAAAATACCCAAAATCACCCCAAATCACACAAAAATCACAAAATACCCACAAAATATCCCCAAAACCACCCCAAAATCACATAAAACCACCCCAAAATACCCACACCCCAAAATACCCAAAACCATGCCAAAACCACCCAAAAATACCCCGAAATCACCCCCAAATCATGCAAAATCATCTCAAAATCACCCCAAAATACCCCAATATGCCACAAACGCCCCCAAAATACCCCAAAATCACACCAAAAAAACCACGCCAAAGCACCCCAAACCCCCAAACTCATTCCAAATCACCCTGAAATACCCTGAAATCACCCCAAAACTCCCCAAATCATCCAAAATCAACCTGAAATACCCAAAAATCACCCCCAGCCTCCCCCAAAACCACCCCCAAACCCCCAAAATCACCCTAAATCAACCTGAAACCACCCCAAATCAACCTCCAATCACCCCAAATCAACACGAAATACCCCCAAATCACTGCACAATCACCCCAAATAACACAAAATCACCCCCAAACCCCCAAAATCGCCCCTAAACCACCCCAAAATCCCCCCGCTGTTCTGCGGATCTCCTGAGCCCCCCCCCAGCCCTCCCGAGCCCCCCCAGCCCTCCCGAGCCCCCCCGGCCCCCCCGCCCCCGCGCCCACCCGGATGTTCTGCAGGCTCCAGCAGATCTCCTTGATGTTCACGCTGCGGTCGAAGGTCACCCACCCCCGCCGGAAAAACCTGGGGGCGGGCGCACATCGCGAGTGACCCCCCCCAAAAATCAGGACCCCCCGGACCCCCAGGATCCCCTCACCCCCCCCCCCCCCCCCCGAATCACGCACCTCCTCTCGGGCTGCGGCTCCGACAGGGCCACGCGCATGAAGCCGGGGTAGCGCTTGCAGAGCTGGGGGGGGGCAGGGGGTCAGGGGGGCTTTTGGGGTGCGGGGGATTCTGGGGAGCAGGGGGTGCGGGGGGGTTTTGGGGAGCAGGGGGTTTTTGGGGTGCAGAGAGGATTTTGGGGTGAAGGGAGGGGGCTGAGGGGGAGCAGGGGGTGAAGGTGGGTTTTTGGGGCGCGGGGGGAGGTGGAGTTTTTGGGGGGGCGGGGGTTCAGGGGTGTTTTAGGCATCCGGGGGGGGGGGTTTGGGGGCGCGGGGGTGGGGAGGTTTGGGGGCGAGAAGGGGGTTTTGGGGTCCAAGGAGAGGTTTTGGGGTGCGGGCCCCCTCACCGCCACGATCTCGGCCTGGCTGATGTTGGGGGCACGGGGGGGGGGGTTGGGGGTCTGGGGGGGTTTTGGGGTGCAGGGGGTTTGAGGGCGCGGGCCCCCCTCACCGCCACGATCTCGGCCTGGCTGATGTTGGGGGCGATGTTGCGCATGAAGAGCGAGCAGGTTTTGTGCAGGGGGCGGGGTTTGGGCTCGCCCCCCCCGCGCCCCCCGCCGCCCCCCCCCGCCGCCGCCGCTGCCGCCTCCTTGGCCTTCGGCGCCGCCGCGCCCCCCCCGCCGCCCTCCTCCTCCTCCTCGCGCCCCTTCTGCTCCGCGCCCTGCTCCTCTGGGGGGGCACAGAAAAACGGGGGGTCAGGGCCGGGCTGGGACCCCCGGGATCCCCCCGGCCCCCCCAGGACCCCCAGAGCCCCAATGCCCCACCCCGGGACCCCCAGACCCTCAATGTGCCCCCCAGGACCCCCAATGCCCCCCCAGGACCCTCAATGTGCCCCCAGGACCCCCCAGGACCCCCAATGGCCCCCCAGACCCTCAACGTGCCCCCCAGGACCCCCAATGCCCCCCCACGCCCCCCCCCCCCAGGGACCCCCAGACCCTCACCGCCCCCCAGTGCTCGCCCCAGACCCCAAATGCCCCTCCCCAGGACCCCCAGACACCCAGAATCCCTCCCAGTGCCCCCCAGTGCCCCCCCCGGCCCCCCGACGCCCCCGCCCACCTTCCTTGTCGCCCTCGCTCTCGGAGTCGCTGGCGCTGCCCTCGGTCGCTGTCGTCGCCGCTGCGCTGCCGCTGCCGCTTCTTGGCCTGGGGGGGGGGCACTGGGGGTCACTGGGGGGACTGGGAGGCACTGGGGGGGGGGGGGGGGGTCCCGTAGTGGGGGGGGTGGGGGGGTCGCTCACCTTCTTGCTCTCCTTCTCCCCTTCCTCCTCCTTGCGCCCCTTCGTCGCCGCCGCCTCCTCCTCCTCCTCCGGCCCCTTCCGCGCCTTCTCCTCCCCCGCCGCGTCCCCCTCGGCCTGCGGGGGCGGGGGGGTCACGGGGGGGACCCCGAAACCCAGACACCCCGGGAGAGACCCCCACGGGCACCGCAGACCCCAACAGAGCAACGAGACCCCCAAAGGGCCACAGGGACCCCGGAAAGGACCCCGCGGAGCACGGGGACCCCAAAAAGGAGCACGGGGACCCCAAAAAAGACCCCCACAACTCAAAGGGACCCCAGCAGAGACCCCAACGGAGACCCCCTGGACCACAGAGACCCCAAAACACCAACAAAACCCCAAAAAAAAAAGACCCAAAGAACCCAAGCAGACCCCAAAGGAAACCCCACAGGACCACGGAGACCCCAAGTGACGTCGCCGGGACCCCAGCAGGGACCCCAGGGACCCCAAAAGAGACCCCACGGACCACGGAGACCCCACAGGACCAAGAACACCCCAAACAAAGACCCAAAGAACCCAAGGAGACCCCAAAAGAAACCCCAAAGCAGACCCCACAGACCACGGAGACCCCAAAACACCACGAAAACCCCAAAAAACAGCACGGGGACCCCAAAAAACCCAAGGAGACCCCAGGAGAGACCCCAGGGACCATGGAGACCCCAAGTGGCGTCGCTGGGACCCCAGGACAGACCCCAGAGACCCCAGAGCACCAAGAAGTCCCCAAAACGGACCCCGTGGACCAAGGGGACCCCAAGAGAGACCCCAAAATGCACCCCGGGGGGGCGCCACCCCCACCTTCTTCCCCTCCTCCTTCTCCTCGCGCTCGGGGGGCTTGCGGTCGGCGTCGGGGGAGGGGCGCGGCTCCTCCTTCTTGGGCTCGGCCTTCTCCTGCCGCTCCTCCTCCTCCTCCTGCTCCAGGATGCGCAGGTCGTTCTCCGTGCCGCCCTCCATCTTAATCACCGCTGGGGGGGCCAAAATCAACCCAGGTCACCCCAAAATCAACCCAGGTCACCCCAAAATCACCCTGGAATCAACCCAGATCTCCCCAAAATCACTGCGGGGGGGGGAAACCAGCCTAAAATCAACCCAGATCACCCCAAAATCAACCCAAAATCACTGGGGGGGTTGGAACAGCCTACAATCAACCCAGATCACCCCAAAATCACCCAACATCACCCCAAAATCACTGCGGGGGGGGTGAAACAGCCTAAAACCAACCCAGATCACCCCAAAATCACCCTGGAATCAACCCAGATCACCCCAAAATCACCCCAAATCACCGCGGGGGGAAACAGCCTAAAATCACCCCAAATCACCCCAAAATCACTCCAAATCACCCCAAAATCACTGCTGGGAGATGGGAAGAGCTGAAAGCCACCCAGAATCACCCCCAAATCACCGCTTAACCCCCGCCGGGCGGAAACAGCGCAAAATCACCCCAAATCACCCCAAAGCCACCGCTTAATTACAGCTGCGGGGGTTCGGGGGGGTCAGGGCGGTTTGGGGGGGTTCGGGAGGGGTCAGGGTGGTTTGGGGGTCCTGGGGTGGTTTGGGGGGCATTTCGGGGGTCCCGTACCGGCGTCCATGACCTTCAGCAGCGCGGGGGCGCGGTCGCAGCTCGGCAGCGGGGGAGCAGCGGGACGGGGGGCGCGTTGGGGCGCAGGGCGGGGTTCGGGGGCTCGGGCGGGGTGGGGGCGGTTCGGGGGGCGCGGGGAGGTTTCGGGGCTCCCGTACCGGCGTCCATGACCTTGAGGAGCGCGCGGGCGCGGGCGCAGCCCGGCAGCGGGGCAGCACCAGGACGGGGGCACGTTGGGTGGGGTTCGGGGGTGCGGGGTGGGCGCGGGGGGCGCGGGGGGTTTCGGGGGGTCCCGTGCCGGCGTCCATGACCTTGAGCAGCGCGGGGCGCGGGCGCAGCCCGGCAGCGGGGGGAGCAGTGGGGCGGGGGTGCGTTGGGCAGGGTTTGGGGGTGCGGGGGCGGGGTGGGGGCGGTTCGGGGGCTGCAGGAGGGGTTTCGGGGTCCCGTACCGGCGTCCATGACCTTGAGCAGCGCGGGGGCGCGGTCGCAGCCCGGCAGCGGGGGGAGCAGTGGGGCGCGGGGGCGCGTTGGGCGGGGTTTGGGGGCTTGGGCGGGGTGGGGGCGGTTCGGGGGGTCACGGGGGGTTTCGGGGGTCCCGTACCGGCGTCCATGACCTTGAGCAGCGCGGGGGCGCGGTCGCAGCCCGGCAACGGGGGGAGCAGTGGGGCGGGGGGTGCGTTGGGCGGGGTTTGGGGCGCGGGGCGGGGTGGGGGCGGTTCGGGGGGCGCGGGGGGGTTTCAGGGGTCCCGTACCGGCGTCCATGACCTTGAGCAGCGCGCGGGGGCGCGGTCGCAGCCCGGCAGCGGGGGGAGCAGCGGGACGGGGGTGCGTTGGGTGGGGTTTGGGGGCGCAGGGCGGGGTGGGGGCGGTTCGGGGGGCACGGGGGATTTCGGGGTCCCGCACCGGCGTCCATGACCTTGAGCAGCGCGGGGGCGTGGTCGCAGCCCGGCAACGGGGGGGAGCAGTGGGGCGGGGGTGCGTTGGGCAGGGTTTGGGGGCGCGGGGCAGGGTGGGGGTGGTTCGGGGGGCACGGGGGGTTTCGGGGGTCCCGTACCGGCGTCCATGACCTTGAGCAGCGCGGGGGCGCGGTCGCAGTCCAGCAGCAGCCCCTCCAGCCACCCGCGCTCGCTGAGGTAGAGGAAGGCGCCCAGGCGGTTGCGCAGCGCGGCCGCGGCCTCCTGCCGGCGCCGCCCGGCCTCGTCGGGGTGGTACTTGGAGCGGAACCTGGGGGGGGGGACGGGGGGCGGCGAAAAACGGGGGCGTCAGGGGCGGGGGACGCCGCCCCGCCCCCGCCCGGGGGTCCCGAGGGGGCGGGGGAGAGGGGAGAGCCCCCCGCACCCCAAAATCTGCTCTGGGGGGGCGTTTGGCACATTGGGGGAGGGAAGAGCCCCCCGCACCCCAAAATCTGCTCTGACAGGGAGGACTGTTGGCGCATTTTGGGGGGGAACGACCCTCGTGGCCGTTCGGGGGCGCGGGACCCCCAGCACCCCCCTGCCTGATTTGATGGGGGGTGAGAAGACCCCCAGGACCCCCCTCATCAGCTTTGGGGGGGGCGCATTTGGCACATTTTGGGGGGGGGGGCACCCCTGTTTCCAGCCGACTGGACCCCCGTTTGCTGGCTGGGCCACCGGGGGGCAGGGACCCCCCTCCCCCCCACCCCCTGGGGGTGCGGGGACCCCCACGTGCCCCAGTTGGGGGGGGGCCTTTTTGTCCCAAATGGGGTGCGGGGACCCCCAGAGCCCCCCAAACGGGGTGTGGGGACCCCAAAATGGGGTGCGGGGACCCCAGCGGCCCCCAAAACGGGACAGGGGTACGCCCGTGCCCCCACCCAGAATATGGGGACCGCCAGCGACCCCCGAACTGGGGCACGGGACCCCCTGCCCCCCCCCTTCAGCTCAGGAACCCCCCCAAATCTTCTCCCCTCCCCCTCCCCCCAAACGCGATCGGGGGAGCAGCCCCGCCCCCGCCCCGTTCGGGGGGGGCCGGCGGCGGCGGCGCCGGGGAAGGGGGGTGGGTTTCGGGGGGTGGGGGAGGGGGCAGAGGGGGGTCATACATACGCGTGCCACGGGCGTCGCCGTCCAGCCGGGCCCCCGCGTCGCCAACTACCGATCTACCGGGCAGCGGCGCCCGCGATCGCCAAAAACCCCGCGGCCGCGCCCCGGAACGGCGAGGGGCTCCCGAAACGGAGCCGGGGGGGCGGGGGGCGTGGGGGGGCCGAAAAATAAAACAACAAACGCGCGCGGCCGCGCCCTGCCTGCGTCCTGCCACTGGCACCTCGCTACGGCCGCATTGTGCGCGGCCCTGCGCCCTGCCTGCCTGCCCGCCGCGCCCCCCCCGGGACCCCCCCCCCCCAAAAAAAAAACGAATTGGTCGCGGGGGGGGGGGGGGGAAAGAGGGCGGAGGGGGCTCGTTACGCAGCGCCGCTAACGAGCCGGCCGACGTCCGCAGCGCTTGGGAGAGAAGGGAATGGTTAATGTCGGGGTGGGTGCGGTCGCTGCAGCCCCCCACCAGCCCCGTGCCCCCCCGCCCGCTCGCCGTGGGGCGCCCCCTCCCCAAATTAAAGCGGGGGGGGGCGCCCACCCCCCCGCATCCCCATCCCCCGCCGTTTTCCCGCAGCGGTTTTTCACGGAGCGCGGTTTTTCTGGGCGGTTGTTTTTTTTTTTTTTTTCCCTCCCAGGGCTTTTTTTTTTTTTGGGGGTTTCTTTCTTTTTTGACGGGGGGGTTGGGGGCTTTTGGGGCTCCCCGCCGTACCACTCCTCGTCCTTGTGCGCCAGGAAGAAATCCTGCAGCTGCTGCCGCCGGAAGTCCAGCTTGTAGTCGTTGTAGCGCTTGACGGCCTCGGTCTCGTCCACGGCGTCGTCCAGCGACAGCAGGAACTCCTTGAAGCTCTTCAGCACCGGGGGCCGCCCCCAGCTCCACCTCCGCGATGCTGCCCAGTCTGCGCGGGGGGCGCGGGGGGGCGCAGGGGGGTTACGGGGCGGTTTGGGGGAGGTTGGAGGGGTTACAAGGCAACGCGGGGGGGGGTTTGGGGGTTCCGGGGCGGTTTGGGGGGTTACAGAGGGTTACGGGGCAGTTTGGGCGGCTTGGGGGGTTACGGGGCGGCTTGGGGGGTTACGGGGCGGCTTGGGGGGTTACGGGGCGGCTTGGGGGGGGTTACGGGGGGCTACAGCACAACACGGGGGCGGTTTGGGGGAGTTACGGGGCGGTTTGGGGGGGTTACACAGGGTTACGGGGCAGTTTGGGCGGCTTGGGGGGTTACGGGGCGGTTTGGGGGGGGTTACGGGGGGCTACAGCACAATGCGGGGGCGGTTTGGGGGAGTTACGGGGCGGTTTGGGGGGTTACACAGGGTTACGGGGCAGTTTGGGTGGTTTGGGGGGGTTATGGGGTGGTTTGCGAGGGTTACAGGGGGCTACAGGGCAACGCGGGGGCGGTTTGGGGGGGTTATGGGGCGGTTTGGGGGGTTACGGGGGCTACAGGGCAACGCAGGGGCAGTTTGAGGGGGTTACAGGGTGGTTTTGGGGGGGTTACGGGGGGCTACGGGGCAGTTTGGGGGGTTACGGGCGCTACGGGGCAGTTTGGGGGGGTTACGGGGCAGTTTGGGGGGGGGTTACGGGGGCTACGGGGCAGTTTGGGGGGTTACGGGGGGCTACGGGGCGGTTTGGGGGGGTCATGACACCGTTTGGGGGGATTATGAGGCGGTTTGGGACACGTTTGGGGGGTTACGGGGGGTTCGGAGGAGTATGGGGGGTTACAGGGCAGTGTGGGGGCAGTTTGGGGGGTTTGAGGGGTTACGGGGCGGTTTGGGGGGGTTTGGGGTGCAGGGGGGGGGAGTTTGGGGGCGTGGGGGGGGTCCGTACCTGGCCTGGATGGGCAGCAGCGGGTGCTGCATGACGTGCACCTCGGGGTGCGCCCAGGGCTGGGGGGCCGTAGGTGGGGCCCGCGCCCCCCCGCCGTACGGCACCTCGTAGCCGCCGTGGTAGGGGTCCCCGCCGTGCTCGTCCCTGGGGGGCCCAAACGGGGGTCACCGGGGGGATTCGGGGGGGTTCAGGGGTCATAGGGGTGATTTGGGGGTCACAGGGGGGGAATTTTGGGGTCACAGGGGGAATTGGTGGGGTTCAGGGGTCACAGGGCGGATTTGGGGGTCACAGGGGGGATTTGGGGAGGATTTGGGGGGATTGGGGGGGTCACAGGGGAGGAATTTCAGGGTCACAGAGGGGATTTGGGGAGGATTTGGGGGGATTGGGGGGTCACAGGGGAGGAATTTCAGGGTCACAGGGGGGATATGGGGGGGATTTGGGGGGGATTGGGGGGATTTGGGGGTTGTGGGGGGTCACGGGGGGATTTGGTGGTCACGGGGGGATTTGGGGGTTCAGGAGTCACGGGGAGGATTTGGGGGCCACGGGGAGGATTTGGGGGCGCTCACCAGTCGCGGCGCAGGCGCTTCTGGGGGGGCTGAGCTCGTGCCGGGGGGCGAGAAGCGCTCGCGCCGCGCGCGGTCGTAGTCGCGGTACTCGCCCCGGCTGCGCCGCTCGCGCCCGCGGTCCCAGTCCCTGCGGGGAGGGGCGCGCCGGGGGGGCGTTAGGACCCCCTATGTCCGTGTGTGTCTCCGCCCCCCCCCCCGCGCCCCCCGGCCCCCACCGGTCGCTCCAGTCGTCGCGGCGCCGCTCGTCGCGCTCCCGCGAGCGGTCGTAGTCGCTGCGCTCGCGCCGGAACTTGTCGCGCCGCCGCCGGTCGTACTCGTCGTCGCTGTCCCCCATGGCGCTGCGGGGGGGGGGGGGCATCAGCAGGGACCCCCCGCGCCCCCTGGGACCCCCGCTGTCCCAGCATTCCCTGCGGCTGCTCCCCAGGGGCCCCAGCCCCCCAGGGCCGGGGTCCCACAGGGTGCTGCGCCGCCCCCCCCCCGCGCCCCCATCCCCTCCCCAAATCCCCCCAACCCATCGCCCCCCTCCTCAAATTCCCCCCCCGCGACTCTCTTTGAGCCCCCCACCCCGAGCCCCCCCCCCGTACGCCGTAGCCCCCCGCCCCTCGACCCCCACCCACAGCCCCAGCCCCCCCCCGAGCCCCCCCGGCACCCCTGCCCCCCATAACCCCCCCAATCCCGTGACCCCCCGCGCCCCCCCACCCCCCAACCTGCCCTCCCTTCACCCCCCACCTTTGACCCCCCCAATCCCGTGATGCCCCGCGCCCCCCCAGCCCCCTCCTGCCTTGACACCCCCCAATCCCTCGAACCCCCCCCGCCCCCCGGGACCCCCCCCCCGGACCTGCCCGCCCGCTCCCGGCGGCGATCGGCTCCGCGCGTCGCCGCCCGCTCACTTCCGCTCCGCGCCAGCCGGACGTGACGTAGGGCGCAGAGCGGGGCGGGAAAGGTAAGCGGGGTGGGGGGGGGGGGGGGGGTGCCGCTCTAGGAAGGCGGGAGGACCTCGCCGGTTCCCGGCGGTTCGCTGCCAAGAGGCGCTACCGGTGGGCTCAGCCGGAGGGGAGGGGGCGGCTGAGCCGCTCTAGGCGAGGGGAACCGGTCTCTGTGGCCGGCGGGAGGCCGGGGAGGGGGGAGCGGGCGGCGGGCGCCGCTCTCTATGGCGGCGGGAGGCGCTCTGGGCCCAGCCCGGGAGGAACGGAGCTCGATGGTGCGCTCGGCCCCGCCCCCTCCCGCCAGAGCCTTCTCCGATTGGCCGCCGCCGCGGGGCGCGCGCGGGGGAGGGGGGGGGGAGACCGCCATCTCCTTGGCACGGGGGCACGTGAAGGGGGCGGGCGGCCATTTTGTCTCACCCTGAATCCGCGCATGCGCACCGCCCTGAAGCCGCCACGGGGGTCGCCATTGTTCCCGCCGGCGCCATTTTGCCCCCCGGAGCCCGCGCGGCGCATGCGCGCAGCAGCCTTTTTTTTTCCCGCCCAGCGCAGGTAACCGATGCTCCCAGTCCCTCCCAGTCCTCCCAGTATTCCCCCTCCAGGGCCTCCCAGTACGCCCCAGTCCTTCTCTGCCCCCTCCCCAGTGCATCCCAGTGCCCCCTAGGGCCTCTCTGGGCTCCCCAGTTCATCCCAGTGCCCCCCAGTTCATCCCAGTGCCTCCCTGTACATCCCAGGGCCTCTCTGGGCTCCCCAGTACATCCCAGTGCCCCCCCAGTTCATCCCAGTGCCCTCCAGGGCCTCTCTGGGCTCCCCAGTTCATCCCAGTGCCCCCCAGTCCATCCCAGTGCCCCCCAGGGCCTCTCTGGGCTCCCCAGTTCATCCCAGTGACCCCCAGTCCATCCGAGTGCCCCCCAGGGCCTCTCTGGGCTCCCCCAGCCCATCCCAGTGCCCCCCCAGTACACCCAGTGTCCCCTAGGGCCTCTGTGAGCTTCCCAATACATCCCAGTGGCCCCCAGTCCATCCCAGTCCCTCCCCAGCACATCCCAGTGCCCCCCCAGGGATGCCTCATCCACCCTCAGAGCTCCTCCCAGTGTGTCCCAGTGTCCCCAGTACATCTTAGTCCCTCCATGAGGCCTCCCTAGTAGGTCCCAGTGTCCCCAGTCCATCCCAGTACCACCCAGTATGACTCAGTCCCTTCCTAGACCACTCCCAGTCCATCCCAGTCCATCCCGACCGCCTCCCCAAATCCCTTCCAGTATGTCCCAGTGGCCCCAGTATGTCCCAGTCACTCCCAGTTGCCCCCAGTTCACCCGAGTCCACCCCAGTGCCCACCAGAAGGCCTCCCAGTTCCACCCCAGTCCACCCCAGTCCATCCCAGTCATGCCCAGTCCATCCCAGTTGCTCCCAGTCCATCCCAGTCCCTCCCAGAACCCCCCAGTTCCATCCCAGTCACTCCCAGTCCATCCCAGTCCCCCCAGGGCCCCCCTCCTCCCTTCCCGCTCCCCCCAGTCCCCTCCCAGTTCCTCCCAATCCATCCCAGTCCCATCCCAGTCACTCCCGGTCCACCCCACTTGCACCCAGTCCATCCCATGCCTCTCCAGAGTCCCCCCAGTTCCATCCCAGTCCCTCCCAGTCCATCCCAGTCGCTCCCAGCCCCCTCCAGGGCCCCCCTCCTCCCTCCCCGCTCCCCCCCAGTCCCTCCCAGTTCCTCCCAGTTTCCCCGGGCCCCTCCCGGGTCAGGGCCCCGCATCCTGCCCCCGCCCGACCCCGGGAAACGCTCAACAAAGGCGCTTCCTGCGGGGGGGCCGCCCCCGCCCCCCCGCCCCCCCCCGGCCCCTCCCCGCGGGGGGCGCAGAGGGGGGGCGCAGGCGCTGGGACGGAGCCGCTGCCGCCCCCCGACTGCTCCCCGAATTTCGCCCCCTCCGGGACCCCCCGGGCGGCGGGGGGGGCGCTGCATCCCTGGGGAGGGGGAGGGGGGCGGGGGGGCGGTTGTGGGGCGGGGGGGCAGTTGGGGGGCGGGGGGGGCCGCCATGGGGCTGTGGCTGCTGTGGCTGTGGGTCCCGCTGGGGGTCGCCGAGGAGGGTGAGTGGGGGGCGCGGGGGGGGCGACACCCCCATGGGGGGGGTGGGGCTGGGACCCCCATGGGGGGGGGGGGTGGGACCCCGGGGGGGGGTGGGATGGGGGGTGGCAGTGGGGGTTTGGGGAGCTGGGGGAGCCGGGGGGGTCCGGGGGGGCACAGGGGTCCGGGGGGGACAGTGGGGGGCACAGGGGTTTGGGGGTCCAAGGTGGGGCAGTGGGGGGAAGCAGGGGTCTGGGGGGCCGGGGGGTGCACAGCGCTCTGGGGGGGGTTCGGGGGGGGGGGCCGGGGGGAGCCCAGGGCTCTGGGGGCCGTGGGGGGGGCACAGGGGTCTGGGGGGGCCGGGGGAGCCCAGGGCTCTGGGGGGCCGTGGGGGGTGCACAGGGCTCTGGGGGCCGGGGGGCCGGGGGGCTGACAGCCGTGCCCCCCCAGAGACGCTGCTGAACACGCGGCTGGAGACCGGCGACCTGCGATGGACCGTGCACCCGCCGGGGGAGGGGCAGGTGGGGGCGGGGGGCGCGGGGACGCGGGGGCGCGGGGACGCGGGGGGGCCCCACCTCCCGGCCCCCTCCCCTGCCGGGCCCCTTCTCCTGCCCCCCCGGGCCCGGTGTCCCCCCCAACCCCCGCCCCCGTGTGTCCCCCGACCCCCCCACCTCCCCGCCCCCGTGTCCCCCCGTGTCCCCCCTCCCCACTGCCCCCCCATCCCCGTGACCCCCCCTGACCCCCCGTGACCCCCCCGACCCCTGTGACCCCCGTGCCCCCGCAGTGGGAGGAGCTGAGCGGGCTGGACGCCGAGCGCCAGGCCTGGGTGCCCCCCCGTGTCCCCCCTCCCCCTGTGTCCCTGTGCCCCCCCGACCCCCATGACCCCCCGACCCCTGTGACCCCCCTGACCCCCGTGACCCCCCCCGACCCCTGTGTCCCTGTGCCCCCCCGACCCCCGTGACCCCCCCCGACCCCTGTGACCCCCGTGACCCCTGTGACCCCCGTGCCCCCCGCAGTGGGAGGAGCTGAGCGGGCTGGACGCCGAGCGCCAGGCCTGGGTGCGCACCTTCGAGGTGTGCTCGGGGCTGCGCCCCCCCGGCCCCCCCCCAGAACAGCTGGCTGCGCTCCTCGTGGGTGCCGCGCCGGGGGGCCACCCACGTCTACGCCGAGCTGCGCTTCACGCTGCTGGCCTGCGACAGCCTGCCCCGCCCGCGCCCCGCCCGCCGCGCGCCCCCGCCCGCCGCGCCACGGCGACGGGACGGAGCGCCACGGCGACGGGATGGAGCACCACGGCGACGGGACGGAGCGCCACGGCAACGGGACGGAGCGCCGCGGCAATGGGACGGAGCACCGCGGCGACGGGACGGAGCGCCACGGCAACGGGATGGAGCGCCGCGGCAACGGGACGGAGCGCCACGGCGACGGGATGGAGCACCGCAGCAACGGGATGGAGCGCCACGGCAACTGCAGCGGCCTTAGCAACGGCCCTGGCAACCGCGATGCCCTTAGCAACGGCCTCGGCAACCACCATGCCCTTAGCAACGGCCCCGGCCACCGCAACGGCCTTAGCAACAACCCCAGCGACTGCGACGCTCTGAGCGACGGCCCTGGCAACCGCGATGCCCTTAGCGACGAGCTCAGTAACCACGATGCCCTTAGCAACGGCCTCGGCAACAGCCGCGCCCTTGGCAACGGCCTCGGCGACGGTCCCGGCACCCACAGTCCCCATAGCAACAGGGCTGAAAACTGTGACGCTCTTGGCAACGGCGGCAACGGCCCCGGCAACCGTGATGCTCTTGGCGATGAGCCTGGCAACCGCGTTACCCTTAGCAACAGCCCTGGCAGCGAGCCCAGCAACCACGCCGCCCTTAGCAACGGCCCTGGCAACCACGATGCTCATAGCGACGACCCCGGCGAGCACAACAACGTTAGCAACGGCCTTAGCAACGAGCCTGGCAACCGCGCTACCCTTAGCAACGGCCCTAGCAACCGCGACGCTCTTAGCAACAGCCTCGGCGCCGGCCCCGGCAAGCCCCCCGGCGCCGCCCCCCGGCGCCGCCGCGCGGCCCCCGCCGCCCCCGCGGCCCTGCAAGGAGACCTTCAACGTGTTTTACCACGAGGCCGACGCCGACACGGCCACGGCGCTCTCGCCGCCCTGGATGGAGAACCCCTACGTCAAGGTGGACACGGTGGCGGCCGAGCACCTCTCGCGCCGCGGCCCCGGCGCCGCCGGCCGCCCCGCCGGCCGCGTCAACCGCAAAACGCTGCGCCTGGGGCCCCTCACGCGCGCCGGCTTCTACCTGGCCTTCCAGGACCTGGGCGCCTGCATGGCGCTGCTCTCCGTGCGCCTCTACTTCCAGCGCTGCCCCGAGACGGCCGCGCGCCTGGCGCGCTTCCCGGCCACCGTCCCGCGCGAGCTGGTGGCCGCCGTGGCCGGGCGCTGCCTGGAGGGCGCGGTGCCCGCCGGCCCCGGCGCGCCCGTCATGTACTGCCGCGAGGACGGGCGCTGGGCGCAGCCCCCGCCCAGGGCTGCGTCTGCGGGCCCGGCTACGAGCCCCACGGCGACGGCTGTCGCGGTGAGCGGGGACGGGGGGGGTGGGGGGGCGCTGGGGGGTTCTAGGGGGGCAAGGGGGCTCTGGGGGACGTTCTGAGGGGGGAAAGGGGGCTCTGGAGGGTCCCGGGGGCGCTCTGGGGGGCGCTGGGGGGGTTTTGGGGGGGGGCAAGGGGGCTCTGAGGGGTTCTGGGGGGACAAGAGGGTCCCTGGGGGGGCCTAGGGGTCCCTAGGGGGCTCTAGGGGGCAGGGGGCTCTGGGGGGTCCCTAAGGGGTCCCTGGGGGTCCTGGGGGGCTCTGAGGGGTCCTGGGGGGCTCTGGGGGGTCCTGGGGGGCTTGGGGAAGGGGCTGGAGGGTGCTGGGGGTGTTTTTGGGGGTCCCGGGGGCGGGACGGGGTCTCTAGGGAGCTCCGGGGGGCCTGGGAGGGGTCTGGGGTCTCCGGGGGGTCTGGGGGGCACCCTGGGGGTGTCTGACCGCCTCCCCTCCCCCCCCCCAGCCTGCGCCCCCGAAACCTTCAAGGCGGAGGCGGGGGGGGTCGCTGCCAGCCCTGCCCCCCCCCCTCAGCCAGGCCCCCGCCCCCGGCGCCGCCGCCTGCGCCTGCAGCCCCGGCTCGTACCGCGCCCCCGGGGAGGGGCCCCGCGCTGCGCTGCTGGGGTGGGCACCCACGGGGGGGTCAGCACCCGCGGGGGGGGGGACACACTAGTGGGGGGGGGGTCAGCACCCACGGGGGGGGACACGAGTGTGGGGGGGTCAGCACCCACGGGGGGGACACGAGTGTGGGGGGGGTCAGCACCCACGGGGGGCACGCGTGGGGGGGTCGGCACCCGCGGGGGGACACATGAGTGGGGGGGTCAGCACCCATGGGGGGGACACACTAGTGGGGGGGGTCAGCACCCACGGGGGGGGGGACACACTAGTGGGGGGGTCAGCACCCACGGGGGGGACACACACACACTAGTGGGGGGGGGGTCAGCACCCACGGGGGGGACACGAGTGTGGGGGTCAGCACCCACGGGGGGGCACGCGTGGGGGGGTCGGCACCCGCGGGGGACACATGAGTGGGGGTCAACACCCATGGGGGGGGACACACGAGTGGGGGGGGGGTCAGCACCCACGGGGGGGGGGGACGCGAGTGGGGGGGGTCAGCACCCATGGGGGGGACACACGAGTGGGGGGGGGGGGGTCGGCACCCACGGGGGGGGGAACGCGAGTGGGGGGGTCAGCACCCACGGGGGGGGTGTGGATGGGGGATTTTGGGTGGGGGGCCGTGGCTGGGGGGCACAGGGGACCCCCACCGCCCGGGTCCCTGGGCTTGGGGGGCTTCTGGGGGTTGTGTGGGGGGCCGGGGTCTTCCCCCTCCCCCGCCGGGTGCTGACCCCTCCCCGCCCCCCCCGCAGCCCCCCCCTCGGCCCCCGCGCGCTGGTGGCCCACCGCAACGGTTCGGGGGGGGTGCGGCTGGAGTGGATGGGCCCCCGCGAAGGGGGGGGGGCGCCCCGACCTGACGTACGCCGTGGGGTGCCGGGCGTGCCCCCCCGCGCCCCTGCGGCCCCTGCGGCCCCCTCAGCTTCGCCCCCCGGCGCGCGCGGCCTGCGCGCCCCCGCCGTGGGGGTGGGGGGCCCTGCGCCCCCGCGTCACCTACACCTTCAGCGTCAGCGCCCGCAGCGGGGTCTCCCCTCAGCCCCCGGCCCCCCCCGCGCTCGAGATCAACGTCACCGCCCAGGAGGACGGTGAGGGGCCGCCGGACCCCCCTGAGGGTGGGGGGATGCACCCCGAAACACCCCGGGACCCCCCATCCCACCCCGGGAGCCCCCGAACCACCACGGGACCCCCTGAACAACCCTGGGACCCCCCAAACCTCCCCAGGACCCCCAAACCACCCCGGGACCCCTGAACCTCCCCGGGACCCCCTGAACAACCCCGGGACCCCCCAAACCACCCCGGGACCCCCAAACCACCCCGGGACCCCCCAAACCTCCCCAGGACCCCTGAACCACCCCGGGACCCCCTGAACCTCCCCAGGACCCCTGAACCACCCCGGGACCCCCAAACCACCCTGGGACCCCCCGAACCACCACAGGACCCCCAAACCACCCCGGGACCCCCTTGAGACCCCAAAACCCCCCAAGGACCCCCCCCAGGACCACATCCCCCCCCAGGCCCCCCCCAACCCACTCTGTGACCCCCAGGGACCCCCCGTGCCCCCCGCCCCCCGCTGACCCCCCCTGGCCCCCCCGGCCCCCCGCTGACCCCGCTCCCCCAGACCCCCACTGACCCCGCCCCCCACACCCCCCCCGGCCCCCGCTGACCCCCCCCCCCGCGCCCCCCAGTGCCGCTGCCGGTGTACGACGTGGTGCGGGTGGGGGGTCGCCCACCGGGGTGACGCTGGCCTGGCCCACGCCCCCCCGCCCCCCCGGGGGCCACGTCCTGGACTACGAGGTCAAGTACTACGAGAAGGTGGGGGGGCTCCGGGGGGGTCCTGGGGGTCACTGGGGGGGCCTGGGGGCTCTGAGTGGGCTGGGGGGCTTTTGGGGGGCTCAGGGGGGTTGGGGGGTTCCTGGGGGTCACTGGGGGGTCCTGGGGGGTCTGAGGGGGGCTGGGGTTCACTGGGGGGGCTCAGGGGGGTTTGGGGGTCCTGGGGGTCACTGGGGGGCTCTGAGTGGGCTGGGGGGCTTTTGGGGGGCTCAGGGGGGGGTTGGGGGGTCCTGGGGGTCACTGGGGGGCTCAGGGGGGTTGGGGGAGTCCTGGGGGTCACTGGAGGGGTCTGAGCGGGCTGTGGGGGCTCGGGGGGTCCTGGGGGTCTGAGTGGGCTGGGGGGCTCGGGGGTCCCAAGGGACACAGGAGGGTGCCCGGGGGTGTTTGGGAGGGGGCGCACGCTGACCCCCGCAGGTGGGGGCGAGGGCCCCCCATGTTCCTGAAGGTGGGGGCGCCGCGGGCCGAGCTGGGGGCTGCGCCGGGGGGCTCTACGGGGTGCGCGTCCGCGCCCGCTCCGAGGCCGGCTACGGGGACTTCGGGCCTGAGACCCTCGCGGCCCCCGGCGCCGGTGAGCTCCCCCGAACCCCCCCCCCCCCAGCGCCCCCCACCCCCCCCAAACCCCACCCTTCCCCGGGACCCCCACCCCCCCAAATCCCCCCCCCAAATCCCCCCTCGCGGCCCCTGGCGCCGGTGAGCCCCCCCGAACCCCCCCCGAACCCCCCCAGCGCCCCCCAACCCGCCCCAAACCCCACCCTTCCCCGGGACCCCCACCCCCCCAAATACCCCCCAAATCCCCCCTCGTGGCCCCCAGCGCCGGTGAGCCCCCCGAACCCCCCGAACCCCCCTTCACCGGGACCCCCCACCCCCCAACACCCCTGGCTCCCCCCTGTCCCCCCGTGACCCCCCCCGTGACCCCTCTGGTCCCCCCCGTCCCCCCGTGACCCCTTTGTGACCCCTGTAACCCCCCGTGACCCCTGTAAGCCCCCCATGACCCCCCGTGACCCCCTTGTGACCCCTGTAACCCCCCAACCCCCCGTGACCCCCCAGCTCCCCCCGTAAGCCCCCCATGACCCCCCTGTGACCCCTGTAACCCCCGTGACCCCTGTAAGCCCCCCGTGACCCCCCCGTGACCCCTGTAACCCCCCCCGTGACCCCCCAGCTCCCCTGTAAGCCCCCCATGACCCCCCTGTGACCCCTGTAACCCCCGTGACCCCTGTAAGCCCCCGGTGACCCCTTTGTAACCTTCCCGGCTCCCCCCCGTGACCCCTTGGTGACCCCGTGACCCCTTTGTGACCCCGTGACCCCCCATGACCCTGTGCAGAGGGGGCCCCCGGGGGAGCAGGGGGCGCTGGTGGCCGGGGCGGCGGCGCTGGGGGGGCTGCTGGTGCTGGGGCTGCTGGCGGGGACCCTGCTGTGCCGCAGGTGAGGGGGGCACGGGGGGGGGGGGCCGGGGGGCACGGGGGGGCACGGGGGGGTCGGGGGGGCTCTGGGGGTCGGGGGGCACTGGGGGGCCGGGGGGGCCGGGGGTCCCGGGGGGGCTGCTGGTGCTGGGGCTGCTGGCGGGGACCCTGCTGTGCCGCAGGTGAGGGGGGCACAGGGGGTGCCAGGGGGGCACGGGGGGGTCGGGGGGGCTCTGGGGGTCCGGGGGGGGGCACGGGGGGGGGCACGGGGGGGTCGGGGGGGCTCTGGGGGGTCGGGGGGCACTGGGGGGCCGGGGGGGCCGGGGGGTCCCGGGGGGCTGCTGGTGCTGGGGCTGCTGGCGGGGACCCTGCTGTGCCGCAGGTGAGGGGGCACAGGGGGTGCCAGGGGGGCACGGGGGGGTCGGGGGGGGCTCTGGGGGTCCGGGGGGGCACGGGGGGGGGCACGGGGGGGTCGGGGGGCTCTGGGGGGTCGGGGGGCACTGGGGGGCCGGGGGGGCCGGGGGGTCCCGGGGGCTGCTGGTGCTGGGGCTGCTGGCGGGGACCCTGCTGTGCCGCAGGTGAGGGGGGCACAGGGGGTGCCAGGGGGCACGGGGGGGTCGGGGGGCTCTGGGGGTCCGGGGGGGCACGGGGGGGGCCGGGGGGTCGGGGGGGCTCTGGGGGGCCGGGGGGGCCGGGGGGTCCCGGGGGGGCTGCTGGTGCTGGGGCTGCTGGCGGGGACCCTGCTGTGCCGCAGGTGAGGGGGGCATGGGTGGGGGGTCGGGGGTGGCCGGGGGGGCACGGGGGGTCGGGGGGGCACGGGGGGGGGCAGGGGGAGCGGTGGGAGGGGCCCTGGAGGTCTGGAGGGGGGGAATGGAGGGGGCCGGGGGGGGAACGGGGGCCCGGGGGGGGGAATTGGGGGGCCTGGAGGTCCCGGGGGGGCTGGGGGGTCCCGGGGGGCTCTGGGGTACGGGGGGAGAGATGGGGGGGCTGGGGGTCCCTGGGGAACCTGGGGGGGGCTGGGGGTCCGGGGGGAACGGTGGGGGAGGGGGGGAATGGGGGGCCCTGCGGGTTTGGGGGCTCTGAGGGGGGTGGGGCTCTCGGGGGCCGCGCTCACCCTGTGCCCCCCCCCGCCCCCCAGGCGCCTGAGCCGCCGGCGCGGGGGGGACACGGAGCCGCACGAGGCCCCCGGTGAGCGCACGGCGTCGCCCCCCCCTCCCGTCCCCTCTGTGTCCCCCCCATCCCCCCACGTCCCCCCCCGTCCCCCCATGTCCCCCCCACGTCCCCCCCGTCCCCCCCGTCCCCCCCATGTCCCCCCCCGTCCCCCCCATGTCCCCCCCATGTCCCCCCCGTCCCCCCGTCCCCCCCATGTCCCCCCATGTCCCCCCATGTCCCCCCGTCCCCCCATGTCCCCCCCGTCCCCCCCGTCCCCCCCATGTCCCCTCCCGTCCCCCCCCATGTCCCCCCCGTCCCCCCCCGTCCCCCCCATGTCCCCCCATGTCCCCCCATGTCCCCCCGTCCCCCCATGTCCCCCCCCCGTCCCCCCCGTCCCCCCCATGTCCCCTCCCGTCCCCCCGTCCCCCCCATGTCCCCCCATGTCCCGCCATCCCCCCGTGTCCCCCCCGTGTCCCCGTGTGTGTCCCCCCCCCGACGGTGGCCCTGTCCCCGTGTCCCCATGTCCTCGGGGGGGGTCTGGGTGTTCCCCGAGGCCAGGGGGGTGACACTGGGGGGCACTGGGGGGCACTGGGTGATGCTGGGGTGGCACTGGGCCATACTGGGGTGACACTGGGGGGCACTGGGCCATACTGGGGTGACACTGGTGGCGCTGGGCGCAGGGGGGACGCTGTACATCGACCCGCTGACGTACGAGGACCCCGGGCTGGCCCTGGGGGGCACTGGGGTGGCACTGGGGGGCACTGGGGGGCACTGGGGTGGCACTGGGCCATACTGGGGTGACACTGGGGTGACACTGGTGACACTGGGGGGCACTGGGCCATACTGGGGTGACACTGGTGACACTGGTGGCGCTGGGCGCAGGGGGGACGCTGTACATCGACCCGCTGACGTACGAGGACCCCGGGCTGGCGCTGGGGGGCACTGGGGGGCACTGGGGGGCACTGGGTGATACTGGGGTGACACTGGGCCATACTGGGGTGACACTGGTGACACTGGTGGCGCTGGGCGCAGGGGGGACGCTGTACATCGACCCGCTGACGTACGAGGACCCCGGGCTGGCGCTGCGGGACTTCGCGCAGGAGATCGCCGCCGCCTGCGTCACCATCGAGGAGGTCATCGGCGCAGGTGCCCCGCCCCCCAAACCGGGCCCCCAAAACCGGGCCCCCCCAAAACGGGCCCCCCAAACCGGCCCCCTGCACCCCCAAACCGGCCCCCTGCCCCCCCCAAACCGGGCCCCGCCCCCCAAACCGGGCCCTGCCCCTAAACTGGGCCCCCCAAACCAGTCCCCCCCAAACCGGCCCTCTGCCCCCCAAACTGGGCCCCCCCAAACTGGGCCCCCCAAACCAGTCCCCCCCAAACCGGGCCCCCCAAACTGGCCCCCCCCGCCCGCCCCCAAAACCGGGCCCCCCCAAACTGGCCCTCTGCCCCCCAAAACCGGGCCCCTCCCCCCAAAACCATGTCCCCCGTGTCCCCAGGGAGTTCGGGGAGGTGTGGGGGTGCTGTGGGGTGCCGTGGGGTGACGTGTCCCCCCCCCGCGCCCCAGGGGAGTTTGGGGAGGTGTGGGGGTGCCGGGGGTGCTGTGGGGGTGCTGGGGGGTGCCGTGTCCCCCCCCACGACCCAGGGGAGTTCGGGGAGGTGTGGGGGTGCCGGGGGTGACGCGTCCCCCCCAATGTCCCCAGGGGAGTTCGGGGAGGTGTGGGGGTGCCGGGGGTGACGCGTGTCCCCCATGTCCCCCCCAATGTCCCCAGGGGAGTTCGGGGAGGTGTGGGGGTGCCGGGGGGTGACGCGTCCCCCCCCCGCGCCCCAGGGGAGTTCAGGGAGGTGTGGGGGTGCCGGGGGTGACGTGTCCCCCCCAATGTCCCCAGGGGAGTTCGGGGAGGTGTGGGGGTGCCGGGGGGTGCTGTGGGGTGCCGGGGGTGACGTGTCCCCCATGTCCCCCCCCGCGCCCCAGGGGAGTTTGGGGAGGTGTGCCGCGGGCGCCTGGCGCTGCCGGGCCGGCCCGAGGCGCGGGTGGCGGTGAAGACGCTGAAGGGGGGCGCGGGCGAGCGCCAGCGCCGCGAGTTCCTGCGCGAGGCCGCGCGCATGGGGCAGTTCGCGCACCCCAACGTGGTGCGGCTGCGCGGCGTGGTGACGGCCGGGCGCGCCCGCCATGATCCTCACCGAGTTCATGGAGAACGGCGCGCTCGACGCCTTCCTGCGGGTACGGGGGCGCGGGGGGCGCGCGGGGGCGCTGGGGGGATGTGAGGGGACACAGGGGGCGCGGGGGGACGAGAGGGGTGACACTGGCGCGCCCGCCATGATCCTCACCGAGTTCATGGACAACGGGGGGATGTGGGGCCTTCCTGCGGGACGTGGGGCGCGGGGGGACGCGGGGACATTGGGGGGACATTGGGGACACCGGGGGACGCGGGGACATCAGGGGGGATGTGGGGGGACACGGGGACATCGGGGACGCAGGGACATTGGGGACACAGGGACACTGGGGGGACGTGTGGATGTTGGGAGGACATGTGGGGACATCGGGGACATTTGGGGGACATTGGGGACACGGGGACATTGGGGGTCGTGGGGATGTTGGGGGGATGTGGGGACACTGGGGGGACACAGGGACATTGGGGGGATGCAGGGACATCGGGGGGACGTGGGGATGTTGGGGGGACGTGGGGACATTTGGGGGACATTGAGGGGACACGGGGACATCAGGGGACGTGGGGACATTGGGGGGACATTGGGGGGCACGTAGGGACACTGGGGACACAGGGACGTCGGGGGACGTGTGGATGTTGGGGGGACGTGGGGACATTTGGGGGACATTGAGGGGACACGGGGACATCAGGGGACATTGGGGGGCACGTAGGGACACTGGGGACACAGGGACATCGGGGGACGTGTGGATGTTGGGGGGATGTGGGGACATGGGGACATTTGGGGGACATTGAGGGGACACGGGGACATCGGGGGGTCATGGGGATGTTGGGGGGACGTGGGGACACGGGGGGACACAGGGACATCAGGGGACGTGGGGATTTTGGGGGGATGTGGGGAGATTGGGGGGACATGGGGGGACACAGGGACATCGGGGGTCGTGGGGATGTTGGGGGGATGTGGGGGGCTGTGGGGGTCATGGGGATGTGGGGATTTTGGGGGCTGCTGGGGGGACGTGGGGACGTGGCGACACGCGGGACGCGGACGACGCAAGGCACACGCGGGCGCCACGCCACGCCACACACGGTGACACCCGCGCCGGCGAGGCCGCAGCCCCGCGTCCCCCCACCCCTTGGCGACCGCGTCCCCCCCCCGGTGCCGCGTGTCCCCCCTCGGTGCCGCGTCCCCCCCGTGACGCCCCCGCCCGCAGGGCCGCGCGGGGACGCTGTGCGCGCTGCAGCTGGTGGCCATGCTGCGCGGCGTGGCGGCCGGGATGCGCTACCTGGCGCAGGCCGGCTTCGTGCACCGCGACCTGGCGGCGCGCAACGTGCTGGTGGACGCGCAGCTGGTCTGCAAGGTCTCGGATTTCGGGCTGTCCCGCGCCCTGCGCGAGGGGGGCGCGCACGACCCCACCTACACCAGCTCGCTGGTCAGCACCGGGCGGGGGCGCCGCCGCGGGGGGGTCCCACCAGGGCTCGGGTCTCTGAAGTTTGGGGTCCCACCAGGGCTGGGGTTCCTCTGAAGATTTGGGGTCTCACCAGGGTTGGGGTCCCACCAGGGTTGGGTCCCACCAGGGTTGGGGTTCCTCTGAAGATTTGGGGTCCCACCAGCGTTGGGGTCTCTCAGGGTTGGGTCCCACCAGGGCTGGGGTCTCTGAAGATTTGGGGTCCCACCAGGGTTGGGGTCCCACCAGGGTTGGGGTTCCTCTGAAGATTTGAGGTCCCACCAGGGTTGGGGTGCCACCAGGGTTGGGGTCTCTGAAGTTTGGGGTCTTTGAAGGGTTGGGGTCCCTCAGGGCTGGGGTCCCACCAGGGTTGGGGTCTCTCAGGGGTTGGGTCCCTGTGGGGTGGGGGTCCCATGGGGGTGGGCTCGGGGGGGGCTGAGTCCCGTGGGGGTGGGGTCCCCGGGAGTTTTGGGGTCCCGTGGGGTGGAGGCCCCCTGACCCCCCAGGGCGGGAAGATCCCGATCCGCCGGGGAGTTGGGGTCCCAGGGGTTGGGCTCCTGGGGGGTTGGGGTCCCGTGGGGTGGGGGTCCCGTGGGCGGGGTCCCGTGGGTGGGGGTCCCTGACCCCCGGCCCCCCAGGGCGGGAAGATCCCGATCCGCTGGACGGCCCCCGAGGCCATCGCCTCCCGCGAGTTCAGCTCGGCCAGCGACGCCTGGAGCTTCGGCATCGTGCTCTGGGAGGTGCTGTCCTTCGGAGAGCGGCCCTACTGGGACATGTCCAACCAGGACGTGAGTGGGGCCCCCCCTGGACCCCCCCTGAACCCCCCCGGGACCCCCCAAAACCCTCCGGACCCCCCCCGGACCCCAGGAACCTCCCCAGAACCCCTGAGATCCCCTCAACCCCCGGGCCCTACTGGGACATGTCCAACCAGGACGTGAGTGGGGGCCCCCTGACCCCCCCGGGACCCCCCAAAACCCTCCGGACCCCCCCGGGACCCCCCAAAACCCTCCGGAGCCCCCCAGACCCCAGGAACCTCCCCAGACCCCCGAGATCCCCCAGACCCCCAGGCCCTGCTGGGACGTGTCCAACCAGGGACGTGAGTGGGGGCCCCCTGACCCCCCCCGGGACCCCCCCGGGACCCCCAAACTCCTGAGACCCCCCGGAGACCTGGGACCCCAAGGAGGGGCTGGGGGGACCCAGATGCCTGGGTCCCCCTGGGACGGGGGCTCCCCCATCCTGGGGTCCCCTGAGACCCCCACCCCCCCCACCCCCCATCCCCCCCCAGACCCCTGAGCCCCCCAGACCCCCGAGCCCCCCCCCAGACCCCTGACACCCCCCGCCCCCCCATCCCCCCCAGACCCCCGAGCTGCCCCAGACCCCTGACCCCCCCAGACCCCTGAGCCCCGCAGGCCCCCGAGCCCCCCCCCCACACCCCCTGACCCCCCCCGCCCCCCCAGGTGATCGACGCCGTGGAGCAGGGCTACCGGCTGCCGCCGCCCCCCGCTGCCCCCCCCCATCTCGGGGTCCCCTGAGCCCCCCCACGCCCCCGGACCCCCCCACGCCCTCCCCCGCCCCCCCCACGCCCCCGGACCCCCCCGCCCCCCAGGTGATCGACGCCGTGGAGCAGGGCTACCGGCTGCCGCCGCCCCCCCCCATCTCGGGGTCCCCTGAGCCCCCCCATCCCCCCCCCCACGCCCCCGGACCCCCCCCAGACCCCCGACCCCCCCCCCGCCCCCCCAGGTGATCGACGCCGTGGAGCAGGGCTACCGGCTGCCGCCGCCCCCCGCTGCCCCCCCCCCGCTGCACCGCCTGATGCTGCAGTGCTGGCAGCGCGAGCGGGGGGCGCGGCCCCGCTTCCCCGACATCGTGCGCGCGCTCGACCGCCTCATCCGGCACCCGGCCGCGCTGCGCGTGCCCGCCGCCCCCGACCCCCACCCGTGAGCGGGGGGCTGAGGGGGGCAGGGGGGGCTGGGGGGCGTGCGGGGGCTCGGGGGGGCCGAGGGGGGATCCCAGATATGGGGGGCCCTGGGGTGGGGGGGTCCTGGACATGGGGGGGCATTGGGGGGGCGTGGGGGCGGGGCTGGGGGGCCTTGGGTGGGGGTCCCAGATATGGGGGGGCCCTGGGGTGGGGGACGTGGGGGGACTTGGGTGCGGGGTCCTGGACGTGGGGGGGCCTTGGGGACGGGGCTGGGGGGGTCTTGGGTGGGGGATCCCAGATATGGGGGGGCCCTGGGGTGGGGGGGTCCTGGACATGGGGGGGCATTGGGGGGGCGTGGGGGCGGGGCTGGGGGGGCCTTGGGTGGGGGGTCCCAGATATGGGGGGCCCTGGGGTGGGGGGGACGTGGGGGGACTTGGGTGCGGGGTCCTGGACGTGGGGGGGCCTTGGGGACGGGGCTGGGGGGGTCTTGGGTGGGGGGTCCCAGATATGGGGGGGCCCTGGGGTGGGGGGGTCCTGGACGTGGGGGGGCCTTGGGGGGGCTTGGGGACGGGGCTGGGAGGGGCCGAGGGGGGCTGGGGGGGTCTTGGGTGGGGGTCCCAGATATGGGGGGCCCTAGGGTGGGGGGGACATGGGGGGACTTGGGTGGGGGGTCCTGGACATGGGGGGTCCTGGGGGGGACATGGGGGGCTTTGGGGGGAGGTTCAGGACATGTGGGGCATTTTGGGGGGGGGGAACGTGGGGGGCCTTGGTTGGGGGTCCCGGATGTGTGGGGCCGTGGGGGCGTAGGGGGGTGTGGGGGGCTTGGGTGGGGGGTCCTAGGGTGAGGGGGGCCCTTGGGGGGAAATTGGGGGGCTCAGACTTGGGGGGCCTTTGGGGGGTGTGGGTTGTGGGGCGCAGAGGGGCGCTGACCCCCGCCCGACCCCCGCAGGGCGGCCCCCCCCTGCCTGGCGCAGCCCGGCCCCCCGGCCCCCCCTCCCCCTCGCTGGGCGCCCCCGGCGTCACCCGCGTGGAGCTGCTGCCGCGCCCCCGCAGCCAGTACGGGGGGGGGGTCTGGGGGGGCGTGGGGGAATTGGGGGGCGTGAGGTGGGGATGTGGGGGTTGTGGGGGGGTCTGGTAGGGGTGGGGGGGGGTCTGAGGGGGTCGTGGGGGCGTGGGGGGGAATGGGGGGCTGGGGGGGAACACGGGGGTGGGGGCGTGCGGGGGTGGGGGGGACATGGGGGGTTGGGGGCCGTGGGGGGCGTGGCCGTGGCGCTGACCCCCATGCCCCCCCTCCCCCGCAGGGACCTGCTGCGCGCGGGGGTGCCGCCGGCCGGGCAGCGAATCGCGGACGGCGCCCGCGACCCGCAGAGCCCCGCCCCCAAGGGCGACGCCCGCTTCTGAGCCCCGCCCCCTCCCCGGTAAGATGGCCGCCGGGGATCCGTTCTGGGGGGCTGGGCCCCGCCCGCGTCGCCAAGATGGCCGCCGCCCGCCCCGCCCTGTCACGCCACGGTGCGACTTTGCCACCGTGATGTCACAGTGACATCACCGGCACCGATGACATCATCACTCGCCGCCCGCCTGCCCCAGCTTGGTGATGTCACAGGGGAGCACGGCTGTGGGTGGGGCCTTGTGCGTGATGTCACGCCCTGTGATGTCACACCCCGTGATCTCACACCCTGTGATGTCACACCCTGTGATGTCACATCCCGCTGTGTCACACCCCGCCATGCCACACCCTGTGATGTCACACCCTGTGATGTCACACCCCGCTGTGTCACACCCCATGACATCACCACCCAGGAACCATTGTGACCTCATCACCGCGGGGCTGTGATGTCACAGGGCCCTGCTGATGTCACGGCTCTTTGGCCCCACCCCCCCACTGCCCCAAAGTGGGCGGAGCCCGTGTGGGCGTGGCCGGGGGGCGGGGCCCTCGGCCCGGTTTTATTCCCCGTTCTGTCGGCAGCCAATAAAATCGCGGCGACGGCGGCAGCGGGCGCTGTGCTAACGAGGGGGCGGGGCCGCAGCTGGGTCCTGTCGCCCCTCCCCCCTCAGCTCAGGGGTTCCCAGTTCCCCCAGTTCCCCCAGTTCCCCCAGCGCCCCCAGCGCCGCCGCCCCCCCCGCAGTCGCCGCCGTCCCCGCGCCCCGCGCCGTCCCCGCGCCCCGACGTCCCCGCGCTCCCAGGCGGCGCCGGCCAGCGCTCCCGCCGTCCCCTGCAGCGTCCAGGCCAGCAGGGCCAGGCGCCGCCGCGCGCGTCGTCGTCGTCGTCGTCGTCGCTGACGTCATCGCCGCCGGCCCCGCCCCCGCGCGCCGGCAGCGCGTGCGCCCCGCGCCCCAGCAGCACGTGGCGGAACGGGGCGGCCAGCGGCGACACGAAGGGCGACAGCAGCGAGGCCTCGGCCTGCGGAGCGGGGAGGGGGCGGGGTCAGCGGCGGCGCGGCGACGACGTCGGCCGCGCCGCGGCGATGACGTCACTCACGGCCATGATGCGGGCGTTGAAGCCGCGGTTCAGCCGCTCGTTGGTGGCGTCCGAGCTCGCCATCTCGCGCCGCAGCGCCGCCGCCGCGCGCACCACGTCGCCGCGCGCCGAGGACAGGCACTGCAGGGACAGCCCCCGCGCCTGCGGGCGGCGCCGCGCTGCTTTCTACTGGTTCGGACTGGTCTGTACTGGTCCGGCCCCGACGGGGCGCCTTCCCCGCCGCGCGGGGGTCCAGGGGCAGCCCCAGCGCCTCCCAGTGCCACCCAGCGCCTCCCAGTGCCCTCCCAGTGCCACCCAGCACCTCCCAGTGCCATACTGGTTCATACTGGTCTATACTGGTCTGACCTGGAGGGACACCAGCTGGAACAGCAGCACGTCCCACAGTGCACAGGGGTCCAGGGACAGCCCCAGTGCCTCCCAGTGCTCCCCCAGTGCCCTCCCAGCGCCACCCAGCGCCTCCCAGTGCCGTACTGGTTCATACTGGTGCATACTGGTTCATACTGGTGCATACTGGTGCGCCAGGTGGCGCAGCAGCACATCCCCCAGTGCGCTGGGGTCCAGGGGCAGCCCCAGTGCCTCCCAGTGCTCCCCCAGTGCCCTCCCAGTGCCACCCAGCACCTCGCAGTGCCATACTGGTGCATACTGGGCTGACCTGGAGGGGCGCCAGGTGGCGCAGCAGCACATCCCCCAGCGCGCCGGGGTCCAGGGGCAGCCCCAGTGCCTCCCAGTGCTCTCCCAGTGCCACCCAGCCCCTGCCGGTGCCCCCCCAGTGCCCTCCCGGTGCCACGCAGCGCCTCCCAGCGCCATACTGGTTCGCACTGGTGCACACTGGGCTGACCTGGAGGGGCGCCAGGCGGCGCAGCAGCGCGTCCCCCAGCGCGCCGGGGTCCAGGGGCAGGCGGGCGTCGTGGCCCAGGCGCAGCAGCAGCTGGGCGGCCACCGCGGCCACGGCGCGGGCCACCGCCGGCAGCCGCCCCCGCAGCCGCCGCCTGCAGCCGGCCCAGCGTGTCCTCGCGCGTGCCCAGCGCCGCCCGCGACCACGCCCCGGGGGCCTGCGGGGGGACGGGGGGGGGGATGGGCGCGCGGCGGGCCGGGGGAGGGGCGGCGGGGAGGGGGCGCGGGCGCCGTCCCCACCTCCTCGAAGCCCAGCTCCAGCGCCGGCACGCCGGCGGCGGCGGCGAAGGGGAAGGCGCCGCTTTCGGGGGGCAGCGGGCGGATCCTGGGGGGAGGGGACGGCCACGCCCGGGTGTCGGCGGGGAGGGGGCCGGGCCGGACCCCTCCCCCGTCCCGTCCCCGCCCCTCCCCCCGGGGCGCGGCCGCTCACACGTCGCTCTCCCAGGCGCCGCCCGGCCGCGTCAGCTGCTCCAGGAGGCTCCGCCCCCCCCTCGTTGGGGCTCTCCACCTTGGGGGGGGAGGGGCGGGGGGTGAGGGGAGGGGTCAAGCCCCCCCACCCCTCCCCCACCCCGCCCCGCCCCTCCCCCACCTGGCTGAGGGCGCTCTCCAGCAGCTTGACCAGCGTGGGGCTGGTTTTGGCCACCAAACGGTCGTCGCCTGGGGGGGGAGGGGTCAGAGGGGACCCCCGCGTGGGGGGAGGGGAGGGGGGGGACACGCACCCCTCCCCCACCCCGGGGGCGGGGGAGGGGCTCACCCAGCACGGCCTGGTCCAGGCTGATGTAGGCGGCGGCTTTGGTGTGGAGGAGGCCGGGGTAGCCCTGGGGTCACGGAGGGGTCACGGCGGGGTCACCGCGGGGTCGCGGTGGGGTCGCGGCGGGGTCGCGAAGGGGTCGCGGCGGGGTCGCGGGGGCGGGGCTCACCTCCAGCCACTCGGTGGCCCCCAGGTGCCCGACTCCGCCCCCGTCCCAGCTGACGAACAGCAGCGTCCGGCGCAGCTGGAACCCTGCGGGGGAGGGGAGCGCGGCGTGGGCCACGCCCCCGGCCCCACCCCCCAGGGCCACGCCCCCCCAGGGCCACGCCCCCTCACCGTCCCGCCCCATGGCGGCGAAGAGCTGGGCCAGCTCCAGCAGCAGCGCGGTGCCGACCCCCGAGGCCGCCGCCCCCGGCCCCAGCGAACCGCGCCGCGCCCCCACGATGATGTAACAGTCTGCCGGGGGGGGCCGCGGTCAGGCGGGATGGCCCCGCCCCCTCTCCGTAAGCCACACCCACTCACGCATTGCCCCCGCCCCCCGCGCCACACCCTTAGCGCCGCTGCACAGGCCCCGCCCCCTTAAGCTCCGCCCCCACCGACTCGCCCAGCCTGGCCACGCCCCCATCGGCCCCACCCGATTGGCCACACCCTGATTGGCCACGCCCCCTCCCTCCAGCAGCCGCGCCCAGGCCAGCACCCTCCCCCCATAGCCCCTCCCCCCACAGCCCCGCCCCCTTTACCCCACCCACCCTAAGCTCCGCCCCCACATCCCACTGGCTGACCACGCCCCCATCGGCCACACGCAATTGGCCACACCCCCGTTGACCACGCCCCCACCCCTCCCTCTAGCAGCCCCTCCCCCCAGCCCGTACCCCCCACCTTCCCCCCTCAGGCCCCTCCCCGGCCCCGCCCCCGCCCCCTCAGGCCCCGCCCCCAGGCCCCGCCCCCAGGCCCCGCCCCCCGGCCCCGCCCCTCACCCGGCTCCAGCCGCCCCTCCAGGGCCCCGAAGACGCTGGTGAGGGTCCCGGGCGCCGTCCCCCCGCCCACGCTGAGGCGCAGGCTCCGCCCCCGCGCGCCCGGCCGGTACCACAGCCCCCGCGCGGGGGGCCCCAGTGCGCCGGCGCCCGCGGCCCCCCAGCACCCTGCGCGCGGGACCCCCCCCGGCCCCTCGTTACCCAGCCGCCCCCGTTACCCCGCCCCCTGCCCCTAATGGGGGGTCCCGGGGGTCTGGGGGGGGGCCCGGGGGTCCCGGGGCTTTGGGGGGGTCCTGGGTGGGGGTCCCAAGGGTTTGGGGGAGGTCCGGGGGGTCTGGGGGTCCTGGGGGGGTCTCAAGGGTTTGGGGGGATCCCAGCGGGTCCCAGGGTGGGGGTCCTGGGGGGGGTCCTCGGGGATTGCAGGGTGAGGGTCTGGGGGGTCCCAGGGGGTCCCAGGGGGGTCGCAGGGTGGGGGTCTGTAGGGGGTCCCGGGGGGTCTGGGGGTTCGCAGGGGATCCCAGGGGTGCCGGGGGGCCCGGGGGGGTCCCGGGGGGGTCTGGGAGGTCCCAGGGGGTCCCGGGGGGTCTGGGGGTTCCCAGGGGATCCCAGGGGTGCCGGGGGGCCCGGGGGGGTCTGGGAGGTCCCAGGGGTCCCAGGGGTCCCGGGGGGTCTGGGGGTCCCAGGGGGTCCCAGGGGGTCCCAGGGGGGTCTGGGGGTGCGCAGGGGGTCCCGGGGTGCCGGGGGGCCGTACCGCAGCAGGCGAGCGGCCGTGTTGGCGCTGAGGGGGTGGGCGGGGATGGGGGGCAGCCCGGGGGGCGGCGGGGGGGGCCCGGCCGGTGAAGGAGGGGAAGCCCCGGCTGTAGGGGTCCCCCGAGCCGTCCTGCACCTGCGGGGGGAGGTCAGAGCCCCCCAGACCCCCCGGGACCCCCAAACCGCCCCAGAGCCCCCCCAGACCCCCCGGGACCCCCAAACCGCCCCAGAGCCCCCCCAGACCCCCCAAACCCCTCACACCCACCCCCAGCCCCCCAAACCTCCCCCCATTCCCACCCCTCCCCCCCTTGCTCCCCACAACCCCCCTCGCCCCACCCCCCTCCTCCTCTCAGCCCCCCCCCCCCTTCCCCCCCCCGAGGCCCACAGGGACCCCCGCACCCCCCGCCCCTCCCCCACTCACGTGCACGGTGACTGCCGTGTCCCCCCCAGCCCGGGCGCCCCCGGGCCCGGCCGTGTCCTGGGGGTCGGGGTACAGCAGCACCCCCGCCGCCCCCGCCCCCGCCGCCGCCGCCACCTGCACACGCGGGCACGCTGCTGCGCTGCCCCTCCCCCACCCAGGGAGCCCAGCACCCCCCCCCCCCCCCCCCACGGGAGCCCCCAGCGCTCGGCCCCTCCCCCACACAGACCCCACTATCCTCCCCTCCCCCACCCCAGGGACCCTGGCCCCCTCCCCCATCCGAGGATGTCAGCCCCTCCCCCGTTGAGGACCCCGGCCCCTCCCCCGCCTGCCAATACCCCAGCCCCTCCCCCACCCCCCGCCCCTCCCCTCTGAGAACCCAGCCCCTCCCCGCCCCGGGGACCCCAGCACGCAGCCCCTCCCCCACCCCCCGGCCCCTCCCCCACCTTGGCGGCCGGCGACCCCCGCCCCAGGCGCAGCAGCAGCAGGTTCCCGCGGGGCGACACGCCCCTCCCCCGCAGCAGCGCCAGGTCCTGGGGGCGCCCGTAGTGCCCGTACACCAGCCCCCCCTGGGGTCAGGGGTCAGGGGTCAGAGGTCGGGGTCAGGGTCGGGGGTCAGGGGACAGGGTTGGGGGCAGGGTCAGGGTCAGAGGTCAGGGCTGAGAACACAGCTCAGAGGTCAGGGTTGGGGTCAGAGGTCAGGGGTTGGGGTCAATAATGAGGTCAGAGCCCAGGAATCAGGGTGAGGGTTGGGGTCAGAGCTCAGCGGTCAGAGGTCAGGGGTGAGGGGTTGGGAGTCAGGGGGCAGGGTTGGGGTCAGGGTTGATGTCAGGGCTCAGGATCGGGGTCAGAGGTCAGGGGCGAGGGGTCGGGGGTCAGGGCCAGGGCTCAGGGCGGGGGTCGGGGGTCGGGGGTCAGGGGTCGGGGGTCACCGTGGCGTTGCCGGGGGCGCTCCATGCGCAGAAGGCCTCGGGGTCCAGGCGCAGCCGCTCCAGCTCCCGCCCCCGCGTCCACCCACAGCAGCGCCGCCGCCCCTGCGGGGTCGGGGGTCGGGGTCAGGGGTCAGAGGTCAGGGGTCGGGCTCCCCAGCGACCCTCTGTAACCCCTGACCTCCCGTGACCCCCACCCCCTGTAACTCCCCCAGCACCCCTCCCCCACCGTGACCCTTGACCCCTGCCCCCCGCCCCCAGCACAGGCCCCACCCCCTGACCCCTGACCCCACCCCGGCCCCGCCCCCGTACCGTGTGGGCAGGGGGAGGGGCTGGGGGCGGCTCCAGGCCCGGCTCAGCCCCGCCCCCGCCATGGCGCTCAGCACGGCCTGGGCCAGGCTCCGCCCCCTCGCCGACCCCGCCCCGTGCGGCGCCGCGCTCACCTCCCTGCGGGGGGGGCGGGGTCACAGGTCAGAGGTCACGGGAAGGGGGTCACGGCGGGGTCAGGGGTCAGGGGTCACTCACCGCACCCAGGCCTCCACCCGCTCCTCCCGCCAATGGCGCTGCAGCATCTCCCGCAGGCGGGGCCACGTGGGCGGGGCCTCGTCGCTGGCCACGCCCCCCTCCTCCTCCAGGGCGGGGCCTCCCGGCACGGGCCCCGCCCCCGCCCCGCCCCCGCAGGGAACGTGGCCAATCCCGGCCACCAGCAGCCCTGGGGGGGAGGGGCGAGCGGGGAGTGGGGTCACGGGGCGCAAGGGGTAACGGGGTGTAAGGGTGTAAGGGGGTAAGGGGTAAGGAGTAACAGGGTGTAAGGGGTAACGGAGTGCAAGGGCGTAAGGGGTGTAAAGGGGTGTAAGGAGGTAAGCAGTAACAGGGTGTAAGGGGTAATGGGGTGTAAGGGGTAACAGGGTGTAAGGGTGTAAGAGGTGTAAGGGGTAAGGAGTAACAGGGTGTAAGGGGTAACGGGGTGTAAGGGGTAACAGGGTGTAAGGGGTGTAAGGGGTGTAAGGGTGTAAGAGGTGTAAGGGGTAAGGAGTAACAGGGTGTAAGGGGTAACGAGGTGTAAGGGGTGTAAGGGGTAACGGGGTGTAAGGGTGTAAGGGGTGTAAGGGGGTAAGGAGTAACACGGTGTAAGGGGTAACGGGGTATAAGGGGGTAAGGGGTGTAAGGGGGTAAGCAGTAACAGGGTGTAAGGGGTAACAAGGTGTAAGGGTGTAAGGGGCGTAAGGGGGTAAGACGTGTAAGGGGTGTAAGGAGATAAGGAGTAACAGGGTGTAAGGGGTAACAGGGTGTAAGGGTGTAAGGGGTGTAAAGGGGTGTAAGGGGGTAAGGGGGTAAGGGGTAAGGAGTAACAGGGTGTAAGGGGTGTAAGGGTGTAAGGGGTAAGGAGTAACAGAGTGTAAGGCGTAACGGGGTGTAAGGGTGTAAGGGGTGTAAGGGGTAAGGAGTAACAGGGTGTAAGGGGTAACGGAGTGCAAGGGTGTAAGGGGTGTAAAGGGGTGTAAGGGGGTAAGGAGTAACAGAGTGTAAGGGGTAACAAGGTGTAAGGGTGTAAGGGGCGTAAGGGGGTAAACAGATGTAAGGGGTGTAAGGGGGTAAGAGGTAACGGGGTGTAAGGGGGTAAGGACTAACAGGGTGTAAGCGGTAATGGGGTGTAAGGGGTAACAGGGTGTAAGGGTGTAAGAGGTGTAAGGGGTAAGGAGTAACAGGGTGTAAGGGGTAACGGGGTCTAAGGGATAACAGGGTGTATGGGTGTAAGACGTGTAACGGGTGTATGGGTGTAAGAGGTGTAAGGGGGTAAGGAGTAACAGGGTGTAAGGGGTAACAGGGTGTAAGGGGTAAGGAGTAACAGGGTGTAAGGCGTAACGGGGTGTAAGGGGTGTAAAGGGGTGTAAGGGGGTAAGGAGTAACAGGGTGTAAGGGGTAACAAGGTGTAAGCGGTGTAAGAGGTGTAAGGGGGTAAGGAGTAACAGGGTGTAAGGGGTAACCGGGTGTAAGGCGTAAAAGGGTGTAAGGGGCGTAAGGGCGCAAGGGGTAAACGGGTGCAAGGGGTAAAGGGGCGTAAGGGTGTAAGGGCATAAGGGGGTAACGGGGTGTAAGGACACAAGGGGTAAAGGGGCGCAAGGGTGTAAAGGGCGTAAGGGGTAACAGGGTGTAAGGGGTAACAGGGTGTAAGGGGTGTAAGGGGCGCAAGGGGTAAAGGGGTGTAAGGGTGTAAAGGGCGTAAGGGGGTAACGGGGCGTAAGGGCGTGGCGGCCCCCGCGGATCCGTACCGGCCAGGAACGCGGAGGCGGAGCCGAGCGCCAGGACCACGAGGGGGCGGAGCCGGGGGCGGGGCCTCCGCCGGGGGCGGGGCGAGGGGCGGGGCAGCTGCACGATGGGGGCCCCCTCCCCTCCTCCTGCTCCCCTCCCCCCCGCGGGGGTCCCGGTGCCGGCGGTAGGACACCGCCCCTCCCCCCCCCGGGGGCTGCGGCACCGCGTCAGGGGGGCGCCCGGGGTGGGGGGAGGGGCCCGGGCGCCCCTTTTGGGGGGGGGGGGGGCTGGGGGGAGGGGGACCCTGGGGTCTGTTTTATGGAGGGGGAGGGGGGAGGGGGAGCCGGGCGCCCCTTTTTGGGGGGGGACCCCGGGGTCCCTTTTTGGGGGGTCGGGATGGGGGAGGGGGACCCCCGGGGTCCGTTTTTGGGGGGGTGGGGGAGGGGCGTTACCCGCGCGCGGAAGCAGCGTCCCAGCGCCTCCATCGCCGCGTCCTGGCCGGGGGGGGGGGGGGGGAGGGGGCGGTCGGTGGGGCCGTCCCGGGGCTGCTGCCCCCCTCCCCCACCATAGGGCGGCCTTGCCCCTCCCCCACCCCCCCTCGGCGCACCCCCGCCCCCCAAACCCCCCTCCCCCCCCGCTCCCCCTGCGCCCCCCGGCCCCGCTCACCCCTGGGCCGCGCGCTCCGGCTTTGCCCCGCCCCCTCCCGAGGCGCGAAAAGGGGGCGGAGCCGCGGGGACCGGAAGGGGCGGGGCTCCGCCGAAAGAGGGCGGGGCTTGTGTGGGAAGAGGCGGGACGGGGCGGCGCCGCTTGCGGGCAAGGGGGCGTGGCTTGGTGCGGGAGTGGGCGTGGCTTAGTGGGGAAAGGGGGCGTGGCTACGCGAGGCCCCGCCCCGGCGCCGCCCGGTCTGGCTGCCCCTTATCTGACCCCGGTCATTGACCCCGGGGGGAGGGGAGCCGGGGGCGCCCAGTGTTTGGGGGGGGAGGTCCCACAGGTGGGGGTCCCGGGTGGGGGGACCCGGGGGTCCGGGGGGTCAGAGGGGTTGGGGGGGGTCCCAGCAGTTTGGGGGGTCCCAGCGGTTTGGGGGGGTCCCAGGGGTCCGGGGGTCGCAGGAGTTTGGGGGGGTCCCAGCGGTCTGGGGGGTCAGAGGGGTTTGGGGGGGGGTCCCAGCGGTTTGGGGGGTCCCAGGGGTCCGGGGGGTCTCAGGAGTTCGGGGGTCGCAGGAGTTCGGGGGGGGTCCCAGCCGTCTGGGGGGTCAGAGGGGTTTGGGGGGTCCCAGCGGTTTGGGGGGTCCCAGGGGCCCGGGGGGTCTCAGGAGTTCGTGGGGGTCCCAGCGGTCTGGGGGGGTCAGAGGGGTTTGGGGGGGTCCCAGCGGTTTGGGGGGTCCCAGGGGTCTGGGGGGGTCTCAGGAGTTCGGGGGGTCCCAGCGGTTTGGGGGGGTCCCAGGGGTCCGGGGGGGTCGCAGGAGTTCGGGGTGGGTCCCAGCGGTTTGGGGGGTCCCAGGGGTCCAGGGGGGTCCCAGGGGTCTGGGGGGTCTCAGGAGTTCGGGGGGTCCCAGCGGTTTGGGGGGTCGCAGGGGTCCGGGGGGTCCCGGCTGCGGCGCAGGACGAGGCGGGGGAGGGGCTCAGATAAATATTCTTTGTTCTCATTAAGTTACGGGGGGAGGGGCGTTGGGAGGAGTGCGTCTCCCCTGAGTGACAGCTGTCAATCAATCGCCCGCGGGGCCTGGGCGTGCAGCCTCGTGACGGGCAGCTGTCAATCAACTGGGTCGCTCAGGCAGGAGGAGGATGATTGACAGCTGTCAATCACCTGCCGGTACGTCCAACGTGCCGGGGGAGGGTCCGCGGGGTGGGGGGGGGAATGGGGGTGCGCTGGATGATTGACAGCCGTCCGTCATCGCGCGCAGGCGTCGGCGAGGAAGAGGCGCACTTTCCCGCGCAGGAAGCTGCTGTGCACCCCCAGCAGCCGGGGCAGCGTCCGCACCCGCACCCCCCGGGGGGCTCGGCCCGCGGGGGGCCCTGGGGGGCAGGGGGCGGTCAGGGACCCCCGGAGGCCCCCCAGCACCCCAAACTGGGACAGAGACCCCCCAGCACCCCAAACTGGGACAGGGACCCCCCCCCCAGCACCCCAAACTGGGACAGAGACCCCCCAGCAACCCAAACTGGGACAGGGACCCCCCCCAGCACCCCAAACTGGGACAGAGACCCCCCAGCACCCCAAACTGGGACAGGGACCCCCCCCAGCACCCCAAACTGGGACAGAGACCCCCCAGCACCCCAAACTGGGACAGGGACCCCCCCCAGCACCCCAAACTGGGACAGGAACCCCCCGGCCCCCCCCGGATCCCCCTTCCCCACTCATTTCCTCCACCACGACCCCCACACCAGGATGGGGACCCCCCAAAGACCCCCCCAACCCTCCCCCTCCGTACCGGCACGGGGACCCCCAGGACCCCCCCAAACCCCCCATACCAGCTCGGGGACCCTCAGGACCCCCAAACGCCCCGTACCGGTGCGGGGACCCCCCAACCCCCCCCCGCCCCCCGTACCGGCGCGGGGACCCCCAAACCCCCCCCGCCCCCGTACCGGCGCGGGGACCCCCAGGACCCCCCGCCCCCCCGTACCGGCGCGGGGAGCCCCCGCAGCAGGCGCCCCAGGCTGCGCGCGGCGCTGTAGGCCCGGTCCAGGGTGGGCCGCAGGCGGGGGTCCGGCAGCAGCTCCCGCGCCCGCAGCACCGCGGCCGCCAGCGCCGCCTGCCCCCCCCCCACCTCGTGCGCCCGCGCGCCGGCCTGGGGGGGCGGGGGTCAGCGGGGGTCAGCGGGACCCCCCAAAGCCCCCCCGCCACCCGCTCGCCCCTTTTCTCACCGTTCTCCCCCATTCCCCCCCAGTTTGCCCAGTTTCCCCCCAGTTTGCCCCATTCCCCCCCCAGTTTGCCCAGTTTCCCCTGTTCTCCCCAGTTTGCCCAGTTCCCCCAGTTCCCGCTCACATCCATCTCCTCCCAGCCCCCAGTTCCCACTCACGTCCGTCCCCCCCAACCCCCTCCAGTTTGCCCAGTTCCCCCAGTGCGCACTCACATCCATCTCCCTCCATCCTCCCATCTCCCCCAGTTTGCCCAGTCCCCACTCACGTCCGTCCCCCCCAGTTCCCCCAGTTCGCCCAGTCTGCACTCACACCCGTCCCCCCAGTTTGCCCAGTTCCCCCAGTCCGCACTCACGTCCATCCCTCCCAGTCCCCCCAGTCCCCCCAGTCTGCCCAGTCCGCACTCACGTCCATCCCTCCCAGTTCCCCCAGTCCGCACTCACGCCCGTCCCCCCCAGTTTGCCCAGTCTGCACTCACGTCCATCCCTCCCAGTCCGCCCAGTCCGCACTCACGCCCGTCCCCCCCAGTTTGCCCAGTCTGCCCAGTCCGCACTCACGTCCATCTCCCGCCAGCGGTTGAAGTTCACCCCGGGGTCCGGCACGGCCAGCGCCTCGGGGAGGTCGCAGGGGGGGCCGCACCCGGCCTGGGGGGGGGGACACACACGCTGCCACCCGCCCCGGGGGTCCCTGCCCCCCCCCCCGTCCCCCCCTCACCAGCCCCCGCTCGGCGTCGCGCGCCTCCAGGATGAAGCGCTCCAGCACGCGGGGGTCGCACAGCGAGGGAGGGCGTCGGGGCGCCCCGGGACCCCCAGCAGCAGCAGCAGCAGCGCGCACAGCCCTGGGGGGGAGGGGCGGGGGGGTCAGGGACCCCCAGAGCCCCCCCCCCCGGCCCCGGAGTCTGCACTGGGGATGCTCCGTGTCCCACCCCCCCCCACCAAACTGGGAGCACTGGGAATTGGGGGGGAGGGCGAGACCCCTCCCTGCTGGGATGGGGGGTGGGTCGTGTCCCCCCCCCAATACCCGAGACCCCCACCCACGTGGTGTCTCCACGGGACCCCCAGCACCCAGTGCCCCCCCCGGGATGCCTGAGACCCCCCACCCACACGGGACCCCCCAAATACCCGAGCGAGCCCCCACCCACCCAGTGACCCCCCCCAATACCTGAGCCCCCCCCCCCCACGTGGTGCCCCCATGGGACCCCCCCACCCAGTGACCCCCCCGATACCTGACCCCCCACCCACGTGGTGTCTCCACGGGACCCCCCCCAAATACCCGAGCGAGCCCCCACCCACCCAGTGACCCCCCCCAATACCCGAGCCCCCCACCCACGTGGTGTCTCCACGGGACCCCCCCGCCCCCACATGGGACCCCCCCCCGAAGTGACCCCCCACGGGACCCGCCCCCCCAGCCGCCCGTGTCCCACGCAGACCCCCGCGTCCCCCATCCCTTCCCCCCGGGTTGGGCCCCCCCCCACCCAGCGAGACCCCCCACCCCGCGGGACCCCCCACCCCGCGGGACCCCCCCGCGCCGCTCACCCGCCGCCCCCATCGCCGGCCGCTCATGGCACGCGGGGGTCCCTGGGTGGCCCCGTCCCGGCCGCCGCGTCCCCCGCGCGGCCCCGGTTAATGTTTGAGCGCAGGGGCCCGGGCCCGGAAGGGCCCTTTGGGGGGGGGTTTTCCCGTTCCGCCCCCCCCCCCACCCCCCCCCACCCCAACCCCCCCGTCCCCCCCGGGAGCCGCGGCCGTCGAGGAAAAGGCCGCGCCGGCCGCCGCACGTCGGCCCCTGGCCCCCGGCCACCGCCCGCCCCGGCCACGCGGCCACGGCGCCGGGATGGCGGGGGGGCTGGGGGGGACACGGACGTGGGGACGCGCGACGGGGGGACATGGAGTGGGGGGACACGGGACGGGGGGACACGGGCGTGGGGTGAGGGGACACGGGACAGGGGGACACGGGACGGGGGGACGCAGAGACAGGGACATTGGGTGGGGGGACCTGGGACGGGGGGACACGGGACGGGGGGACATGGGTTGGGGGACATGGGATGGGGACACGGAGATGGGACAGGGGTGAGGGGACACAAGCGTGGGGATGGGGACGGGGGGACACGGGACGGGGGGGACATGGACGTGGGGTGGGGGGACACGGGACAGGGGGACACGGGACGGGGGGACATGGGTTGGGGGGACATGGGATGGGGACACGGAGATGGGACAGGGGTGAGGGGACACAGGTGTGGGGATGGGGACGGGGGGACACGGGACGGGGGGACATGGACGTGGGGTGGGGGGACACGGGACGGGGGGACATGGAGTGGGGGGACACGGGGATGGGGGGACACGGGGACAGGGACACGGGACCGGGGGACGCAGAGACAGGGACATTGGGTGGGGGGACCTGGGACGGGGGGACACGGGACGGGGGGACATGGGGTGTGGGGACACGGGACGGGGACACGGAGATGGGACAGGGGTGAGGGGACACAGGCGTGGGGATGGGGACGGGGGGACACGGGACGGGGGGCCGTGGGACATGGACTGGGGGGATGGACACGGAGTGGGGGGACACGGGACGGGGGCAGATGGGGCGGGGGGATACGGGATGGGGGGACGTGGAAGGGGGGACGTGGGACGGGGGGATGGGGACACAGAAATGGGACGGGAGAGGGGAGACGGGGACAGGGATGGGGACACGGGACGGGGGACACAGGGATAGGGGACAGGGGTGGGGAGACGGGACGGGGGACACAGGAATGGGACAGGGACACGGGACGGGGACAGAATTGGGGACAGCGACACAGATGGGACGGGGACGAGGACACGGGATGGGGACACGGGACGGGGGACACAGGGATGGGGACACGGGACGGGGACAGGGGACAGAATTGGGGCCAGGGACACGGGATGGGGACAGGGGTGGGGGATGGGGACAGCGATGGAGACTCGGGACGGGACGGGGGACACGGGGATGGGACAGGGATACGGGACACGGGACAGAACTGGGGACAGGGACACAGAGATGGGATGGGGACGAGAACACGGGGACAGCGATGGGGACACGGGACGGGGACACTGGGACGGGGACGGAGGCCATGGGGCGCAGGGCTGGAGTTGGGGACACGGACGGGGGGACAGGGACACGGAGATGGGACGGGGACAGGGATGGGGACAGGGATGGGGGATGGGAACACGGGACGGGGACACGGATGGGGGGACGCAGGGCCCTGGGGACAGGGCCACCCCGTGGCGGGGACACAGCAGCGACACTGACGGGGTGGGGACGTGGGGGACGCGGTGACAGCGATGGGGGACGCGGTGACAGCAATGGGGAACGCGGTGGCGGCGATGGGGGACGTGGTGACGGTGATGGGGGACGCAGTGACGGTGGCAGAGGACGGGGGACGCGGTGGCGGCGATGGGGACGCGGTGGCGGCGATGGGGGACGCGGTGGCGGTGATGGGGGACGCGGTGGCGGTGGCCACGGTGCCAGAGGACGTGGGGGACGCGGTGGCGGCGATGGGGGACACAGGACACGAGGTGGCGGGGGACACGGTGACGTGGGGATGGACACGGTGGTGACGGTGACGCGGTGGCGGGGGACAGGGGGGACACGGCGACGCAGTAGTGGGTGACATGGCGACGCGGTGGCAGGGGACGTTGGGGACGCAGTGACACAGGGGACGTGGGGGACACAGTGGTGGGGGACAGGGTGACACGGTGGGTGACACGGCGGCAGGGGATGTTGGGTTCGCGGTGACACAGGACGTGGGGGACACAGGTGACACGATGGCGGGAGACACGGGGGACACGGTGACACGGGGAATGTGGGGGACACGGTGACGCAGCGGCAGGGGACGTGGGGGACACGGCGATGCAGTGGCGGGGGACACGGTGACGTGGTGACACAGTGGACGCGGTGGCGGGGGACATGAGAGACGTGGGGGACACGGCGATGTGGTGGCGGGGGACACGGTGACGCGGCGACACGGGAGACGCGGGTGACACGGTGACGCGGTGACACGGCAGCGCAGTGGCGGGGGACACGGGGGATGTGGGGGCCACGGTGATGGGGGACACGGTGACACAGGGGATGCGGTGACGCGGTGGCAGGGGACACGGGTGACATGGCGGTGGGGGACATGGTGATGCGGTGACACGGGGGACACAGAGACGCGGTGACATGGCGATGTGGTGGCGGGGGACACGGTGACACGGTGACACAGGGGATGCGGTGACGCGGTTGCGGGGGACACGGGGGACACGAGGGACACGGCGGTGGGGGACACGGTGACGCGGTGACACGGGAGACGTGGGTGACACGGGGGACACAGTGACACAGTGACATGGCGATGCGGTGGCGGGGGACACGGGGGACGCGGCGACGCGGCGGCGGGGGACACGGGGGACACGGGGGACACGGTGACACGGGGGACACGGTGACGTGTTGGCAGGGGACACGGGGGACACGAGTGACGCGGTGACATGGGGGATGCGGGGTGACGCGGTGGCGGGGGACACGGGGGACACAGGGGACACGGGGGACGCGGTGACACGGTGACACGGCGGCGCGGTGGCGGGCGGCCAGGCCGTACGTGCGGCTCGGCACGGCCGGGCGCGGGGTCAGGTCCCGGCGGCGCCAGCGGGGCCGAAGGGCGCCGGGGGGGGGGAGGGGACACGCGGGGACGTCCCCGGGCCGCCCCTCCCCCACGCGGGGGTTTCCTGCCCCCAAGGGCAGCGGTGACGCGGAGGAAACCCGGCCCCTCCCCCACCCCGCCCCTCCCCCGCCGCCACCGAGGCCTCGCTGCCGCCGCCGCTTTATTGGGGGGGGGGTGGGGGAGCGGGGGGGTGGCCCCGTCCCCCCCCCCCAAAAAACGTCCCCCTGCGGGGGGAGGGGCGGGGCCTGGGGAGCGGGGGATGGGCAGCGCCCAGGGTCTCGGCGGCCCCTTGGTGGCCTCAAGTCACGGGCGGCTTCGCGGTGGCCACGCGGTGGCTCGCGGTGGCCCTGGCTCTGGTGGCTCCGAGGTCACTGGTGGCCCGCGGTGGCCCGCAGTGGCCCTGGCCGCCATCTTGGGGCCCCCTTCCGCCATCTTGGGGCCTCTTTCTGCCATTTTTGGGCCTCTTCCACCATCTTGTGGCCGCCTTCTGCCATCTTGGTGGCCCCGGCCGCCATCCTGGGCCCCTCTTCTGCCACCTTGGGCCGTCCTCCGCCATTCTGGGGCTCCTTCCGCCATTTCGGGGCGCCTCTCCACCATTCTGGGCCGCCTTCCGCCATTTTGGGGCGCCTCTCCGCCGTCTTGGGCCGTCCTCCGCCATTTCGGGGCGGCTTTCCACCGTCCTTCCACCATCTTGGGGCCCCTTTCCGCCATCTTGGGCCGTCCTCTGCCATTTTGGGTGCCTTTCCGCCATCTCGGGCGGCCCTCCGCCATTTCGGGCCGCCCCCCGCCGCTCCGGGGCCGCTCCCGGCCGTTCCTGCCCCTCCGTGGCGTTTCCGCGCCCCCCTCAGGCGCGGGGAGCCTCCCGCCAGACGCGGATGTGGATGGCGGAGTTATGGCGGGGCCGGGGGGACCCTTCCTCCTCCTCCTCCTCCTCCTCTTCGTCGTCGTCGTCCCGCTGCTCCCGGCGGCGGGGGGCGGCGCGGCGGCGGCGGGGGGCGCCGGGGGGGGGCAGGGCGACGGAGGAGGTGCTGGCGTGCAGGCGCAGGCCGCCCCCCGCCTGCAGCTGCAGCGCCAGGTTGATGGCGCGCGGCACGGCCAGGCCCAGCCCGTGCAGCCGCAGCTCGGCCGGGGGGGCGGCGGCGGGGGGGGACACACGCGCGGGGAGACCCCCCCGGCCCCCCGCGCCGCCCCCCGTCCCCAGGAGGCGCTGGCAGCGCCGCAGCTGCGCCCGGAAATCCGTCCGCGCCGTCACGAAGACGTCGGCTCCCGGGGGGCGGCGGCGGCGGCGGCGGGGGGGGGCGGGGGCTGCGCCCCGCCGGGGGCGGCGGCGGTGGGGGGAGGGGGGGCGGCGAGGTCCCCGCCCGGGCCCGGGGCGGCCGTGGGTCCCGAGGCCATGCTGGGGGGGAGGGGGGTCGTTATGCGCTCCCCAGACCCCATAGCCCCCCCCAGCCCCCCAAATCCCCTATGGGGCCCCCCAACCCCCCCAACCGCCTCATGGCCCGTCCCAGCCCCCCCAAATCCCCCACGGGGCCCCCCAACCCCGTAACCTCCCCACAGCCCCCCCCAGCCCCTTCCAGGACCCCCAAACCCCCCATAGCCCCCCCGGCCCCCCAAAACCCCCTCTGGGACCCCCAAACCTCCCACAGTGCCCCCCGGACCCCCAAAGTCCCCAGAGCCCCCCTCCCCCGCCCCCATAAGCACCCCGGGAGCGCCCAAAAGCCCCTCCCCCCCCATCCCGGGGAGGGCCCCGGGAGCCCCCAGCCCCCCCACCGCCCCCTCCCCCCGCCCCACCGCGCACCTCCGCCGCGTCCCCGCCGCCGCCGCCGCTTCCGCTTCCGGGGGGGGGGAGCGCGCGCTCCTACCGCCACGTGACCATGGAATCACGTGACGCGGCCGCCATTTCCCCCCACAAACAAGGGGGGCGCTGGGGGGGGGGGCGCCGTCGCCATGGAAACGCCGCGGGTTGTCGCCCCCCCTGTTGCCATGGAAACCGAGCCCACTCCCCCCCGCGCCATCAGCGCGGTAACGCCGACCCCCGCCCGTTGCCATGGAGACCCCACTTGACTCGATGGGCGGCGCCAAAATGAGGCCACGCCCCCTGAGGGGGGTGCGGTGGGCGGTGCCTGACGAGGCGCGCGCACACCCCTCCCCATTAAAAGAAAAAAAAAAAACGGCGCCTGTCCCTTTAAGGCGCCGGCATTGTCCGCCGCGCCGGCCAATCAGCGCGCGCGCCGCACGCCGGGCGCCCATTGGCCGCCGCTGGCCACGCCCAGGCGCGCGCTGCCGCCGGGGCGCTGTCCGGTGCTGAAACCCCCGCGGCCGCCGCCATGAGCGGGGGGGTCTACGGCGGCGGTGAGGGGGCGGGGCCAAGGGCAGGGGGCGGGGCTTGGGTGGGGAGGGGGCGGGGCTTGGCTGGAAGAAGGGGGGTGGGTGGGGGAGGGGCCGCGGTGTCCCCGTGTGCGCTGTGTGTGGTGTCCCCCCCCCCAAAACGGGGGTCTGCGGTGGGGGCGTGGCCAAGGGAGGGGGCGTGGCCAGGGGAAAGGGGCGTGGCCAGGGGGAGGGGCGGGGTCTGGGCGGGGGGTGGGGGAGGGGTCGCGGCGTCACTGTGCGTGCCGTGTCCCCTCCCCCCCAAAACGGGGGTCTGTGTTGGCTGCGAGGGGGCGTGGCCAAGGGGCGGGGGCGTGGCCACGGCGAGGGGGCGTGGCTCACCCCGGTGCCCCTCCCCCCAGACGAGGTGGGGGCGCTGGTGTTCGACGTCGGCTCCTTCTCGGTGCGCGCCGGCTACGCGGGGGAGGACTGTCCCAAGGTGCGTGCCCCCGCGCGGCCCCTCCCCCGCGCCGCCGCCCCGGCCCCCCGCCCCGCCCCCGGGGCCGTCACCCATTGGTCAACGGCCCCATGGCGGCATCTCCATGGCCACGGCAGTCACCCATTGGTCAACGTCACCATGGTGGTGGCATCTCCACGTCCCCATGGCCTTCAGCCATTGGTCAACGGCCCCATCATGGTGGCATCTCCATGGCCAAGGCCGTCACCCATTGGTCAACGTCCCCATGGTGGTGGCCAAGGTGTCCCCAAGGCCAATGGCCCCATGGTGGTGGCATCTCCACGTCCCCATGGCCGTCACCCATTGGTCAGCGTCCCCATGGTGGTGGCATCTCCATGCCCAAGGCGTCCCCAAGGCCAACGCCATGGTGGCCGAGGTGTCCCCAAGGCCAACGTCCCCATGGTGGCATCTCCACATCCCCATGGCCATCACCCATTGGTCAGCGTCCCCATGGTGGTGGCCAAGGTGTCCCCAAGGCCGTCACCCATTGGTCAGCGTCCCCATGGCGGCATCTCCACGGCGTCCCCAAGCCCAACGTCCCCACGGTGGTGGCACCTCCAAGGTCGCCGACCTCGGCTCAACGTCCCGCGGCGGTGGCGCCGCCCCCCGTCCCCCCCGCCCCCCCCCGCCCCCCCCGGTGGTGACGCGGCGGCGGCGGCAGGCGGACTTCCCCACCACGGTGGGGGTGCTGTCCCCCGAGGAGGCGGCGCTGGAGCTGGACGGTGACAAGGAGAAGAAGGGCGGGAAGGTCTTCTACATCGACACCAACGCGCTGCACGTGGCGCGCGAGGGCATGGAGGTGCTCTCGCCCCTCAAGAACGGCATGAGTGAGCGCGGCCGGCGCGGGGGAGGGGCCGCGGGGGCGGGGGAGGGGCCGCGGGGGGCATCTCAGGGGGTTGGGGCCACCTCGGGGTTGAGGTCACCCAACGGAGGCCACCACGGGGTTGGGGTCACCTCATTGGCCAACCGTCACCTCGGGGTCACCCCATTGGCCAACCGTCAGCTTGGGGTCACCCCATTGGCCAACCGTCAGCTTGGGGTCACCCCATTGGGCCACCACGGCCTTGGGCGTCATCTCATTGACCAACCATCACCTTGGGGTCACCCCATTGGCCAACTGTCATCTTGGTGTCACCCCATTGGCCAACCATCACCTTGGGGTCACCTCATTGGCCATCTGTCACCTTGGGGTCACCCCATTGGCCAACCGTCATCTTGGTGTCACCCCATTGGCCAACCATCACCTTGGGGTCACCCCATTGGCCAACCGTCACCTTGGGGTCACCCCATTGGCCATCTGTCACCTTGGGGTCACCCCATTGGCCAACCACCACCTCGGGGTCACCCCATTGGCCAACCGTCATCTTGGGGTCACCCCATTGGCCAACCATCACCTTGGGGTCACCCCATTGGCCATCTGTCACCTTGGGGTCACTCCATTGGCCAACCATCACCTTGGGGTCACCCCATTGGGCCACCACGAGGTCGGGGTCACCTGACGGGCTCACCCCGAGGTCAGGGGTCACCCCGGGCAGCGCCCCCCTTCCCCCCGCGCGCCCCCACTCACCGTCCCCGCGTTCCCAGTTGAGGACTGGGAGTGCTTCCAGGCCATACTGGACCACACCTACGGCAAACACGTCAAGTCCGAGCCCGGCCTGCACCCCGTCCTCATGTCCGAGGCGCCGGTAGGTGGCCCCTCCCCCTCGCGCCCGCCCCCCCCCACCCCCGGGGGGTCTCCCAGCGCTCCCAGTACCCCCGCGGCGTCCCCCCCAGTGGAACACGCGGGCCAAGCGGGAGAAGCTGACGGAGCTGATGTTCGAGCACTACGCCATCCCGGCCTTCTTCCTCTGCAAGACCGCCGTGCTCACCGCGTATCCGCCCAGCCACCAGGGGGCGCCCTTCCGCCCCGCCGCGCCCCGGGGGAGGGGGTCGGGGGAGGGTGGGTGGGTGGGGGTTGGGCGCTCATTGGGTGGGGGTTGGGTGGGTGTGCGGTGGGGGTTGGGCGGGGGTTGGGTGCGCATTGGGTGGGGGTTGGGCGCTCATTGGGTGGGGGTTGGGTGGGGGTTGGGTGGGGGTTGGGTGGGGGTTGGGCGCTCATTGGGTGGGGGTTGGGTGGGGGTTGGGCGGGCGTTGGGCGCTCATTGGGTGGGGGTTGGGTGGGTGTGGGGTGGGGTTGGGCGGGGGTTGGGCGCTCATTGGGTGGGGGTTGGGCGGGGGTTGGGCGGGGGTTGGGTGGGGGTTGGGAGCTCATTGGGTGGGGGTTGGGTGGGGGTTGGGTGGGGGTTGGGCGGGGGTTGGGCGCTCATTGGGTGGGGGTTGGGTGGGTGTTGGGTGGGGGTTGGGAGCTCATTGGGTGGGGGTTGGGTGGGGGTTGGGCGCTCATTGGGTGGGGGTTGGGTGGGGGTTGGGTGGGGGTTGGGAGCTCATTGGGTGGGGGTTGGGTGGGGGTTGGGTGCTCATTGGGTGGGGGTTGGGCGCTCATTGGGTGGGGGTTGGGTGGGCGTTGGGCGCTCATTGGGTGGGGGTTGGGTGGGTGTTGGGTGGGGGTTGGGCGCTCATTGGGTGGGGGTTGGGTGGGCGTTGGGTGCTCATTGGGTGGGGGTTGGGTGGGGGTTGGGTGGGGGTTGGGCGCTCATTGGGTGGGGGTTGGGCGCTCATTGGGCGGGGGTTGGGTGGGGGTTGGGTGCGCATTGGGTGGGGGTTGGGCGCTCATTGGGTGGGGGTTGGGTGGTGGGTGGGGTGGGAGTTGCTAGTGGTCCACCCCTCGCTAGCCCCGCCCCCTCGCTAGCCCCGCCCCCTTGACGGCCCCGCCCAGCTTCGCCAACGGGCGCAGCACGGGGCTGGTGCTGGACAGCGGGGCCACGCACACCACCGCCATCCCCGTGCACGACGGCTACATCCTGCAGCAAGGTGGGGGGCGGGGGCCTGCGGGGGGGTGGGCGTGGCCAGGGAGGGGTGTGGCTCACCGGCGGCCCCGCCCGCAGGCATCGTCAAGTCGCCGTTGGCCGGCGACTTCATCTCCATGCAGTGCCGCGAGCTGTTCCAGGAGATGAACGTGGACATCGTCCCGCCCTACATGATCGCCGCCAAGGTAGGGGCGGGGCCGGGCGAGGACACGCCCCCTCCGCCGGGAACGGCCTATCAGAGAGCGAGAGAGCAAAACCACACCCATTAGGCTCCGCCCAGCAGCCCCAATCGCCAATCCCCGGGCTGTGTGGTGGCCGCCGCCACGCCCTTTTGCGCGGGCGGGGCGATAGCGTGGCTCCGCCCCCCCTCGAGCCACGCCCCCTCGGACCACGCCCCCTCAAGCCCCGCCCCCCCAGGAGCCGGTGCGGGAGGGCGCCCCCCCGAACTGGAAGAAGAAGGAGAAGCTCCCCCAGGTGTCCAAGTCCTGGCACAACTTCACCTGCAACGTGAGCGGGGCGGGGCCGGGGGGGCGGAGCCTCGCGGGGGCGGGGCAGGGGCACCCAGCACCCCTTTTCGGGGGGGTCCCGAGCGCTTGGGTGCGCCCCCCACCCTAATTTTTACCCCACCCCCCCCCGCCCCCCCGTAGGAGGTGATCCAGGATTTCCAGGCCTCGGTGCTGCAGGTCTCCGACTGCCCCTACGACGAGCAGTGAGCGCGGGGGGGGCGGGGGGGCGGGGGGGTCCCGTGGGGGTTTTGGGGGTCCCACCCCCCCTCGCCCCCCCCAGGGTGGCCGCCCAGATGCCCACGGTTCACTACGAGATGCCCAACGGCTACAACACCGACTACGGCGCCGAGCGGCTGCGCATCCCCGAGGGGCTCTTCGACCCCTCCAACGTCAAGGTTTGGGGGGGGGGGGCCCGGGGGGTCCCGGGGGGTTTTGGGGACCCCTCTGACCCTCCCCTCCCGCCCCCCCAGGGCCTCTCGGGGAACACCATGCTGGGCGTGGGCCACGTGGTGACCACCAGCATCGGGATGTGCGACATCGACATCCGGCCGGTGAGGCCCCCGGGGTGCGAGGGGGGGGGTTTTGGGGGGGCGGCGGTGACACCCCCACCCCCATGTGTGTCCCCCCCCCCCAGGGGCTCTACGGCAGCGTCATCGTCACCGGGGGGAACACGCTGCTCCAGGGCTTCACCGACCGCCTCAACCGCGAGCTGGCGCAGAAGACGCCGCCCGTGAGGGGCCCCCCAGGGGATTTGGGGGGGGGCAGGCATCTGGGGATGGGACCCCTAAACATTTTGGGGAGCTGGGGGCGACCCCCACCCCTTCCCATGGGATTTTGGGGGGCAGGGGGGGAATCAGGCATCCCAGCACGGGACCCCCACCGATTTGGGGGGATTTAGGGGTTTGGGGGGACCCCCACCCCTTCCTGCAGGGTTCTGGGGGGCAATCAGGCATCCCAGCATGGGGCCCCCACCAATTTTGGGGGATTTAGGGATCTGGGGGTGACACCCACCCCTCTCATGGGATTTTGGGGGGAAGGGCATCTGGGGATGGGACCCCCGCCCAATTTTGGGGAGCTGGGAGCGACCCCCACCCCTCCTGTGGGATTTTGGGGGGGCTGGGGGGAAATCAGGCATCCGGGGATGGGACCCCCACCAATTTCGGGGAGCTGGCGGCGACCCCCACCCCTCCCGTGGGATTTTGGGGGGCGGGGAGGGGACCCAGGCATCCGGGGATGGGACCCCCACCCCCTGTGGGGTTCTGGGGATTGGGGGGGTGGTGCAGGCACCCAAAAATAGGACCCCCCCCCAGAGCATGCGCCTGAAGCTGATCGCCAGCAACAGCACCATGGAGCGGCGCTTCAGCCCCTGGATCGGGGGCTCCATCCTGGCCTCGCTGGTGAGCGGGGGTCTGGGGGTGTCCGGGGGCGGAGGGGGGTCCGGACCCCCAGTCCCCCCCAACCTCTGCCCCCCCCCCAGGGCACCTTCCAGCAGATGTGGATCTCCAAGCAGGAGTACGAGGAGGGCGGGAAGCAGTGCGTGGAGCGCAAGTGTCCCTGAGGGGGGGCGCGGGCGTTTTGTGCCCGACAGGGGGGAAAAAAAAAGAAAAAAAAGGCAAAAAAAGGCAAAAAGCAGTTACAAACGCAACAATAAAGGCGGAAAAAAGCACGGAGCCCGCTGCCGCGCGGCTCAGGGAGAGGAGGGGGCGTTGAGGGAGGCGAGGGCGGCGCCCCGGTGAGGGAAAGGGGGGGTTCCGAGGGAAGTTTTTACCGATTTTGCCGGTTTTTGCCTCAATAAATCGCCGGCCTCGCGGCGCCCGCGCGCTGCGCCTTCCCGCCTTCGCCCGCTTTCCCGCCCGGCGGGCTGCGCGTGCGCGGGCGGCGCGCGCGGGAGGGGACGGCTGCGCATGCGCCGGGGGTGGTACTGGGGGTGCTCAGAGGCAGGGGCGGCTGCGCACGCGCAGACGGAGGAAGCGGGAGGCGGCCGCTCGGGAGCGGCTCAATGCGCATGTGCACCCCCCCCCGCGCTGCTCCAAAATGGGGGGGTCTGCGCATGCGCTAGGCCGTTGCTGGTGGCGGGACGGGGGGGCGTGCGGCTGCGCGCGCGTTTCTTCCCGCTCCGTTACCGGACGGGGGGACGGGGAGCGTTAAGGAGAGGGGGCGGGGGTGCCTACGGTGGCTCCCGAGCGGAGCGTGCGAGCGGCTGAGGGAGGAGGGGGCGGCGTTAACCGGAGCCATAGCGGCAACGGAGGGCGTTGGGCCGCTGTGGCGCATGCGCCGCTGCCTCGCGGACTTCAACTCCCGGCGCTCCTCGCGCGCTGCGAGGCCTTGTGGCGAGGCGCCCTTAACGCGCCTGCTCCGCCGCTCCTCCGCCGCCCCGCCGCCCTCCGTCCTCCCCGACCCCCATCGCTCTCCGCGCGCTCCCGCCAGCCCCAACCGAGCCCCCCCCACCCCCTCTCCCCCCTGCCTTTCTCGGGGGCGCCGCTCCCTTTCCGCCACCCGCGCAGGCACTCGCCAAGGCCACCCCCGTCCTTCAAGCCCCCTCCGCCCTCCCCGCGCGCCGCCTCCCCTGATTGGCCGCCGATCCCGCCGCCGCTTGTCCCATTGGCTCCCCGCCTCCTCCCGCCTCCCCGCGGGCGGCGCGGCCCCGCCCACCCGCTATATAAACCCCGGCGGGCCGCCGGGCTCTTGCCATCGCGGGCGGGAGGTGGCGGGCGCGGAGGGGCCCGGCTCCGCTCCCCCCTCTCACAGCACCCCCTAGCGGCGGCGCATGCGCGGCGGCGGCGGGGCCCAACGCGCAGGCGCGCTCCGCTCCGCCATGGCGGCCGAGCCCGAGGCCTTCCTGGTGCCGCCGCCTCCTTCTTCGTCTTCCTCCGCCGCCGGAGCCCGGGAGGAGGAGGAGGAGAAGGAAGCCTCGCCCGCCGCCGAGGCCCCGCGGCCGCGCAACGGCTTCCGCTCGGCGGGAGGCGGCAAGCGGCGCAGCAGCTGCGGGGCCAAGCAGCCGGCGTGGAAGCGGCGTCGCCGAGCGGCCTCGGAGTGCGGCCCGGTGCTGCCCTCCGAGTTCCTGCTGGGGGGCAACATCTTCGACCCCCTGAACCTCAACAGCCTCCTGGACGAGGAGGTGAGCCGCGCCCTCAACGCCCGCACCCCGCAGTCCTCCCCGCTGCCCGCCCGCGGCCGAGACCCCGTGGAGATCCTGGTCCCCCGCGACATCACCGACCCGCTCAGCCTCAACGCGCCCGGCGACGGCCTGCGCTTGGCGTCCCCCGCCAAAACCGCCCGCCGCCGGCACCGCCACCGCGGCCAGCAGCGAGCCGCCGCCGCCGCCTCCTCCTCCTCCTCCTCTGCCGCCGCCGCCGCCGGCGACGAAGCCGCCTGCCCTCACGCCCTCCCCGCCGCCGCCGCCGCCACCCCGCCGCCGTGCGCCGCCGCCTGCCCCGCCTCCGGCCGCCATCGCAAACGTCGACGGACTTGCAGTAAATCGGAAGGAAGCCGCCCTCCTCCGGAAAAACCCAAACCGCCCGGAAAAGCCCCCCAGCAGCAGCAGCAGCGGCAGCGGCGCCAGACGCGGAAATTCCAATACGGCAACTACTGCAAGTACTACGGCTACCGCAACCCCGACTGCGAGGACGGGCGGCTGCGCGCCATGCGGCCCGAGTGGTTCGCGGGGAAGGAGGTGCTGGACGTGGGCTGCAACGTGGGGCACGTGACGCTCAGCATCGCCAAGCGCTGGGGGCCGGCGCGCGTGGTGGGGCTGGACATTGACGGCGCGCTGATCCGCTCGGCGCGGCAGAACATCCGCCATTACCTGTCGGAGGAGATCCGGGCGGAAGCGGCCGCAGCGGGGAGCGGTGGGGGTGGGGAGGGGGGGAGGAGGAGGAGGGGCGGGGGGGCGAGGAAGGGGTTTCCCGCCGCCCTGCTGGCCAGTCGGGGTCCCATCGCCGCCCCCCGCCTGCCCCCCGACGGGCCCGGCGCCGCCGACTTCCCGCACAACGTGGTGTTCGTCACGGTGAGCGGGGGCGGGGGGGTGGGGGGGGCTGGAGCAGATTTGGGGGGGCTGCAGGGGGTTCGGGGGGTCTGGAGCAGATTTGGGGGCTCTCAGCCCCAAGGGGGAGGGGCTGTGGTGAGTCTGGGGGGCTCACAGGGGGGTTTGGGGGGCTCACAGGGGGTTCCAGGGGGATGTGCCTGGTTTTGGGGGGCCTCGAGGGGGTTTTGGGGGGCGGGGAGGGGCTGCCCCAGCCAGGGGTGGAGTGGGAGGGGGTGGGGTTTGGGAGGGGCGGGGCCTAACGGGGAGGGGGCGGGGCCTCCCAGAGCTGTCGGGGGGGCTCAGGGTGTCCCCCGTCCCCCGTAACCCCCCGATGTCTGCCCTTCCCTGCCCCCCATTTCTGGCTGTGACCCCCACGTCCCCCCCATTTCTCTCTGTGGCCCCCCCATTTCTGGTTGTCTGACCCCCCCGCCCCCCCCATCTCTCTCTGACCCCCCATTTCTGGTTTTGTCCCCCCCATTTCTGACTCCCCATCCCCCCCTTTTTTCTCTGTGACCCCCCCCGTTTCTCACCCTGCCCCCCCATTTCTCACTGACTCCCCTGTTCTCCCCCATTTCTCCTTCTCTGCCCCCCGTTTCTCCCTGTCCCCCCCGTTTCTCTCCCTGCCCCCCGTTTCTCTCCCTGTGCCCCCCTGTTTCTGTGCCCCCCATTTCTCCTTCTCTACCCCCCTTCTCTCTGTGTGCCGCCCTTCTCTCTGCCCCCCGTTTTTCTCCCTGTGCCCCTCCATTTCTCCCCCCTGACCCCCGTTTCTCTCTGTTCCCCCCCCGTTTCTCTCTGTTCCCCCCCCCGTTTCTCTCTGTTCCCCCCCGTTTCTCTCTCCCCTGCCCCCCCGTTTCTCTCCCCCTGCCCCCCCGTTTCTCTCCCCCCGCCCCCCCGCAGGGTAACTACGTGCCGGCGCGCGAGGAGGCGGTGCGCGCGCAGCGCCCCGAGTTCGACGTGGTGCTGTGCCTGTCGCTCACCAAGTGGGTGCAGCTCAACTGGGGCGACGAGGGGCTCAAGCGCCTCTTCCGCCGGCTCTACCGCCACCTGCGCCCGGGGGGGCTGCTGCTGCTGGAGCCGCAGCCCTGGGCCTCCTACCGCCGCCGCAAGGGGCTCACGGTGAGGGGGGGCCCGGGGGGGCGGGGGCGCTGGGGGCGCGCCGTAACCCCCCCCCCCCGCCGTGTGTGTGTGTCCCCCCCGAAAAGGAGACGACGTTCCGCAACTACCAGCGCATCCGGCTGCGGCCCGAGCAGTTCCCCGCCTACCTGACGTCCCCCGAGGTGGGCTTCCGCAGCTACGAGCTGCTGGGGACCCCCCGCACGCCGCCAAAGGTGGGGGGGGGGGGCCAGCTGGGGGGCGGGGGGGGCAAACTGGGGTGAACTGGGGGGAAATGGAGCAAACTGGGGTGAACTGGGGGGGAAATGGAGCGAACTGGGGGGAAATGGGGCAGGGAATGGGGGCGGGGTGGCTTCCGTAGCTACGAGCTGCTGGGGACCCCCCGCACGCTGCCAAAGGTGGGGGGGGGGGGGCGATGGGGGGCTGGGGGGGGGCCAACTGGGGGGCGGGGGGGCCAACGGGGGGGGAATGGAGTGAACTGGGGGGGGAAAACCGGGAGCGAAGCGCGGGGCTGGGGGATGGGGTTGGGGGGAGGGGGCGGGGCCCGTTTTGGGAGCATGGGGGGAGGGTTGGGGGGGCGGGGGGTGCGAGGTGATTTGGGGGGTGGGGTTGGTTTTGGGGGGTGGGGGGAATTGGGGGGCCAAAGTGCGGGAGTGGGGGGCTTGGGGGTGCTGCGGGGTGTTGCGGGGCTGCCACGTGGTTCGGGGGGCGGGGGGAGGGGCGGCTGTGGGGTGAAGCGTGGGGCAGGATGGGGGGTCTCAGATGCGCGGGGGAGGGGCGGAGGTGGGGGGTGCCCCCTAACCGGCCCCTCCCCCCAGGCTTCCAGCGGCCCATCTATCTGTTCCACAAGGGAGAAGGCGACGCCCACTGACCCCCCCCACCCCGCGACCCCCCCACCCCCACCTCCGGCCGCCGCGGGGGGGGGCAGGGGGCTCCCTCCCCCGCCCGATGCCAAACGGGGGGGGAGGGGCTGCGCGTGGGCTCCCCTCCGCCTCCATTTTGGGGTGTCCCCCCCCCCGCCCCCCCCCCCCGGGTGTTTGCTGTGGTTTGATCTGGGCCGGGGGGGCCGGGAATAAAGGAGGTGATTGGTCAGCGGGGCTCAGGTGATTTTTGGGGGGGGTCTGTGCCCCCCACCCCTCCCCCACACGCACTCACCCCTCCCCCACACGGGTTGCAAATGAACATTTATTTGGGGGGGGTGGCCCCCCTCAGCCCCCCCCCCCACTGCTGCAGCTTCCGGTAGAGCACGAAGGTGGCGCCGGGGGGCGGGGGGAGGGGCCGGGGGGGCTCGGGGGGGCGGGGGGGGCAGCCAGGGCCCCTCGCTCCCCCGCCCCTCCCCCCGCCAGCGCCCCCACCTCGGGGCCGGGAACCTGGGGGGAGGGGACACAGGAAATGAAAAGGGGGTGGGGGAGGGGGCCCCCCATCGGCGGGGAGGGGTCGCACTCACCTGGGGGGACGGCGCGGGGGGCGGGGCCCCCCTGCGCGGCGCGGGCGGGGGAGGGGCACGGCCAGGCTGACCAGGCCGCGGTAGAGGCGCTGGGCCGGGGGCACGTTGGTGGCTGCGGAACGGGGTGAAAAAGGGGGATTTTGGTTAAAAAACGCAATCACCGCCCCCGTGCTGCCCCCCCCCCGCCCCCCCCCCCCCCCCCCGCGCCCCTCCCCCTCACCTCCGGCCGCCGCCCCCCCCACGGCGCAGCGGGCGGCGAACGAGCAGCGCAGGAGGGCGGCGGCGGCGCGGGGGCGTCGAAGGGCGCCCCCGCCCTCCCCCCCGCCGCCCCCCACCCCCGGCGGCTGCTGAGGGGGCGGGGGTCGCCAGCGGCGCTGGGGGCAGCGGGGAGGGGCCGCCGCGCCCCTCCCCCTCCTCTTCCGTCGCAGCGGGGGGGCTCAGCGCGAAGCGCACCTGGGGGGAGGGGCAGGGGTCAGAGCGGGGGGCGGGGCGGTGCTTCCCCCTCGCCCCCCACCCCAAATTCCGGGGTCCTGACCTGCCGGGCGCCCCCCGCGCCCCTCCCCCGCCGCAGGATCCCCCCGGGCGCCGGCGCGGCCTCGGGCGGCCTCATGGCGGCGGCGGACACGGCCACGCCCCTTCCGGTCCCGCCCACCCAACCGCCACCGAGCGCCGCCCTCCACAAGATGGCGGCCGCGCTCGGCTCTCCCTGCCCTCCTCAAAATGGCGGCCCCCGCTCGTTCCCCCTTCTCAAAATGGCGGCCTCCACGCAGCCCCTTCCAAGATGGCTGCCACCACCCATGCCCTTTCCAAGATGGCGGCGGCCATCGGAACGGCGGGTTCGAGTGGCGTCCGCGCCGGGCCCGCCCTCCACCCTCAAAATTTACCAAAATTTCCCGTTTTCGCCCCAAATCAGCCACGGCCCTCCCCCCCGTGCTGTAAAAAACGAGGCTTTTATTAACGCGGCGTGGTGGGCGTGGCCGGAAGTGCCCGACGGAAGTCCCACCCCCTCTGCGGGGGGCGTGGTCGCGCTGGGGCGTCGCACCGCCGGTGCGACGCCCAGCGCGGCCACGCCCCCCGCTTCGGCGCCTCGTCGGTCCTCCCCGCCGCTAGGGGGCAGCCGCGCACCGCCCACCCTCTCCCTCCCCCCCGCTCTTTTCCCGCGCCCGCCCAGCCCGGACGCTGCGTCAGCGCCATGGAGCCGCGCGCGCGGGAGGCGGGAGCGGCCGGTACGTGAATGGGGGGGGCGGGAGGGGGGAGGGGTGAAGTTACCGGTGTGTCCCCCTCAAATTAAACGCCCCCCTCGTTCTCCCCCTTACCCCAGGCCGGTAGAGCCCCCCGCCCCCTCCCCCTCGCCCAGGCCCTGGTGGCGGCGGCAGCGCGGGGGGGGGGAGGGGCGCGGTGGAGGAATCAGCAGCCCCTCCCCCCGCCCTTCCCCCCCCCGTGGGAGCGACAGGTAACGGCGGGGTGGGGGAGGGGAGGGGCGGGGGGCGCGGGGGAGGGGATAGAGCGGCGCCCCCCACCCCAATCTGCCCCCCCAGCGATGAGCGCCCCCCAGCGGTCGGAGCTGGCGGCCGCCTTCCTGCGCCTGGGGGGGACGAGCGCCCCCCAGCGGCCGCCGCCATGAACCTGCTGCAGCGCAAGGGCCGCCCCGAGTGGCGACCCCCCCCGCGAGGAGGAGCCACGCAAGGGGTGGGTGCCCCCCCCCCCCCCAAAACCCCACAACCCCTCCCCCAAACCCGCGGGGGGGTCGGAGCCGGGGGACCCCCCCCTCACCGCCCGCCCCCCCCCCCCGCAGGGCCGCCAAGGCGCGGGAGGGGGGTCGCTGCGGCGCCCGCTGCGGGTGGGCTTCCTGACGCTGCCGGCCCCCCAGGAGCGGGGACCCCGGCCCTGCGCCCCCGGCATGGCCCCCCGCTCCCTGTCCTGCCACGCCGTGGGGCTCCCCGAGGGCGGGGCCGCGCCCCCCCCGCCGGGCCCCCGCGCCGCCCCCCACGAGGGACGGGGGCTGGAGGCGCCGCCCGCCAAGAGGGGGGTGAGTCGGGGGGGGGAGGGGCTGTGGGGCAGGGCGGGGGGGCTCCGGGGCCATGGGGCGCTGTGGGGCAGGGCAGGGGGGCCATGGGGCGGGGGGGTGCCGTGGGGTGTCGCAGGGGTGCCGTGGGGCGCTGTGGGGCAGGGCAGGGGTGCTGTGGGGCAGGTGGGGGGTGCTGTGCGGGGTGCCATGGGGGGCCATGGGGCAGGGTGGGGGGGCTGGGGGGCCATGGGGGGCCGTGGGGCAGGGTGGGGGGGCCGTGGGGTGGGGCAGGGGTCCCGTGGGGCAGGGCGTGGCCTCTCACCCCCCCCCCCGTTTCCCCCCCCCCAGGCCCCCCACGGGGGGCTGCCCGCGCCAGACGCCCCCCCGAAGCCGTCGCGCAGCCCCCAGACCCGCCTGTCCGCCGGGGGCGCCCCCCCCCCCGCGGAGGGGGAGGGGCAGGGGGAGGAGCCTGTTTACATCGAGATGGTGGGGGACGCGCGGCGGGGGGCGGGGCCGGGGGGGCGCGGCCCCGCCCCCCGAGGAGCCCGAGGCCATTTACGAGGAGATGAGCTGCCCCCTCCCCGCGGGGGACCCCGGCCACGCCCCCTCCGCCGGTGGCCACGCCCCTTTCCCCGCCCACACCCCTTTTGCCACCCGCCCCCCCTTTGCCGGGAGCCACGCCCCCTTCGGCGGCCCCGCCCCCATCCCGCCCCCTTCCCCAACCTGCTGGCCCCCCGCCCCCCCCTGCTGGCCGCCCCCCCCCCCGAGGGCTCGCGCCTGCCCCTCCCCCGCGCGCGCGAGCCGCCCCCCCCCCGCCCGCGCGCAGCCACTCCACGCCCCTCCCCCACCACCACCCCCCCCACGCGGCGGGGGCGGGGCGAGAGTGGGGAGGGGCGGGGCTCGGCCCTTGCCCCACCCCCCGCCCTCTGCCGCCGAGGCCCCGCCCCCGGGAAACGCCCCCCGCCTACGACAGCCTGCGAGGGGCGGGGCACCGGCAGGCCCCGCCCCTCTGCGCGAGGACGAGGCTCGCCGGGGGGGCGCCGCCGCCCCCCGCCGTGGGAAAGAGGCTGAGAGTGAGTTAAACGGGGAGGGGGCGGGGCTCGGAGGACACGCCCACAAAGGGGCGTGGCTGACCGTGACCCCACCTCCTCGCAGAGGCAGCGGAGCCCCCCGGGAGGAGCGGGGGGGCGGGGCGGCGGCAGCCCCCCCCCCCATCGGGGATCCCCGTGCGGGGCGAGGGGCTGCGGGGGCGCGCGGGGCTGCCCCCCCCCTGCCAGACCTTCCCGGCCTGCGGCCGCCCCACAGGTGGGGGGGGGAACGGGGGGCGATTTGGGGAGGGGGGCGGTTTTCGGGGGCATCGGCGGGGGCACGAGGACATGGGGGGGATTTGGGGATGGGGGGGGACATGGGGGGCGGGTGAGACCTGGGGGGGACACGGGGGGGGAGGGTTTTGGGGGGGACACGGAGCATTTGGGGGGGTGAGACCTGGGGGGCACACGGGGGGTGTGAGGGGCGGATTTGGGGAGGGGGGCGTTGGGGAGGACAAGAGGGTACACTTTGGGGGGTACAGTTTGGGGGAGGGCCCTGGGGGGGGCATCAGGGGGCACACGAGGACATGGTGGGGGGATCTGGGGGGAGGGGCCATGGTGACATTTTGGGGGGGCGGGGGTGAGACTGGGGGTGTCCCGGGGGGCTCACCGCGTCCCCCTGACCCCCCGTGTGTCCCCCCCAGATCTCCCGGGGGGCACCGCCTGGGCCGCTCGGCCTCCACCTCGGGGGTGCGGCAAAGCGCAGCCCCCTCCCCCTTCCCCCGCAGCCCCCGGCCCCTGTCCGGGGGGTCCCCGGTTTGGGGGGGGGTCCCGCCGCCGCCGCCGCCCCCCTCCGCGCCCGCGGGACGGGCAGCTGCAGGAGGTGATCGAGCGCAAGCGCTGCGTCTGCACCGAGATCAAAGCGCGGGGGGGCGCGGGGGGGCGCGGGGGGGCTCTGCAAGCAGGACAGCCTGCCCCCCTCCCCGCCCCCCCAAATTGGAGAGGGGGCGGCGCAGCGGAGGGGAGACCACCCCCCTCCGCCACCCCCCCCACCCGCCGGCCCCACGCCGTGCTCTGGGACACGGCCATCTGACACCCCCACGCCCCCCCCCAAAATCCCGGGGTGCCTGGCGCATCTCTGACCCCCCTCCCCCAAAAAAATTCCCCACCCCTGAAATTGGGGTGGGCCTGAAATAGAGGGGGGCCTTAAAAGGGGGAGGGGCTTCAAAAGAGAGGCAGGGGTCCCTAAAATTGGGAGGGGGGGGTCCCTGAAATGAGGGGGACCCCAAAATGGAGAGGAGGGCCCTGAAACTGGGGGCGTCCCTGTAATGAGGGGGTCCCTGAAGTGGAGGGAGGGTCCCTAAAATGAGGAGGGGTCCCCAAAATGGAAGGGGGGTCCTCAAAATGGAGGAGGCGTCTCTGAAATGATGGGGTCCCCAAAATGGAGGGAAGCAGTCTTGAAATTTGGGGGAGGGTCCTGAAACAGAGCAGGGGGCTTAAAATGGAGGGAGGGTCCCCAAAATGGGGGGGGTCCCTAAATGGAGGAAGGGGGGTGTCGCCAAAATTGGGGGGGGGGCACAACACGGCTGGGCCGGGTTGGGGGAGGATGGGGGGGGTATTTATGGTACGTTAAGCTTCCCCCCCCCCAAAAAAATAAAATGGGGGGCAGACCCCAAAAATGAAAGGGGGAGACCCCCCGTAAGGGGCAACACCCCCCAACGGGGAGGGGCCAAAAAGGGGGTAGGAGACCCCCAGCAAGGGGGTTTTGTGGGTAAGGGGGGCCAAGCCCTCGTGAAAGGGGGGTGGAGCCCCCCAATAAAGGGGTGCAGGCCCCCCCCAAAAGGGGGGCTGCTGTAACTGCTTTGCAAATATACTTATGGGGGGCGGGGGGGGGTATTTATGGGGGTGCATCAAACAGGGTCCGGGGGAGGGGATTCAGCTCCGGGGGTCCGCAGTGCGGCCTGGGGGGTCAGGGGGGAGCCCCCCATTTTGGGGAGGGGGAGGTGCGAGGGGAGGATATCCCCTGGGATTTGGGGGAGGAAGGGGGCAAAGGGCCCCCCCCAACCCTTTCCAGGCCCCTCCCTGCCCCTCTGTGCCTCACCCCCCCCGCCCCCCGTTACCAGAATTGCCTTCATCCCCGCGGGGTCCGGGGGGGACACCCCGAATTTGGGGAGGGGGATTAAAGTGGGGGGAGGAAAGGGGGGGGGGGCGGTTTTTTTTGTAACGTGGTTCTGTGCACTATTAAAGAGAGAATCGGCCCAAAGCCTGCGGTGATGGGAGCGGGGGGTACCGAGACCCCCCCTCACCCACAGAGTAGAGGGGGAAACCGGTCAAATTGGGGTGAAAACCGCCCAAAATGAGCCGCTCCCTCTCCCCCACCGCGGCCGCCACTTACAGCGGGCACCGAAAGGGCGGGAAATACCGTTGCAGGGGGCGCGCGGAGGGCGGGAGGAACCGTTGTGGGCGCGCGGAGGGCGGGAGGAACCGTTGGGCGCGAGCGCGACGGGCGGGCGGGAAGGGCACGTGCGCCGAAGGGGGCGGGGGGCGGCGCTTTTGGCGGGCGCCGCGCGCGCATGCGCAGCCATCCCCCTCCTCCGCGCGGAGCCCCTCCCTCCGTCAGTCTGAGAGCTCAACGCGCCTGCGCGGTGCGGGCAGGGCGGGGGGGAAGTAGAGAGGAGTGGCGTGCGCATGCGCCCTGCGCGCCGCCGCCGCCGCTGCTGCCGGCTGCGGGATGGCGGCGGCGGCAGCAGCGGCGGCGGCGTCCGGTAGCGGCGGCCCCGGCCCCGGAGCCAGGAAAAGCAGCGCGGGCCGGGACGCGGAGGCGGAGGTTTGGTGCCGGCGGGTGCGGGAGGTGGTGAGCGCTTCCCCCGCCAACCGGCTGTGCTTCGAGTGCGGCCAGCGCGGCGTCACCTACGTGGACATCACCGTGGGCAGCCTCGTCTGCACCGCCTGCTCCGGGGCGCTGTGAGCGCGGCGGGAGAGGGGGCGGGGCCTGGGGAGGGAGGGGCGGGGCTATGCCGAGGGCGGAGTTTGTATGGGCGAGGGGCGGGGTTAGGCTGGGGATAGAACCGGAGAGGGTGGGCCTAGGCGAGTGGGCGGGGCCTGAGGGGTGATGGGCGGGGCTAGGTGAGGGGGCAGGGCCCAACGGGACAGGAATTTGTTGTGAGGGGCGGGGCTTGTGAGGGGCGGGGCCAGCCGCTCGGGGGTGCTCGGGTTGGAGGGCAGGGCTGCTCTCAGCGCAGCCAGCCAAGCTGATTGGCTGTTCCCACTGCGTGGGCGTGGCTCCCCGCGTGGGGGCGTGGCCCAGCCACTCTCCCTGACCCCCCCGGCCCCTCCCGCAGGCGGGGGCTGAACCCCCCCCACCGCGTCAAGTCCATCTCCATGGCAACCTTCAGCCAGGCCGAGGTGCTGTTCCTGCAGGCCCGCGGCAACGAGGTTTGGGGGGGCCTGGGGGGGCGCAGGCGTTTGGGGGGGGGCGCGGCAGTGTCCCCACGCCCCCCCCCACGTCCCCCCCACCCCCCAGGCCTGCCGGCGCGTCTGGCTCGGCACCTTCGACGCCCGGAGCTCGCTGCCCCCCGACTCCCGCGACCCGCGGAAGGTGAAGGAGTTTCTGCAGGAGAAATACGAGAAGAAGCGGTGGTACGGGTCGGGGGGGCGTGGGGGGCTCAATTTCTGGGTGCCCCCCCCAAATAAATACCTCACCTCCGCCCCCTCCCCCCGGGCAGGTACGTGGCGCCGGAGCAAGCGACCCCCCCCCAAAAATCCGCGGCGGAGCCGGCGCCCACCCAGGCGCTGCTGGGCGACGCGGGGACGCTGCTGCAGGTGAGGCTGCGCCGGCTGGGGGCGGCTGGAGTTTGGGGGGGGGGGGGGGGGGGGGGGGGTCACTACCTGACCCCCCCTCCGTGCCCCTCGCAGCCGCGCCCGCCCCCCAGCGCCCCCCCCAGCCGGCCCGGAAAGCCAGCGCCGAGCTCCTGGCCGATATCGGGGGTGATCCCTTCGCCGCCCCCCGCCGGCGCACGCCTTCACCGCCTTCCCCGGTGAGCTGGGGGGGGGGGGGGGGCCCGGGGGGGTTCCCGGGGGGGACACCCGAGAACGTGGCCGGGGGGACCCGGGGGACCGCGGAGCAGCGAGAGCAGAACGCGCCGGGGCTGAGCTGCCGCGGGGGGGCCGTTGGGGGGGAGGGGCTGTGGGGGTGACCCTGCGCCCCCCCCCCCGCCCCCCCCGCCAGCCCCGGCCCCGCCCCCCGCCGCCTTCCCCGGTTTCGACGCCTTTGGAGCCGCCCCGGGAGCGCCCGCGTTCGGGGGGGCTGTGCCCCCTGCCCCGTCCCGCCCGCGCCTGCAGGTACCGCGGGACCCCCCGGCAGCAGGGTGGGGGAGGGGCCTGAGGACCCCCCCGCTGCGAAGGGGGAGGGGTTTGGGGTCCCCCCTCCCCCCAGGCCGTGTCGCTCCCTCTCACCCACAGGGGGCGCTGCTGCAAGGGGCGGGGCCACCACTGCCCCGCCCTCCGGGGGCGGAGCCTCGGCCAGGTACCACCCCCTCCCCCTTCCCCCCCCCCCCCCGTGGCTGGGGGAGTGGCCGGAGCCCACCCAGCCCCTCCCCCACCCAGCTCAGCCCTGCCCCTCCCCCCACAGCCTTTCCGGGACCCCGCGGGCCCCCCGGCGCTGCCCCCCGCCCCCGGCGGTAAGTTGGGGTTCACCCCTCCCCCCCGCAGTGAGATGACCCCGAGGTGACGCTGTGCCCCTCCCCCACCCCCCCAGGCTGCACCAACCCCTTCGCCGCCCCCCGCGCCTCCGGGAACCCCTTCCAGCGCGGCGCCCCCCCGCCGGTGAGTGCCCCCCCCGCCCCCCCAGCCCAGGCCGGGCCGCGGGGGAGGGGCACACCCCAATTCTCTCTCCCCTCCCCCACCAGGAGCCGGTTTCGCCGCCCCTCCCCCCCCGCGGGGACCCCCGGCCCCTTCCAGGCCGACGGTAGGAGCGCGAGCGGGGAGGGGCGGCGGGGGGTCCCCTGTGCCCCCTCCCTGACCCCTCCCCCCTTCCCCCCCCAGGTTCGCCCTTCGCTGGCCTCAGCGTCGCCAAAGCCTGCACCAACCCCTTCGTGGTGAGGAGGGGGGGGCGTGGGGGCGCGGGGGGCGGGGGGGGCTGTGACCCCACCCCATTTTGCCCCTGACCCCTCCCCCACCTTTCTTGCCCCCCCAGACGGTCCCGGCCCCGCCGCCGCCCCCCTTCGCCGTCAAGCACCCGGCCACGAACCCCTTCCTATAGCCGCCGCGGTGGGGGAGGGGCCCGCACCCCCCCCAAATGGCAGAGGGGACGCGGGGGGGTTCCGGCTGCCCCTCCCCCACCCCTGCGCTCTCCAGGCCCGGGGCTGCCCTCGCCCAAGATGGCGGCCGAGGCGTCACCCCCCCCGCCCCAAACCAAAATGGCGGCGCCATCACCACCGCCCCGCCCCCCCCATCAACCAATGAGAGAGCAGAGGCTGCGCTGGGGGCGGGGCCTTGTTAAGGCTCAGCGGGGGGTGGGGGAGGGGCGCGGGCCGGGGTCTCCTCCTCCCGCGGGGGCTGGCGAATGGCGGCCTGGGGGGAGGGGCAGAGAGAGGGGGAGGGGCGTCACTTCATGGGGGGGCGGGGCACACACAGCATACCGGGGGGGGGAGGGGCGCGCCCACCCCCACCCCCTTTTTGGGCACAGAAAGGGCGAAAACGGACAAAGAGCTGCGCAGCGGGGGGGGGAGAGGGGCTGGGCCCCCCCACAAAGAGCGACCCCCACCCCTCCCCCACCCCAAAGCCCCGCCCCTCCCCCCCAATTCACACACGGCTGCAGACGGAGCGATATCAAATATAATTTAGGGGCTCTCCTTAATTAGAATATTAATTAATTATCATAATTACTCATTATATTAATTATAGTGCTTAATAATTAACGGGGGGGGCAACTCCCCCGCGGGGGGGAGGGGTGAGAAGGGGCTCAGCCCCCCCCGTCCCCCCCATCCCTGCCTCAGTTTCCCCAAGTTAAGGCACAAAAAGGGGGGTGGGGGCAGCGAGGCGGGGGAGGGGGCAGTGAGGGGCCCCCCGGGGGGTGGGGGATGGGGGGGAGGGGCGGGGGGGGCCCTCGCCCCCCCCTCAGCAGCCGAAAAGCGCGCGGTGGGCGGCGAAGAGCAGCGCCATGGCCAGGCCGTAGAACAGCGCGAAGCCGGCGAGCAGCGCGGGGGGGGCGCTGGGGGGGGGGGGGGGCCCACGTCAGCGCGGGGACCCCCCCCATCCCACACCACCCCCCCCACCCCCTGAAGCCCCCCAAATCCGGTACCTGGGGGCCCCCCGGGAGGCGCTGCAGGGTCCCGCGGCTGCCGGCGGCGCTCGGCCTGCGCTGGGGGGGGGGGGGGGGTTGGGGTGAGGTGGGGGCTTTTGGGGGGGGGGGGCTCAGCCCCTCCCCCGCTCCTCTGGCAGCCCCCCTCAAATGGAGACCCCCCCCAAAACAGACACCCCCCCCCAAAACAGAGAGCCCCCCCCAAAACAGAGAGCCCCCCCCCAAAATGCCCGGGCGGGCAGCCCCCCCCCCACCCCCCAAATTAACTCCGGGGGGGACACGGGGGTGCCCCCCTCACCTGCCGCGTGCGGGCGCTCGGCTCCCTCTGGGCGGGGTCCGGGGGGCTGCGGGGGGAGGGCGGCCATTGGGGGAGGGGTCACACGTGGGGTGGGGGAGGGGCTGGGGGGAGGGGGGTCCGTACCGGCGGGGGCGGCGGAACAGGAAGCTGCTGGGCCTGGGGGCGGCTGGGGGGGGGCCCTGCGGGGGGAGGGGCGGTAATTAGCGCGCTGGGTTCGTTAGCGCCGGGGTTAACGAGGGCGGGGCCGTACTCACCGGCGGCTGCGGGGAGGGGCCGGGCTCCGGAGGGGGGCTGTGGGGGGAGAGCGGCCCCCCCCGTGTCACTGGGGGGAGGGGGGCACGGGGGAGGGGCACGGGGGGTGGGGGAGGGGCACGGGGGGTGGGGGAGGGGCGGAGCTCGCACGAAGTGCGAAGGGGGGGGAGGGGGCAGCACCCCCCTCCCCCCGGCCCCAATCCCAATCCCGCATCTGGGGACACCCCAAAACCCCCCCGCCCCTCCCCCGCACTCACCCGCTGCCGCCGCCGCCCTCCTGCTCCTGGGGGGGGGGGGAGGGGCATTGAGGGGGTGCTGGGGGGTCCCAGGATTTTGGGGACCCCCCGAAATGCGTGGGGGGGCTGGGGGGGCGGGGCTGTCACCTGCGGGGGGGCTCCTCCTCCTCCTCGCTGCCCTCGATGAAGTCGGGGTCGCTGTCGGGGCTGGGCGCGGGGGGAGAGCGCTGAGGGGGGCCCCAGGGTGGGGGAGGGGCGCGGGGGAGGTCCCGGTGGGGGTGGGGGAGGGGCGGCGCTCACCTGCCCCCCCCCGCCTCTCCCGGTGCGGCCGGGGGGCTCCCAGAACTCAGCGGGGGGCTGCAGCTGGGGGCAAAGGGGGGTGAGGGGGGGCACCCCCAAACCGCCCTGGGGGCCCCCAAGCCCCCTACAACCCCCAGACCCCCCCCCCGCCCCCCCCCCCAAAGCCCCCTGGGCCCCCCCACACCCCCAGACCCCCCTGCACCCCCGACATCCCCCCCACCCTCCCCAAACCCCCCCACGTGCCCCCTGAACCCCCTGCACATCCCCTAACCCCCCCCGCACCCCCCCGCACCCCCCGGTACCCCCAAGCCCCTTCTGAAGCCCCCCCGCGCCCCCCCCCCCCGCGCCCCCCACCTCGTTCCCGGACCACCGCCCGCTGTCCGCGCTGTTGAACCCCGAATCCAGGCCCCCCGCTGCCGGGGGTGGGGCGGGGGGCACAGCTCCTCCGTCACCCTGGGGGGGTAAAATCCAGGGGTGGGGGGCCCCCAAAAGCCCCGAGGGGGGGGCAAATTTGGGGTGTGTGTGTCCCCCCCTTTACCACGCGGCGGGGGGGCCGGGCGCCTTCCAGCTCCAAATATTTGAAGATGTGCACTTTCCCTTTCAGGCAGACCTGGGGGGTCAGGGGGGTTTGGGGGGTCTCAGGGGGGTTTGGGGGGTCAGGGGGGTTTGGGGGTCCCCACGCCCCCCCCGGCCCCCGCTCACCTGCGGGGGGGGGCGACTGGAGGGGGTTGTGCTCGGCCAGCAGCAGCTGCAGGTGGCGCAGGCGGCGGAAGCAGCGCGGGATGGCGACCACGCGGTTGCAGGAGAAGTCGAGGCGCACGAGGGGCAGCTCCGAAAGCTCTGGGGGGCGGGTTAGGGACCCCCCCCCCAAATTAAGAACACACCCCCGCCCCCCCTTCCCCACCCCCCCCTCACCGGCGGGCAGCGCCGTGAGCCGGTTGCGGCGCAGGTTGAGGTCCCGCAGCGACGTCAGCCGCCCCGCGCTGGCCGGCAGCGCCCGCAGCTCGTTACAGCTCACGTCCTGCCGTAACGAAGCGAGGGGGGCGGGGGGGGTTAACGAAGCGCGAGGCGGCCGGGGGGGGGGTCCCAGCACCCTCACCCCCCCCCCCACCCCGCGGGCGCTCACCAGCTGGTGCAGGGCGCCCAGCGCCCCCAGGTTTTCGGGGAGCCGCGCCAGGCGGTTGTGGGCGGCGTTGAGCACGCGCAGCGGCAGCAGGCACAGGCAGGCGGGCAGCGAGCGCAGCTGGTTGCAGCTGGGGGGGGGGGTGAGGGGGGTGTGTGAGGGATTTTGGGGACCCCCCCGCACTCCCCCAAACGCGGAGGGGCGCTACCTGAGGTCCAGGTGGGCCAGGGCCTGCAGGTTGGCGATGGCGGGGGGCACGCGGCGCAGGCAGTTGTGGTGCAGGCTCAGCCCCTCCAGCGACGGCAGGCGGCAGGCGGCCTCGGGCACCTCCCCGAAACGGTTCCGGGACAGGTCTGGGGGGGACACGGGGGGCAGGGACCCCAAAAATCAGGGATGGGGACAGGGGCAGGGGATGGGGGCTGAGAACAGGGGATGGGGACCCCAAAAATCAGGGATGGGGGCAGGGGATAGGGACAGGGGGACAGGGAGAGGGGGATGGGGACCCTCGGGGACAGGGGGGCAGGGACCCCAAAAATCAGAGATGGGAACAGGGGCAGGGGATGGGGGCTGAGGACGGGGGGATGGGGACCCCAAAACCCAGGGATGGGGGCAGGGCCAGGGGATAGGGACAGGGGGACAAGGAGAGGGGGATGGGGACCCTCAGGGACAGGGACCCCAAAACCCAGGGATGGGGGCAGGGGGAGGGGGACCCTTGGGGACAGCGGGACCCTCAGGGAAAGGGGCAGGGGGATGGGGGCACAGGGGGACCAGGGACCCTCGGGGACAGCGGGACCCTCGGGGACACAGGGGGCAGGGACCCCAAAACCCAGGGATGGGGACAGGGGCAGGGGATGGGGGCTGAGGACGGGGGGATGGGGACCCCAAAACCCAGGGATGGGGACAGGGGCAGGGGGACCCTCGGGGCTGGACGCGGGTGGGACAGTGGGGACGGGGGGTGAGGATGGGGGCTGGGGACCCACGGGGACCCTTGGAGACGGGGGGCACAGAGGGGGCCGGGGGATGGGGAGCAGGGACCCCCGGGACGGGGACAATGGGGGCCAGAGACCCCCGGGAATGGGGTGCTGGGGGGGGGCAGAACCGCCCCCCGGGGCGACCCCCGAGGGTCCCTAACGGAGCCGGGGCCGAGGTCACGAGGGGCGCCCCCCCCCACCCCCGAGAAACTGGGGAGGGGGGGTCACACCCCCCTTTTTTGGGTCACACCCCCCGGAAGGAGAAGCCGAACGGGTTCCCCCGCCCCTGCCCTGCCCCGAGGTGGGGGGGGGCACAGGGACGGTGCCCCCCAGGCCGGTGACCCCCGGGGGTGTGGGGGGGGAAGGGGGGGCGCACCCCGAGGCCGCCGGACCGCCCGGACCGGCTCTGCCCGCCCCGGCACCGCCTCCATGCGGCTGCCGGGCGGCGGGGACCCGCGGGGCCCCCCCCGGGGGGTGGGGGGTGGAAATCCCCGTCCCGCCGCCGCCGGGGGGGGCGGCACTGGGCCCCCCGGGCTGGGGGGCGGCGGGGACCCCCGGGAGGGGGCGTGGCCAGACAGCGAAGGGGGCGTGGCCAGGGAAGGAGCGGGGCGTGGTCTCACCGGCCTGGGTGATGTCGCTGAGGTCCCAGCGCCGCGCCGCAGCCACCGGGAAGGCGCGCAGGCGGCGGCCGGCCAGGCTGAGGGTACCGGAGGCCGCGGCTTCTTCCAGGGCGCGTTCCGTGCCGGTTCCTCCGGGCGGCGGCGAGGGCGGCGGCGGGGGTGGGGGCAGCTCCGCCGTCACGGCTCCCGCCTCGCCCGCCGCCATGGCCGCGGGGTGGGGGTGGGGGGGGGGGGGGGGGCGGGACAGAGCTCCGCTCCCCGCGGCCGCCGCTGCTCGACTGAGCGCCCGGCCGCTGCCGCGCGGGGAGGCGGGGCCCGCAGGGGGCGGGGCCAGCGCCGCGGCCAATCACAGCGGGAGGCGCGCGGGCTGGCGGCCAACCGGAGAGGGGGCAGGAGGAGGGGGGCGTGGTTAAAAGGTAAGAGGGCGGTGTGTTCTTTGACGGGTAGGCAGGAGGACCAATCGCGTTCGAGCAGGGGCGGATTGGTTGTGCTGTTCCAGCCAATCCCAGCGCAGAGACTGGAGAGGGTTACAGCTCTCCACCAATCGCGAGCGGAGGGCGGAGCTTGTTGCCTGGCAACGCCCACCCAGACGGCTGTGAGGAGCCGGCGGGCTGCGGGCAGCCAATCGCATCTGAGGGGGCGGGAACAAGAACGCGATTGACGTGTAACCGACCAATCAAGCTTCGAGGCCCGCAGGGAAGGCGGGCACCGCCCCCCCGGACACGGCTTCTTCCTCGGCGGAGGCCACGCCTCTTCCTCCGCCCATCACACGGAGGCCACGCCCCCAACCCCAAACCCCGCCCCCTCGGGTGTTCTTAAAGGAGCCTCACCCCGGATTTGGGGGGGACGGGACCATTGGGGGGCGGCGGGGGGGCGGCTGTGTGTGTGTGGTTGGGGGGCTGGGGGAGGGTCTCGCGCGGTGGGGGAGGGGCCACACTGCTCACAGTTTCCATCTCTGCGCCCTTTAATGGGGGAGGTTGGGGGGGTGGTCCAGAATTTGGGGGGCTGAGGGGGTCCGGGGGGGAGGGCTCAGGGGCCCCCCCTGCACGGCTGCTTGCTGAGGGTCCCCAGGAGCTGCTGCTGCTGCGGGCGGTGGGGGACGACGAAGGCGTCGGGGGCAGCACGGGGGCCCCCCCCGTCCGCGCGCCCCATCAGGACGTAGCTGAGGCCTGCGAGAAATTTGGGGGGGGGGGGGTCAGGGTGTGTGGGGGGGGGCAAACCCCGCACCCCCCCCCCCCACCCCAAATCGAGCACCCACCTTTTTTGAGGGGCGGGCAGAGGCGGCAGGGCAGCTGCAGGCGCAGGGAGGCCCCCTTGGCGGGGGGGGGCCCCCCCAGGCCCCCCCATTTGTAGGGGGTCAGGACGGAGACCACGGCCCAGCCCCGCTCCTGGGGGGGCCCCGCCCCCCCCCGCGACAGCGACTTCACCGTCCCGGTCAGCACTGCCGGCGCGGGGCGGGGGGGTCAGCGCCGAAATAACCCCCCCGCCTCGGATCGGGGGTCCTCGCGCCCCGTAATCCCGGATTTGGGGGCCCTGCACCCCAATTTGGGGGGCCTCACTCATCCCCCTCCCCATACCCTGATTTGGGGGGTCCTCACCCTCCCCCATCCCGTATTCCATTTTGGGGGTGCCTCACCCATCCCCCCTCAATCTGGGGGTCCCTCAGCCTCCCCCTTCCCCAATCTGGGGGGGTCCTCACCCTCCCCCCTTCCCATATCCCAATTTGGGGGCCCTCAGCCCCCCCACCCCAATTTGGGGTCCCTCCCCCTCCCCCTGCCCCCTGCCCCCTCCCTCAGTTTGAGGGTTCTCACCCCCCCCTAATTTGGGGGTCCCTCCCCCCTCCACTCTAATTTGGGGGGTCCTCACCCTCACTCTTCCCCGTCCCCATTTTTTGGGGGGGGCGTCACCCATTTTTTTTGGGGGGGGGGAGCCCCTCACCGAAATCGCTGCCGCAGAAGGCGCTCTGCAGGGTCCCGGCGCGGCGGGGGCAGCGCTGGGGGCAGGGGGGGCGGCGCTGGGGGGCCCGGCGAGGGTGGGGGGCGGCGTGGGGGTCCGGGGCCGCGGGGAGGGGCCCGGGGGGGCACCGGGGGGTCCCGCACGGCGTAGGTGGCCGAGAAGCCGTCGGCCGTGACGCTCAGGTCCGACACGAACTGCACCAGCAGCTCCGGGCCCGAGGACAGGATGGGGCTGGGGGGGGGGCGCGGGGGGGGGTCAGGGGGCGCACGGAGGGGGGTTGGGGGTCGGGGGGGTGGGGGGGCGCGGAGGGGGAAAATGGGGGGTTTGGGGGGTTTGGGGGCTTCGGGAGGGGGGAAATAGGGGGGCACAGGGGAGGTTGGGGGGGTTGGGGGGCACGGGGGGGTTTGGGGGGGGAAATGGGGGGCACGGGGGGGTTTGGGGGGGTTGGGGGGCCTGGGAGGGGGAAATTGGGGGGCTGGGTGGGATTGGGGGGTCAGAGGGGGTTTGGGGGGCTCGGGAGAGAGGAAATGGGGAGAATGGGGGGGTGGGGGGACTGGGGGGCAGGGAGGGTTGGGGGGGCTGTGGGGGGGAATGGGGGGGCACGGGGGGTTTGGGGGTCTGTGGGGGGCCGGGAGGGGGAAGTTGGGGGGCTGGGGAGGGCACGGGGGGTTGCGGAGCTCGGGGGGGGGGGGGGTCAGTCCCGCCGAGCCAAGGAGGGGGCAGTCCAGTTTGGGGGGCTCAGGTGGCTTTGGGGGGCTCAGGCGGGTTTTGGGGGGTCGGGGGGGGCTCAGGCGGGTTTTGGGGGGCCGGGGGGGGGGGGCCGGGGGGGGCGCACGCCTCACCCGGGGGTCTCCTCCCCGCAGAACTTGCCCAGGCGCCGCGCGTCGTCGCTCTCGGCCGCCTCGAACACGGCCACGAAGTCGTAGCGGCAGTGGGGGTCGCGCTCCAGGTCGAACTTCCCGAAGCTCAGCTCGATCACCTGGGGGGGCGGCCCCCCCCCCCCCAAAAAACGTCAGCACCCACCCCCCAAAATCAGCACCGACCCCCCCGGCCCCCCAAAATCAGCACTGACCCCCCTGGCCCCCAAAATCAGCAGCGACCCCCAGAATCAGCACCGACCCCCAAAATCAGCACCGACCCCCCCCCAAAAACCAGCACCAATCCCCCCAGCCCCCCAAAATCAGCACTGACCCCCCTGGCCCCCAAAATCAGCACCGACCCCCCCCAAAAAACAGCACCAATCCCCCCAGCCCCCAAAATCAGCACTGACCCCCCTGGCCCCCAAAATCAGCACCGACCCTCCCCCCAAAAAACAGCACCAATCCCCCCCAGCCCCCCAAAATCAGCACTGACCCCCCCAGGCCCCCAAAATCAGCAGCGATCCCCCAAAATCATCACTGACCCCCCACAAAAACCATCCCTGCCCCCCCAAAAAATCATCATGAGCCCCCCCCCAAAAATAATCCCCACCCCCCCGAAATCATCACTGACCCCCCAAAAATCACCACCGACCCCCCCACAACAACCCCCCACCCCACCCCTCACCTCAATCCCCTTTGGTGGGGGGGGGCACACCCCCAAATCCACCCCCACCCCGAGCCCCCCCCACCCCCCCCCCCCCGGGCCCCCCCCCCACCTTGTCCGGGGGGCCACGATGTGCCAGGCGCAGGTGACGCCGGGGGGTAGTTCTCCTGCGGCCAGTTGGGGGTCTGCAGCCCCCCTGCGGCTTCTCCAGCCGCCCCCGCAGAACTGGTGCTCTGGGGGGGGCACAAAAATTTTAGGGGGGGGGCACACCCCCCCTCCCATAACCCCCCGCCAAATCCCCCTCCCCCCCCCCCGCACCGCCGGCGACCCCTCTGTCACTGCGCCCCCCCCGGGTGAAAATGCTGCGGGGGGGCGTTGGGGGCTGTGGGGTGTTAAATTTTGGGGGGGGGGGCGCGGGGGGTTTGGGGAGGGGGGGGCGTACTCACCGTCGAAATAGTGCCAGGAGTGGCCCAAAATGGGGGGGTCGGGAGCGACCCCCGCGCGGCGCCGTCCCGGGGGGCCCTGCAAAACGTCCCGAGGGTTGGGGTGGGCGGGGGGGGGGCGGGGGGGTTTTAGGGGGGCTACGTGGGATTTTGGGAGGTTTTGGGGGGCCTGTGAGGGTTTTGGGGGCTGTGGGGGTTTTGGGGGGCTACATGGGATTTTGTGGGGTTTTGGGGGGGCTGTGGGGGTTTTGGGGGGCTACATGGGATTTTGTGGGGTTTTGGGGGGGCTGTGGGGGTTTTGGGGGGGCTCTGTGTGGTTTGGGGGGGCTATGTGGGATTTTGGGGGTTTTGGAGGGGCTGTGGGGGTTTTGGGGGGCTACAGAGCTTTTAGGGGGGCTATGGGAGGGTTTTGGGGGGCTCTGTGGCATTTTGGGGGGTCTGAGGGGTTTTGGGGGGTCTGGTTTCTGGGGGGGTCCCTGGTTTTTGGGGGGTCTGTGGGGTTTAGATGGGGGCTCCGTTGGTTTTTGGGGGGGGGCTCTGGTTTTGGGGGGGTCCGTGTGGTTTTGGGGGGCCTCTGGTTTTGGGGGGGGGGCTCTGGTTTTGGAGGGGTCCGTGTGGTTTTGGGGGGCCTCTGGTTTTGGGGGGGGGGGCTCTGGTTTTGGGGGGGCCTCTGGTTTTGGGGGGGGCTCTGGTTTTGGGGGGTCCATGGGGTTTTGGGGGGCCTCTGGTTTTGGGGGGGGGGCTCTGGTTTTGGGGGGTCCATGGGGTTTTGGGGGGCCTCTGGTTTTGGGGGGGGGCTCTGGTTTTGGGGGGTCCATGGGGTGTTGAGGGGGCTCTGGTTTGGGGGAGGGTCCGTGTGGTTTTGGGGGGGCTCTGGTTTTGGGGGGGGCTCCGTTGGCTTTTTAGGGGGCTCTGGTTTTTGGGGGGCTCTGGTTTTGGGGGGGCTCTGGTTTTTTTGGGGGGCTCCATTGGCTTTTCGGGGGCTCTGGTTTTGGGGGGGCTCTGGTTCTGGGGGGTCTCTGTTTTTGGGGGGGGTGCCGTCAGTTTCCGAGTCTCTCCGCCCTCTCCGGGCCGGGGGGGGTCCCTGCTCTGTGCCGGCGGTGCCCCCCCCCCCCCTCCCCAAACCCCGCCCCTCCCCCCTCACCGCGGGCGGGGGGCGGGGCCGAGCTGAACCAGAGCAGGAAGCCCCGCCCCGCCGTGGCGCCGTCGCTCTCCATGCGCAGCAGCGCTTTGTTCCCGGCCGCCAACAGCGGCCCCGGCCGGAAGGTTCCGCAGAAGCGGCCCAGCAGCGGCGCGCCGGGGCCGTGCCCGCCGAACACCGACAGCGAATCGAAGCGGCAGCGCGGGTCCGGCTCCAGGTCGAACACGCGGAACGACAGCGTCACCAGGCGGCCCTCGGGGACCTGGGGGGACACGGGGGGGCACGGGGGGGGGTCACCACCGGCCCTCGGGGACCTGGGGGGACACGGGGGGGGGCACGGGGGGGACACACGGGGGGTCACCACCGGCCCTCGGGGACCTGGGGGGGGACACGGGGGGGGTCACCACTGGGGACTCGGGGACCTGGGGGGACACGGGGGGGGACACGGGGGGGGACACCACTGGGGGACACGGGGACCTGGGGGGGGGAGACGGGGGGGGGGTCACCACTGGTCCTTGGGGACCTGGGGGGGGGGGACACGGGGGGGGTCACCAGGCGGCCCTCGGGGACCTGGGGGGGGAGATCGGGGGGGACACGGGGGGGGTCACCACTGGGGACTCGGGGACCTGGGGGGGACACGGGGGGGACACGGGGGGCGTCACCACTGGGGACTCGGGGACCTGGGGGACACGGGGGGCACGGGGGGGTCACCACCGGCCCTCGGGGACCTGGGGGGGACACGGGGGGGGGGCACGGGGGGGGGGCACGGGGGGGGTCACCACTGGGGGACACGGGGACCTGGGAGGGGGGAACGGGGGGGGGACACCGGGGGGTCACCACTGGTCCTCGGGGACCTGGGGGGGGGACACGGGGGGGTCACCAGGCGGCCCTCGGGGACCTGGGGGGGACACGGGGGGGGGACACGGGGGGGCACGGGGGGGGTCACCACTGGGGACACGGGGACCTGGGCGGGGGGAATCGGGGGGACACCGGGGGGGTCACCACTGGGGACATGGAGACCTGGGGGGGGGGGACACGGGGGGGGGCACGGGGGGGGTCAGCACTGGGGATTTGGGGACCTGGGGGGACACGGGGGGGACACGGGGGGCGTCACCACTGGGGACTCGGGGACCTGGGGGGGACACGGGGGGGGGGCACGGGGGGGTCACCACCGGCCCTCGGGGACCTGGGGGGGGACTTGGGGGGGGACACAGGGGGGACATAGGGACATCGGGGGGGGGTCACCAGCTGCCCCTCGGGGACCTGCGGGGGGACACGGGGGGGGGGTGCGGGGGTGGGGGGGACACGGGGGGGTGGGGGGTGCGGGGGGTCGCGGGGGGGTCGCGGGGGGCGGGCGGTACCGTGACGGTCCAGGTGCAGTTCCTCCCGGGGGGTAGTGCTGCGGGAAGCCCTCGCTGGCGATGTACCCCGACTCGCCGCGGTGCTCGCCCCCGCACGGGAACACGGGCCTGGGGGGGGACACGGTCACGGGGGGTGTGGTCACGGGGGGTGTGGTCACGGGTGGGGGGGGCGGACACGGTGGCGGTGGGCGCTGTGCCGGGAGGGGAGGGGCGCGGGTGGACGCGATGGCGCGGGGGGGGGGGCACGGACACGCAGTCACGGGTGGGGGGGGATGGTCACGGGTGGGGGGGCACGGCAGCCGTCACGGGGGGGACACAGCCACGAGTGGGGGGGAGGACGGTCACGGTCACGGGTGGACTCTGCCGCAGTCACGGGTGGACGCGGTGGTGGGGAAGGGTGAACGGTCACGCGTGGGGGGCACGGTCACGCGTGGGGGCACGGTCACGCGTGGGGGGCACGGTCACGGGCGGACACGTTGGCGGCGGGGGGGGGGGCGCACAGTCGCGGGTGGACGTGGTCGCGGGGGGGGGCGGGGGCACGGTCACGGGTGGGGGTGACACGGTCACGGGGGGGGGGGGGTGTCCGGTACCTGGTGGCGTTGTGCCGCGCGGGGGGGCCGCGCCCTGCCCCGCGGCGGGGGGGCCCAGGGCGCCCAGCGCCAGCAGCAGCAGCGGGGCCGGGACGCGGCTCATGGCGCGCGCGGGGCCGGGCCGAGTGGCACCGGGGGGGACCCGGGCCCCCCGAGGGGGGCGGGGCCGAGCCGGGACACGCCCCCCCTGCGTGGGAGTATCCCAGCGCGACCCCGCCCCCTACCCCCGGTTCATCCCGCGGGGGCGGGGCCGGCACGAGCCAGCGTGGGGATGGGGCGGGGCGAGGCGTCTCTAGGCCACGCCCACCACCTTTCATGGGGATAGGGGCGTGGCCATCCTAACAAGGCTGCTGTCCGGGCCACGCCCCTCGCGCCTTTTACGGGGTCACAGCGCCACGCATGGGGGCGTGCCTTTCGCGGTCCCGCCCCGCCCCGTCCCGCCCAATAGGGGCGTGGCTTCTCCGTGCGACACACCCCTCCGCTGCCTTGTATGGGGAGGGGCGTGGCCACCACGGGGGTGTCCCGCTGCCGGCGGGAAGGGGCGTGGCCAGCAGCTGCCAAGCTGGAGGGGGCGTGGCGCAGCGGTGACGTGGCGCAGGGGGGCGGGGCGGGAGTGACGGTGGCACTTGCAGGGGGGAGGGGCCGCTTTAATTAGGGGTTCCCCTCTTAATTGGGGGGAGGGGCCTCACACGCGCACAGCAGGCCCCTCCCCGCCCCCCACGCGGGACCACCCCACTCAGCGGCCCCTCGATCGTTCGTGGAGTGGGGGAGGGGCGAGGGGGGCGACCCCTCCCCAGGCGCCGTCGAGGGGGGCGGGGCCTCCGCGTCTTCATCCTGCGGGGGGGGGGGGGGGGAGAGAGGGATTTGGGGATTTGGGGGGGATTGGGGGGATTTTTGCGGGGTTCGGGGGGATTTGGGGATTTTTTCGGGATTTTTGGGGGGATTGGGGGTATGGGGGTGTCCCCCCTGCACACTCCAAAGTAGCAGGGGGACCCCAGAATAGCGGGGGGCAACCCCCAACTGGCGGGGAGGAGCCCCCAAACCCCCAGGGGAAGGGGATGGGGGAAGCCCCAAATCGCAGGGGCACGGGGGGACTGGACCCCCAAATTGATGGGGGAACTGGGGGACCCCAAAACTGATGGAGGGGGCCGGACCCTCAAACTGATTGGGGGGACTGGGGAGGAACCCCCAAACCACTGGGGGAGGGGGGGCTGGACCCCCAAACTGATGGGCGGGAACCGGGGGGAACCCCCAAATTGACAGGGGACTGGGGAGGGAACCCCCAAACTGATGGGGGGAAACCCCCAGGGGAAGGAGATGGGGGAACCCCCAAATCGCAGGGGTGGGGGGAGGAACAGGAGGGTGGGGAGCCCCCTTGAGACCCCAAAATCCCCCCGTAAGCCCCCAACCTGGCCCCTGCCCCCCAAAATCCCCCCACGGCCCCCCCAAAACCCGCTCCCCCCCCCCCCCCCACTCACCCGCCCCGCGGTCGGCGGCCCGGCCTGAGTGGGCGTGGCGTGGCCGCGGTGACGTAGGGCGGGCGGGAAACGGCGCGCCCCGCCCACTCTTAAAGGGGCAACGTGGGACCCGCCGCCGTGGGCGGGCGCGTGAATGCGAGTCACGGGTGGAGTGGCGTAAGCGGGGGGACACGGCGCGGCGCGAGTGGGCTGCTCCCCCCACCGTGGGCTTACCCCGAGCTGCACCTCGCCGCCTGGAACCGGAGGGGTCAGGTGAGAAAAACGTGGCTCCTTGTCCCTTCGCGCGATTTTCCCTCCTTTCCCTTCGCGCTCTTCCCGCCTTTTCTTCCCGGATCTCCCCACGTGCTTCCCGACGTTATTCCTGCTTTTCCTCTCGCTTTTCCCTCCTCTTCTTTCACACTTCCCTTCGTTTTTTTCCCCTCACGCTTTTCTCTCTGTTTTCCACTCGCACATTTCCCCCCAGTCTTTCCTTTCATTCTTCACACTTTTCCTCATTTTTTCCTGAGGCTTTTCCCTCCGTTTCCCTAAAACTTTCCTCTCCTTTTCTTTTTCCAGCTTTTTTTTCCCATTTATACTCTTCCTGCTCTTCCCCCTCCACACTCTTCCCGCTCTTTTTTCCCCTTCCCGCTCTTTTTCCCCTTCCCGCTCTTTTTTCCCCCTTCCCGCTCTTTTTTCCCCCTTCCCGCTCTTTTTCCCCCTTCCCGCTCTTTTTTCCCCCCTTCCCGCTCTTTTTTCCCCCTTCCCGCTCTTTTTCCCCCTTCCCGCTCTTTTTTTCCCCCTTCCCCGCTCTTTTTTTCCCCCCTTCCCGCTCTTTTTTCCCCCTTCCCGCTCTTTTTTCCCCCCTTCCCGCTCTTTTTCCCCCTTCCCGCTCTTTTTCCCCCCTTCCCGCTCTTTTTCCCCCTTCCCGCTCTTTTTCCCCCTTCCCGCTCTTTTTCCCCCCTTCCCGCTCTTTTTCCCCCCTTCCCGCTCTTTTTTCCCCCCTTCCCGCTCTTTTTCCCCCCTTCCCGCTCTTTTTCCCCCCTTCCCGCTCTTTTTCCCCCCTTCCCGCTCTTTTTCCCCCTTCCCGCTCTTTTTTCCCCCTTCCCGCTCTTTTTTCCCCCTTCCCGCTCTTTTTTCCCCCTTCCCGCTCTTTTCGCCCTTCCCGCTCTTTTTTGCCCCTTCCCGCCCTTTTTGTCCTCTTCCCGCCCTCTTTTTCCCCCTTCCCGCTCTTTTTGCCTCCCCCTCACGCTTTTCCTACCTTTTTCCAACATTTTTCCTCATCCCCCTTCTTCCCCGTCACGCTTTTCCCCTCAGGCTTTCCGCTCACATCCCCCATTTTCCCTCACTCCCATCCTCCTCCCACCTTTCCCCTCACGCTTCCCCCTTTTCCTCACATTCGCCCCCATTTTCCCCTCACACTTCCCCCCTCATTTTCCCCACCTTTACCCTTCACGTTTTTCCCTTTTTATCACATTTTCCCCTCCATTTCCCCCCACACCTTTCCCCATTTTCCCCTACGTTTTCCCCTCGTGCATTCCCTGCTTTTCTCTACATTTTCCCTTCATTCCTTTCCCCATTTCCCCCCATTTTCCCCTCACGCCTTTCCCCATTTCCCTCCTTTTTCTCTCAATTTTCCCCTCACGCGTTTTCCCTGATTCTCCGCGTTTTTCCCCGTTTTCCCTTCACCCCTTTCCCCGCCTTTTCCCCCATTTTCCCCTCACCTTTTCCCCGTTTCCCGCTGGTTTTCTCTCCATTTCTCCCTCACGCCTTTCCCGGTTTCCCCATGTTTTCCCCCATTTCCCCTCACACCTTTTCCCCGTTTTTCCCCCATTTTCCCCCATTTCCCTTCCCCCGCAGTGCCCAGGACCCCCCCAGCGATGGAGGACGAGCCCTGGGCGGCCCTCGACCCCTTCACCAGGTACAGCCCCAAAATGGCGGCCATGCACCCCGAAATGGCGGCCGAACACCCCGAAATGGCGGCCATGCACCCCAAAATGGCGGCCATGCACCCGAAATGGCGGCCGAACACCCCAAAATGGCGGCCATGCACCCCGAAATGGCGGCCATGCACCCCGAAATGGCGGCCGAACACCCCAAAATGGCGGCCATGCACCCCAAAATGGCGGCCATGCACCCCGAAATGGCGGCCATGCACCCCAAAATGGCGGCGGGGCTGGCCGCGCACATCGCCGGGGTGATCAATACCTGATATCGGTGATCGCCGTCACAAACTCCGTTAAGATCGCCGCCGTTCGGCATTTGTCGGCGTTAATTGGGATTGGATTGGCGTTGCTGGCGTCGAGGGGTCCGGGCGGGCACAGATCAGTGATCAATTGATCCTAATATTGATTATATCAGTAGATTGATCGATATGAATGTTGATTACAGCAGTAGATAGGTTGGCGCGTTGATACGAACACTGATTGGCTCACTAGATAGATTCGTTTATTGATTAATATTGGCTCCATCGGTAGGTGATTGATCCATATTAACTAGAATACTGGGAGACATATTGGTATAGAGACATAAGTATTGATCATATTGGTAGATATGTTGATATTGATGAGATTGGCAGATTGATGTATTGATATAAATATTGATTATACGGGTATGTACATTGGCGTATTGATATAGACATTGATTATATTGGCAGATAGATCGGTGTGTCGGTATAAATATTGATTGTATTGGTACATAGATTGGTATATTGATATAAATATTGATGATATTGGCAAATATGTTGATGTAAATATTGATGATATTGGTAATATACTGGTGTATTGATGTAAACATTGATTGTATTGGCAGATAGGTCGGTGTATCGGTATAAATATTGATTGTATTGGCAGATAGATTGGTATATTGATAAAATATTGATTATACTGGGAGATATGTTAGTATGTTCTAAATATTGATGGTATTGATAGATATATTGATCTATTGACATAAATATTGATTACATAGGGAAATAGATTGACAGGAATATTGATTATAACGGTAAGGGGATTGATAGATTGGCAATATCAATTATTGAGTGAGTGATTGATAGACTGGCATGAATACTGATTAGTTCTGGAGGCAGATGGATCGACTGATATTGATTATATCATAAAAACATCAATGCTAATATTGATAGTAATGATAGACATGTCCATAGATTGATGGATTTGTAGATTGGTAATAACATTGATTATACCAGGAGATAGATTGGTGTTAATATTGATTATATTGCTAGATCGTTGGTAGATTGGTATTAATATCAATTATATTGCTAGATAGATTGATAGGTTTCCTGTCAATTGCACCAATATCGGGTGTATTGATAGCTATGACGGAGCACCGGCCAATGCAATTGGCACATCGGCGTCACCGGCGTCAGTATTGATCGTGTTACGTTAGCGTTTGATCTATCGATATCACATCGATCGGCCGGGAGAGGCGTGAGGTCATCGATCCGCGTTGCACCGATATTGATCGTGTTGACGGAGTCAGAAATGAGGCTGTTGGTGTAGCTCATGTATCGGCAATAATATTGATTATGTGGGTGGCTGTGCGTGGGCACAGATATTGATACGGTTATTGCCTTTGTATTCGTCGTGCTGGTATTGATTACGTTGATTGGTTTGGTTATTGGTGTGATTATGATTGATCGTGTTGATATTGATTGTGTAGGGAGGCTTAGATAGGCACGGAATTGATCATGTTATTGATATATTGGTATCGATTGGGTTGGTATTGATCACACCCGTAGCTCCGGCCGGACACAAACCCAGAAATCAATAGCGAGCCGCGCCCTCGCTATTGATCGCTCAATAAACCAATAAATCTGATTAAACGTGAAGATGTAACGAGGGAGGGGGAGCGCGGTGGTGGTGGGCGGGCGTACGGGGCCAGCGCCGCCGCGACGGCCCCAAAATCTGCGGAAACGGCCCCGAAACCCGCAGGCGCTCCCACACCGTGCGCCGCCATGACGCCGCCGCCGCCGCCCCCTGGGCGCCGAGGTAGGGACCCCTCCCCCAACCCCCGCCCCGGGCCTCGTTAGCGCCGCCAACGAAGCGCGGGCGTGGCGCCGTGACCCCGCCCCTCCCTCCAGCCAGGCGCCGGCTCTGGAGGCCCGCGCGGCCCCGCCCTCGCCGCTGCCCTCGCCGCGCTCGCTGTGCCGCCGCCGCCGCCGCCCCGCCCCGCCCGGCCGCCGCCCCGCCACGCCCCCCGCCGCGGCCCCGCCTCCGTGCGCTCCCACCTGCGCGAGCTGAAGCGGCGCCAGAGCGGCGTCGACGAGTGAGGGGCGGGGCTTTCGGGGGGGGGGACGGGACGCGGGCGCGTTGGGGGCGCCGTTTTGGGGTGACGCTCTCCCCCTCACCCCCCAGGCTGAAGCGGCAGACGTGGGGGGGCGGCCCCGCCACGCCCCCTGAGTGGGCGGGGCCGCCCAGCCCTGAAGCCCCGCCCCCCAGCCCGCCGGGGGAGGGGCCTGCGGGAGCCACGCCCCCTCCCTGGGGGCTGCCGGGGGTGACGGACGCGGCGTGGGACGGAGACTGCGCCCCGCGGCTGCGGCGGTGCTGCTGCCCCATAGCGAGTCCCTATAGCTGCCCCCTATAGAGCCCCATAGAGCCCCATAGCCGCCCCCTATAGAGCCCCATAGAGCCCCACGGCTGCCCCCTATAGACCCCCATAGAGCCCTATAGCCACCCCCTATAGACCCCCATAGAGCCCCATAGCCGCCCCCTATAGAGCCCCATAGAGCCCCATAGCCGCCCCCTATCAAGCCCCATAGAGCCCCATAGAGCCCCACGGCCGCCCCCATAGTGCCCTATAGCTGCCCCCTATAGAGCCCCTATAGCTGCCCCATATAGAGCCCCATAGAGCCCCACGGCCGCCCCCTATAGTGCCCTATAGCCAGCCCCATAGAGCCCCACGGCCGCCCCCATAGAGCCCCATAGTTGCCCCCTATGAGAGCTCCATAGCGAGCCCCCATAGCCGCCCCCCATAGAGCCCCATAGAGCCCCACGGCCACCCCCATAGTGCCCTATAGCTGCCCCCTATAGAGCCCCTATAGCCGCCCCGTATAGAGCCCCATAGAGCCCCACGGCTGCCCCCTATAGAGCCCCATAGCTGCCCCCTATAGAGCCCCATAGAGCCCCACAGCCACCCCCTATAGAGCCCCTATAGCCGCCCCCTATAGAGCCCTATAGCCAGCCCCACAGAGCCCCACAAGGACCCTCATACGGTGCCCCACAGCTGGTGCCTGTGGGCCCAGCCCCCACCCACAGTGCCCCGCCCCCTCCTCGCCCGGCCACGCCCCCTCCCACCCCTGTGCTCGCCTGGCCCCGCCTCCAAATCTCGGCCCCGCCTCCTCCCCTCCTCGGCCCCGCCCCTGCGCTCTCCCGGTGCCGCCCTGGCCCCGCCCCCCCGCGCACCAGCCCCTCCTCCGGGGAGCTGTGGCCCCCCCCGACAGGAGCAGCGGGGAGCCCCCCGAGGCCGCTGGTAACGAGGGGGGACACACGGGTGGGGGGGACACGGGGGGGTGAAGGGACAGGAACTGGGGGGAACACGAGTGGGGGACACACGGGTCGGGGGGGACAGAAGGGTGGGGGCGCGGCGCTTTAAGAAGCGCCGCGCGCACCCTTCGCTCCTTTAAGGGCAGGCCCCGCCCCTCCGCCAATCAGCGCCCTCCCCACTCCCCGCCCTTTCACCAATCAGCTTTCCCTCTCCCCGCCCCCGGCGCCGTGACGCAGCGACGCTGGGGCGCGCCTACGCGGCGGCGGCGGCTCCACCCCCTCGCCAAGATGGCGGAGCTGGATCTGCTGGGCTCCATCCTCAGCTCCATGGAGCGGCCGCCCGCCGCGGCCGACGGGGAGGCGCGGCGCCGGGCGAGGGGTCAGCGGGGCCGGGGGCTGCGGGGGGGCCGGGGGGCACCGGGGGGCGGCGGAGGGAGCCGGGGGGGGGCGGCGGCGGCGGCGGGAGGGGAAGCGGCGCAGCGCGGCCCGGCCTCCCGCCCCCCCCCCCCGCCCCCCCCCCCGCCCGTCGGGATCCTGCTGTCACTCACGCTTGGCCACGCCCCCTCCCCGAGTGCAGGCCACGCCCCCGCCCGCCTGACAGCTGTGTGCTGCTGGCCACGCCCCCCCGTTTGACAGACAGCTCTGGGCTGCTCTGGTCCCGCCCCCTGTGAGAGCTCTGTGACCTGTAGCCCCGCCCCCTCTGTTTGACAGGCAGCCCCGTGAGCGCTGTGGCCCCACCCCCGCTTTGACAGACAGCTTGGGGGGCTGAGGCCCCGCCTCCTTTGGCAGCTCTGGGTCTGTGGCCCCGCCCCCTCCACCTGACAGACAGCTCGGGGGGCTGAGGCCCTGCCCCCTCCACCTGACAGACAGCTCGGGGGCTGAGGCCCTGCCCCCTCCACCTGACAGACAGCTCGGGGCTGAGGCCCTGCCCCCTCCACCTGACAGACAGCTCGGGGGCTGAGGCCCCGCCCCCTCCACCTGACAGACAGCTCGGGGGCTGAGGAGGCCCCGCCCCTCCACCTGACAGACAGCTCGGGGGCTGAGGCCCCGCCCCCTCCACCTGACAGACAGCTCGGGGGCTGAGGCCCTGCCCCCTCCACCTGACAGACAGCTCGGGGGGCTGAGGCCCTGCCCCCTCCACCTGACAGACAGCTCGGGGGCTGAGGAGGCCCCGCCCCCTCCACCTGACAGACAGCTCGGGGGCTGAGGCCCCGCCCCCTCCACCTGACAGACAGCTCGGGGGCTGAGGAGGCCCCGCCCCCTCCACCTGACAGACAGCTCGGGGGCTGAGGCCCCGCCCCCTCCACCTGACAGACAGCTCGGGGGCTGAGGCCCTGCCCCCTCCACCTGACAGACAGCTCGGGGGGCTGAGGCCCTGCCCCCTCCACCTGACAGACAGCTCGGGGGGCTGAGGAGGCCCCGCCCCCTCCACCTGACAGACAGCTCGGGGGCTGAGGCCCCGCCCCTCCACCTGACAGACAGCTCGGGGCTGAGGCCCCGCCCCTCCACCTGACAGACAGCTTTAAGTGCTGCAGCCCCGCCCCCGTTTGACAGACAGCTCGGGGGGCTGAGGCCCCGCCCCTCCTGACCCCGCCCCTCCCCCCCAGAGGAGGCCGCCCGCCTGCAGCGGCTGCAGGAGCAGGACAAGCGGCAGAAGGCGGAGTTCCGGAAACGGGTGAGCGGGGGAGGGCGACCCCCCCACCCCTGGGTGCCCCCCCACCCTTGGATGCCCCCCCTCACCCCAGCACCCCCCTCCCCCCAATTCCGGGGTGTCCCCCCCCCAGATGGAGCAGGAGGTGTCCCAGTTCATCCAGGCCAGCGGGGAGCCCCGGCGCCGCTTCCAGCCCATGAGCAAGATCGAGAGGAGCATCCTGTGAGCACTGGGGGCACTGGGGGGCACTGGGAGCGTGCTGGGGGGGCGCTGGGAGGGGCTGGGGGGCACTGGGGGGTGCTGGGGGCGCTGGGAGGGACTGGGGGGCACTGGGGGGTGCTGAGGGGTTAATGGGAGGCACTGGAGGGGCAGTGGGAGGGCACTGGGGGGCACTGGGGTGCACTGGGAGGCACTGGGGACAGTGGAGGGGGTCTGGGAGACACTGGGGAGATGCTGAGGGGACTTGAGGGTGCTGGGAGCACTGGGGGGACACTGGGAGAGCACTGCGGGGGTGCTGGGGGACTGCTGGGATCATTGGGGGCACTGGGGACACTGGAGGGGCTCTGGGGGGTTACTGGGAGGCACTGGGGGGGCACTGGGAGGGCACTGGGAGGCACTGGGGGGCACTGGGAGGCACTGGGGACAGTGGAGGGGGTCTGGGGGACAGTGGGGAGATGCTGGGGGGGCACTGGGGGCATTGGGGGACCTCATGGCGCTGGCCCCGCCCCCGGCTCTGGCCCCGCCCCCCGGCTCTGGCCCCGCCCCCGGCTCTGACCCCGCCCCCCGGCGCGGGCCCCGCCCCCAGGCACGACGTGGCGGAGGTGGCCGGGCTGACCTCGTTCTCGTTCGGGGACGATGACGACAGCCGCTACGTCATGGTGTTCAAAAAGGTGGGGGAGGGGCGGGGGCGGGGCCAGGGAGGGGAGGGGAAAGGGGAGGGGGAGGGGAAAGGGGAGGGGGAGGGGAAAGGGGAGGGGGAGGGGCCGTGGGGAAACGGGTGGGGTGAGGACAACGGGGGAGGGGGAGCGGCTCCCTGTGAGGTGGGGGGAGGGGAGGGGGCGGGGCCACTGGGGAGGGGGCGGGGCCAACAGGGAGGGGGAGGGGCTCCCTCTGTCTGAGGTGGGGGCAGGGCGGTTGGGGTGTGGGGGCGGGGCTCGGGGGCGGGGCTCGGGGTGGGGCGGGGCTCAGGGGGCGGGGCTCAGGGGGCGGGGCTCAGGGGGCAGGGCGGTTGGGGTGTGGGGGCGGGGCTCAGGGGGCGGGGCTCGGGGTGGGGCTCAGGGGGCGGGGCGGTTGGGGTGTGGGGGCGGGGCTCAGGGGGCGGGGCTCGGGGTGGGGCGGGGCTCAGGGGGCGGGGCTCGGGGGCGGGGCGGGGCTCAGGGGGCGGGGCTCAGGGGGCGGGGCTCAGGGGGCGGGGCTCGGGGCGGGGCGGGGCTCGGGGCGGGGCTCAGGGGGCGGGGCTCAGGGGGCGGGGCGGGGCTCGGGGGCGGGGCGGGGCTCGGGGCGGGGGCGGGGCTCAGGGGGCGGGGCTCAGGGGGCGGGGCGGGGCTCGGGGCGGGGCGGGGCTCAGGGGGCGGGGCTCAGGGGCGGGGCTGGCGCTGCGGCAGGAGTTCGCGCCGTCGGACGAGGAGCTGGACGCGTACCGGCGGGGGGGGAGGAGTGGGACCCCGCCCGCGCCGGGGAGCGGCGCCGCCTGCGGGTGGGCGGGGCTTCGGGGGGCGGGGCCTCGGGGGAGGGGCCTGAGCGGGAGAGGAAGGGGGTGGAGCCCTGGGGGAGGGACTTGAGTGGGTGTGGCCTTGGGGGAGGGGCTTGGGTGGGTGGGGGCAGGAAGGGGCGTGGCCACGGGGGAGGGGCCTGGGGGGTGGGGCTGGGGCGTGGTCAAGGGGGAGGGGCCTGAGGGGGTGGGGCTGGGGCGTGGCCAAGGGGGAGGGGCTTGAGGGGTGGGTGGGTGTGGACTCCTGGGGACTTGAGGGGGCGTGGCCCTGGGGGAGGGGCTTGAGGGGGCGTGGCCCTGGGTGTGGGCAGCCACTGGATGGTGGCGGAGTGGGCGGGGCCTTCTGCTGGGGGGCGTGGCTTCTGCGGTGGGGGTGTGGGTGATGTGGCTGGGGGCGTGGCTTAGTGCTGACCACGCCCCTCTGCCCCGCCCCCCAGGAGCTGGCGGCCCAACAGGAAGAGGCGGAGCTCCAGCGCGGCCCCGCCCCCCCGGGCCCCCCCACCGACTACAAGGACAAATACCGGCACCTGATTGGCTGCGACGCCGCCAAGGCCGCCGCCCGCACCATGGAGGCCAACAAGGCCTACGGCTGCGGTGAGCGCCCCTCCCCCTCCATGGGCGGGGCCTGGGGGTGGGCGTGGCCCGAGGGAGGGTGGGCGGGGTCTCGGGGGTGGGCGGGGCCTGACCCCCCCCTCCCCCGCAGTGCCGGCGGCGCACAAGCGCGACACGCGCTCCATCGAGGAGGCCATGGACCAGATCCGCGCCAAGAAGAGGCTGCGGGGGGCGGGGCCCGAGGGCGGGGCCGGCGGGGGAGGGGCCTCGGCGTGAGGCGGGCGGGGCTGCGCCCCTCCCCCCGCAAGGGGGAGGGGCGCTATTTAACGGGGGGTGGGGGAGGGGCCGATAAAGCACCTCAGCTCCCTCCTGTGGCCACGCCTCTTTTTTTGGGGGAGGGGCGCTCCCGTGTCCCCCGCCCCTCCCCCACCCAGGGGGTCAGGGGTCAGCGGGGGGCAGGGGTTGGGCGGGGGAGGGGACATGGAGGGAACCACGGCGGGGGAGGGGCGTGGGGTGGGTTTGGGGAGCCCCCGGCGACATGGGGGCGGGGGAGGGGCGGCAGGCGTGGGGGAGGGGCCCCCTCCCCTCCCCTCCCCCGCTGGTTGCGCTCAGCCCAGCAGGGGGCGCCCTTCTGGATGCGGGGGTGGGGGAGGGGTGTCCTCGGTCGCCCCCCGCCCCGGCACCTGGGGGGGGCACGGGGGCTGCGCTCGCACGGGGGTCACACGGGGGTCACACGGGGAGCCCCGCCACCACGAGGGCTTCGCACGAGCGCATTGCACGAGGACGCTTTTCACGGGGGCTTGTGCACGAGGAGCCTTGCACGAGGGGGCTTTTCACGAGAGGCTTGTGCACGAAGAGCCGTGCCCCTTCTTTGCACGAGGGGTTTGCACGAGGCCTTTTCACAAGGGTCTTTGCACAAGGAGCACCCCATGAGCGGCTTTTCACGAGAGGAGGCTTGTGCACGAGGAGCCGTGCACGAGGGGTGTTTTTTTGCACAACGGGCTTGCACGAGCTTCGCCCCAGGGCTTTGCACGAAGGTTTTGCACGAGGGCTTTGCACAAAGCGGCCTCGCACGAGGGCTTTTTCACGAGGGCTTCACACAAGGGTTTCGCACGAGTCCCCATGCCGGTACGCAGGGCTGCCGCCGCCCAGTATCCACCAGTACGGAGCTGCCGCCGCCCCGTCCCGCGTCCCCGTGCGCAGCCCTGTACGAGCCGCTGGAGAGTCCCCACCTCCCTTCCCAGGCCCTCCCAGTTCCTCCCAGTGCCCTCCCAAGACACTCCAGTCCCTCCCAGTCCCCCCTCGTGCTCTCCCAGTGCATCCCAGTCCCCCCCAGTTCCCCCTTGTGCTCTCCCAGTGCATCCCAGTCCCCTCCCAGTACCTCCAGCGCATCCCAGTCCCCTCCCAGTCCCTCCCGGTCCCCCCCAGTTCCCCCTTGTGCTCTCCCAGTGCATCCCAGTCCCTCCCAGTCCCCTCCCAGCATCCCCCTCAGCCCCTACACTCCCTCCCAGTCCCCCCAGTATGCCCTAGTGCTCTCCCAGTGAATCCCAGTCCTTCCCAGTGCCCCTCACTCCCCCCCCCAGTCCTTCCCAGTGCCCCCAGTCCCCCCTGGGCACCCCCACACTCGGGTCTCCGTTCTGGGGGGGAGGGGCTCTACGGGCCGCACAGCGCCTGGGGGGGAGGGGCGGCTCTGACCACTTCCCCGGGAAGTTCCCACCGCGGGGGGGAGGGGCGGGGCCGGGTGCCCCCGCTGGGGGTGGGGGAGGGGCAGCCGCAGGACCCTCCCCACGCCGCTTTGGGGGTCGTGGCCCCCCCTCCCCCCTCCCCACTTTCCCACAATGCCCCGGGGCGGGGAGGGCCCGCGCGCCTGGGTCTCCTCCCCCCCCCTCCCCCACTGCACGGGCGGCGGGGCCCCTCCCCCCCCCGCGCGCGCGGGGCAGGAAGTGAAACCGCCGCCCCTCCCCCACCCCCCAGAAAGTCCCGGGGCTGAGTCAAACCGGGCGCGGGGGGAGGGGCGGGGGGCTGGTGCACGAGGGTGGGGGAGGGGGCTGTATGGGGGGGGAGGGGTTCAAGGGTCCCGTCACTCCCCCCCAAAACCACGGGGGCGGGGGAGGGGCGCGGGGTGCAATTCCGCGGGGGGGAGGGGTCGAATTAAGGGGGGGGTCTGTCCTTCCCCCTCCCCCGCCCCCCCCCCCCCCATCCCCAGACTTTGCCGTTGGCGGGAACGGCCGCTGGCGAAACCCCGCCCCCTCCCCGGGAAACCCCGCCCCCTTCCCCTCAAACCCCGCCCCGCGCCCTTCCCCACCCCGCGCCGTTTCCCCCTAAGCCCCGCCCCTTCCTCCTCAAACCCCGCCTTCCGCCCCCAACCCCGCCCCCTCCCTTCCCCCGCGCTCCTTCCCCGCGCTCCTTCCCCATCCACCGCCGCTTCCCCCGAGCCCCGCCCCCTTCCCCCAAACCCCTCCCCTTTCCCCCAAACCCCGCCCCCTCCCCAAACCCCGCCCCCCTGCTCCCCTATGAAAGCGCCCGCGCCGCCGCCCGTTCCCGCCGCCGCCGCGCGCTCCCTTTTCCCCCCCCCTTTTCCCCCCCGGACCCTCCCTCGCCCGCCGCGCAGGCGCTCTCCCCGCTCGGGCCCCGCCCCCTTTTTTTTTTCCCTCTCCTTTCCCCTCCCGAGGCCCCGCCCCCCCGGCCCCGTTTCCCGCCGCCATGAGCGGGTGGGCGCCCTACGTGGAGACGCTGCTGGCGGACGGCACGTGCCAGGACGCCGCCATCGTGGGCTACCGCGACAGCCCGGCCGTCTGGGCCGCCGCCCCCGGCAAGACCTTCGCCAACATCACGGTGAGAGCGGCCGGGCCGAACCGGGCCGGGAGCCGCAGCGGGAACGCGGAGCGGGAACCGGATTGGGCCGGGGGGAGGGAGGGGGGAACGGGGGGGGGGGGGGCCGGGGGGGGGGGCGGCGGCGGCGGCGTTTCCCGCCCGGAGAGGGGAGAGAAGGGGGAGGGGCGGGGCTTCCGGTCGCCTCCCGGGCGGGACGGGCGCCGGCGAGGGACAAAAAAGGGAGAAAAACGCGGCGCCTGCCAGCGTGGCCCGGCCCCCCCGCCCCCCCCCCGCGCCGCTCCCGTGGTTGGGGGGGGGCGCTCCCATCCCGCCCCTCCCCCCGCCGCGGTTTGGGGGGGTCCCGCGTGCCTCTGCGCCCCCCCCCCCCTTTAATTTTTGGTCCTTTTTAATTTTTGGGGGGGGGGGGGGTCCGGATGCTTGGGCCCCCTGGCAAAACGCGGGGGTGTGCGGGGAGAATTGGGGGGGGCAGGAAACGGAGGGGGGGACGGAGTTAAGAAGCGGGGGGGGCGCCCAAAGTTTGGGGGGGGGAGGGGTGGGTTTTGCCCCTTTTTTCCCCCAAAAAATGCGCGGAATGCGGCCACTTCCCCGTGGGGGAGGGGCGGCCGGGGCTTCCTGTTGGGGGGGGGGGGGGGGCGGCGCGCGCGCTTCGCCCCCTCTTCCCCCCTCCCCCCGCCCCCCACGCGCGGAAACGGAGGGGGAGGGGGAGAGGAAGTGGGGAGGGGGGCCCCGGCCGTGTGGGTTCCTCCGTGCAAATTTGGGGGGTGGGGGGTGAATTTGGGGGTTCCGCGCGCGGGGGCACGGGTGGGGGGGAGGGGGGTGCGGACACGCGTGGGGGGTGGTGAATTTGGCGGGATGGGGGGGTCACGAGTGGGGGGAGGGGTCCCCGCGCCCCCTTTTGGGGGGTGTAGAAAGTTCGGGGGTGGGGGAGGAGTTCTTTTGGGGGGCGGGAAGGGGTCACGGGTGGGGGAGGGGCCCTGGAAGGTCGGGACCCTTGGGGGGGGAATTGGGGGGCGGGGGGGGGTCACGAGTGGGGGAGGGGCCCTGGAAGGTCGGGACCCTTGGGGGGGGGGGGGGGGGGGGGCGGGGGGGGGGTCACGGGTGGGGGAGGGGCCCTGGAAGGTCGGGACCCTTGGGGGGGGGGGGATTGGGGGCGGGGGGGTGTGGGGCGGGGGAGGGGCGCCCCTGAGCCGTGCCCCCGCAGGCGGGGGAGGTGCAGGCGCTGGTGGGCGCGGAGCGGGGGCCGCTGCTGGTGGGGGGGCTGACGCTGGGGGGGCTGCGCTGCTCCGTCATCCGCGACTCGCTGCTGGTGGAGGGCGAGCACAGCATGGACCTGCGCACCAAGGGCCCCCCCGGCGCCCCCACCTTCAACATCACGGCCGCCATCACCAACAAGAGTGAGCCCCCCCGGGACCCCCTGCCCCCCCCGGGACCCCCTGACCCCCCCCCTCCGCCCCTCCCCCGGGACCCCCTGACCCCCCCTGCCCTCCCCCACCTTCAACATCACGGCCGCCATCACCAACAAGAGTGAGCCCCCCCCCCCGGGACCCCCCCGGGACCCCACCCCCAACCCCCCCCCCGGGACCCCTGACCCCCCCTGCCCCTCCCCCACCTTCAACATCACGGCCGCCATCACCAACAAGAGTGAGCCCCCCCCGGGACCCCCCCAACGCCCCCCGGAACCCCCTGACCCCCCCCCCCCACCCCTCCCCCACCTGTCTGGGACCCCCCCTGCCCCTCCCCCACCTTCAACATCACGGCCGCCATCACCAACAAGAGTGAGCCCCTCCCCCACCCTGAGCCCCCCGCACCCCCCCGGGACCCCTGACCCCCCCCCCCCACCCCTCCCCCACCTGTCTGGGACTCCCTGACCCCCCTGCCCCTCCCCCACCTTCAACATCACGGCCGCCATCACCAACAAGAGTGAGCCCCTCCCCCCCGGGACCCCCCCCCCCCCCCGGGACTCCTGACCCCCCTCCCCCCCCCCCCGGGACCCCTGACCCCCCCCCCGCCCCTCCCCCACCTTCAGCATCACGGCCGCCATCACCAACAAGACTGAGCCCCTCCCCGCCCCAGGACCCCCTGACCCCACCCTGACCCCCCCACCTGTCTGGGACCCACCCCTGCCCCCACCCCTCCCCCATCACCCCCCGACCCCTGGTGTCACCCAGGTGCCCCCTCCCAGGACGCTGCCCCTCCCCCGCCCCGTGTCACCCGCCGTCACCCTCGGCCACTTCCTGCCCCTCCCCCACACCGTGTCCCCACGTCCCCCCTTCCCCTCCCCCCACACCTGGGTCTGGGGGCCACCCCTCCCCCACCTTCACCCCCCGCAGTCCCCTCCCCCCACAGCCCGATCCCCTGGGGGGGTATTCGCCCCTCCCCCACCCCTGCTTTCCCCTCCCCCCACACCCAGGTCCCCTCACCTGCGGGGGTTGCCCCTCCCCCACCCTCCCCTCCCCCACACCCAGGTCCCTCCATTCTTTTGGGGGGGGGGGGGGTGTCCCCCTTCTCCCCTCCCCATGTGAAGGGTGGGGGCTGCCCCTCCCCCACCCCGGTGTGCCCCCTCCCCCACCCCGGTGTGCCCCTCCCCCACCCCAAGGCCCCTCCCCTCTTTTTTTGGGGGGGGGGGTGGGGTGGGGCGAATCTCCCCTCCCCCTCCCCGTGCGAGGGGCGGGGGTGCCTCGGGGGCGGGTGTGGGGGTGTTTTGGGGGCCGCCCCTCCCCCGCCCCCTGACCCGCCCCTCCCCCGCAGCCATCGTGCTGGTGATGGGCAAGGAGGGCGTGCACGGCGGCTGCGTCAACAAGAAATGCTACGAGATGGCCAATCACCTGCGGCGCTCGCAGTACTGAGGGGAGGGGCCGCCCCGCCCCCCTCCCCCCGGGACCACCACCACCGCCCCTCCCCCGCCCCACCCCCCCCCCCCCCCGTCCCCGCACCGCCACCAGGGACCAGCGGCCCCGCCCCCCGCCCCGCCCCCGCCCCCCCTCCCCCCACCGCTGCCGGCAGCAATAAAGAGGCCTCGTGGGGAGTCGGCGTGTGGGGCGGGGATGTGTGGGGCGGGGGCTCTGCCCCATACGTGTGGGGCTGGAGCGTGGGGGGGGGGCGATCTGCCGTGGATGTGTGGGGCAGGGCTCAAATGTGTGGGGGTGAGAGACGGGGGGTAGCAATGTGTGGGGCAGCGGTCAGATGTGTGGGGCAGGGATGGGGGGGTAGCACATGTGTGGGGCAAGGAATGTGCCACATACTTGTGGGGCTCAGCTCCGTGTGTGGGGCAGCGGTCGGATGCGTGGGGCAGGGCCGTGGGGCGCGGCTCCGTGTGGGGCGGGGGCGCGTCCCCACCCGGGTCCAAGGGTGCTGGGCCGCGCCCTGGGGGCAGAGTCCGCTATGGGGCAGGGAGGCCACATCACCCCTCCCCCCACACCCCACAGGAGCCCAGGTTGGGGGGCTGAGGGGCGAGGGGCTGCAGCGTGTGGGTCAGCCCGGGGTCCGGGCTGCGGCGCTATGGGGCAGAGGGGGTTGGGGGCACTTGGGGGGCAGGGAGGGACTCGGGGGTCTCGGGGTGACGTCATGTGGGGTCCCTATGGGGGGAACCCAGCACCCAGGCCTGCCCCACAAGTAACCTGCCTGCCCCCCAAGTCAGCCCCGCGCCCCATCAGTGGGGATCTGTGGGGCTGCCCCACTTGTGCTCCACTCTGGTGCCTGCGCCGGCTGCCAACAGGAGCGGCTGGGGGGAGGTGTGGGGCAGGGTCCCACGTATTTGGATGAGGTGTGGGGCAGGGGCCCAGGTGATGATGTGTGGGGCAGGGACCCGGGCGTGGGGCAGGATGTGGGGTGGGGGCGGGGCTGTGGGGCAGGGACCCGGGCGTGGGGCAGGGATGTGGGGCAGGGACCCGGGCGTGGGGCAGGGGTCCAGGTGATGATGTGTGGGGCAGGGACCCGGGCGTGGGGCAGGGGTCCAGGTGATGATGTGTGGGGCAGGGACCCGGGCGTGGGGCAGGATGTGGGGCGGGGGCGGGGCTGTGGGGCAGGATGTGGGGCAGGGGCCCAGGTGTGGGGCGGAAGCGGCGGCGGCGCCGTCCCTGCCCTTATAAGGGCAGCAGCCGGGGCGCCCTCCCCCTCCCCCCCCGGGGTTGACTCACGCGTGGGGGTGGGGGAGGGGCCGGACGTGCCCCACGGCGGGAACTGGGGGGGCCATGGGGCAGCTGTGGGGCTGGGGGGAGCGGTGTGGGGCTGGTTGGGCTGTGTGCGTGTGCTGTGGGGCAGGCATGGGGGCTGGGGGGCAGCCGTGGGGCTGGGGGGAGCGGTGTGGGGCAGCCATGGGGCAGGCATGGGGGCTGTGGGGCAGGTTGGAGGGCTGTGGGGCTGGCTGAGAATGCTGTGGGGCTGCTATAGGGTGTCTATGGGGCTGCTATGGGGCAGGCATGAGGGCCGTGGGGCAGGCATAGGGGCTGTGGGGCGGTGGGGGCATGGGGGGCTGCTATGGGGCAGCTGTGGGGCAGGAATGGGGGCTGTGGGGCTGGGGGGAGCGGTGTGGGGCTGCTATGGGGCAGGCATGGGGGCTGTGGGGCAGGTTGGAGGGCTGTGGGGCAGCCGTGGGGCTGGCTGAGAATGCTGTGGGGCTGCTATAGGGTGGCTATGGGGCTGGGGGGGCTGTGGGGCAGGAATGGGGGCTGTGGGGCACTTGGGGGGTGGGGGCAGCTGTGGGGCAGTGGGGGAGGGGTGTGGGGCTGGGGGGGCTATGGGGCAGCCCACCCCTCCCCCACCCCCGGGAGGGGGAACGGCCCCCCCCCCCGGACCCCCTCACTGGCTGTGGGGGAGGGGTCACCCCGGGCCCCGCCCCCTCGGGACATACGGGCGTGGGGGAGGGGCTGGGGGGCACCCCAATGGGGGGGGGTGGGGTCCAGTACTCGACCAGTGAAACCCAGTAAGGACCAGTAACGGGGGCAGCTGGCACCTCCCGCTGGGGGCTCCCAGTGCTGCCCAGTACATCCCAGTCCCGCCTGCTGCCTTCCCACTGCCCCTTTTCCGCCTCCCAGTCCCTCCCAGTGCTCCCAGTTCCCCCCCCCCCGCGCTCACCGCGGCCCGGCCCCCTCAGCCCCGCCGGCCTCACAAGATGGCGGCGCCGGGCGGTGTCTCGCGAGGGAGGCGGGGCCTCACCGAAGCCCGCCCACCTTCCCACCCAATCCCCGCCCACCACCCTTTCCCGCCTAAACGCTTCCCGCCAATGAAAGCAGGGAGGCGGGGATGGCCGAGACCACGCCCCCTACTCGCCCGGCGCCACGCCTATTGGCCGAAGCCCCGCCTTTCCCCCTAGACCCCGCCCCGCCGCGGCGCGCGGCCCCGCCCCGATTCCCACCGCGCCGCCGCGCCGCGCATGCGCAGAATCCCCCGGGCCTCCCCCCGAGTCACCTTGGGGCGCCGCTACCGGTACCGGATCCCCCCGGGCCGCGCCCCCCCCCCGGAATCCGGACCCCCCGCCCGGATCCGGACCCCCCCGGGGCCCCGTCCCGGCCGCGATGGCGGCGGCGCCGGCGGCCGAGAGGCCCAAGACCTCCCCGAAATCCATCAAGTTCCTGTTCGGCGGCCTGGCCGGGTGAGCGCCCCCCCCCCCCCCCCAAAAACGGGACCCCCCCGAAATGGGGACCCAGCCCCCCACAGCCCCCTAACCCCCCCGACCCCCCCACCAAGCCCCCTTGGCCCCGCCCCCGGGTGGATTTTGGGGGGAGCCCACCCCCAGCCCCCCGGGTGGATTTTGGGGGTGTTCCCCCCGCCGGCACCCCCCACCCCCGAACCCCCTGGTGCCCCCCCCGACCCCCAAACTCCCCTCGGCCACCCCCCGCTGGAATTTGGGGTGTCCCCCAGGGAATTTGGGGCCACCCCACTGATTTTGGGGTGCCCCCGCTGATGTCAGGATCCCCCTGCTGAATTTGGGGTCCCCCCGCTGATTTTGGGCTCCCCTATGATTTCGGGGCCCCCCCTGCTGATTTCAGGGCACGCCCCACTGATTTTCAGGGTCCCCCAGGATGTCGGGGTCCCCCCCTGATTTCAGGGTCCCTCCCGTATGTCGGGGTCCCCCCATTGATGTCAGGGTCCCCCCCGGTTGATTTTGGGGTCCCCCCTGTTGATGTCGGGTCCCCCTGTTGATGTCGGGGTCCCCCTGTTGATGTCAGGGTCCCCCCGATGTCGGGGTCCCCCTGTTGATTTCGGGCCCCCCCCCGATGTCGGGGTCCCCCCCCCGATGTCGGGGTCCCCCTGTTGATTTCGGGCTCCCCCCCGATGTCGGGGTCCCCCCTGATGTCGGGGTCCCCCTGATTTCGGGGTCCCCCCCCCAGGATGGGCGCCACGGTGTTCGTGCAGCCGCTGGACCTGCTGAAGAACCGGATGCAGCTCAGCGGGGAGGGGGCCCGGGGGCGCCCCCACCCCACCAGCCTGCACGCGCTGGCGGCCGTGCTGCGCCGCGAGGGGCTGCGGGGGCTCTACACCGGGTACGCACCCCCCGAAAACCCGGGACCCCCCGGGGCCCCCCAAAAACCTGGGACCCCCCCGGGGCCCCCCAAAAACCTGGGAACCCCTCACGACCCCAAAACACCCTGGGACCCCCCAAACAGCCCCCAGACCCCTCCCACCCCCCAAAACCCTCCAGGGGCTGCAGAGGCTCTACACCGGGTACGGGACCCCCCCAAAAACCCGGGATCCCTCCCACAACCCCAAAACGCCCTGGGACCCCCCAAACCCTCCAGGGGCTGCGGGGGCTCTACACCGGGTACGGGACCCCCCCTCAAAAAACCCAGGACACCCCCCAGGGCCCCCCCAAAAAACCTGGGACCCCAAAACGCCCTGGGACCCCCCAACCCCCCCCCCACCCCTCCCCTCCCAAACCCTCCAGGGGCTGCAGGGGCTCTACACCGGGTACGGGACCCCCCAGACCCCCCTGGGACCCCCCCCGAAATCTGGGACCCTCCCCCGGGCCCCCAAAAACCTGGGACCCCCTGGGGACCCCAAAACCCCCCTGGGGACCGCCCAAACGCCTCCCACCCCCTCCAAAACCCTCCAGGGGCTCTACACCGGGTACGGGACCCCCCCAAAATACAGGACCTCCCCTGGGACCCCCCAAAAATCTGGGGACCCCCCCAAAAACGGGACCTGCCCCTGGGACCCCAAAACCCCCCTGGGACCCCCCCACCCAGGGACCCCCAGGGGGGCGGGGGCTCCTTGTGCTGAGACTGGGGGTCCCGTCCCAGTTCGGGGGTTCCCCATCCCAGTATGGGGGTCCCGTCCCAGTTTGGGGGTTCCCCATCCCAGTATGGGGGTCCCGTCCCAGTTCGGGGGCTTCACGTCCCAGTTTGGGGGGTGCCCAGTCCCTGTTTGAGGTTCCCAGTTTGGGGGGTTCCCCTCCCAGTTCTGGTTTCCCACCCCAGTTCGGGTTCCCAGTCCATCCCAGTTTGGTTTCCCGGTTCCCAGTCCCATCCCAGCGTGGGTTCCCGGTTCCCCCAGTCCGTCCCAGTTCCCCCAGTCCGTCCCAGTTCCCCCAGTCCATCCCAGTTCCCCCGCAGGCTGTCGGCGGGGCTGCCGCGCCAGGCCACCTCCACCCCCACGCCCCAGTTTGGGTTCCCAGTGCATCCCAGTTTGGTTTCCCAGTTCCCAGTCCCATCCCAGCATGGGTTCCCGGTTCCCCCAGTCCGTCCCAGTTCCCCCAGTCCGTCCCAGTTCCCCCAGTCCATCCCAGTTCCCCCGCAGGCTGTCGGCGGGGCTGCCGCGCCAGGCCACCTCCACCCCCACGCCCCAGTTTGGGTTCCCAGTCCATCCCAGTTTGGTTTCCCAGTTCCCAGTCCCGTCCCAGCGTGGGTTCCCGGTTCCCCCAGTCCGTCCCAGTTCCCCCAGTCCATCCCAGTTCCCCCGCAGGCTGTCGGCGGGGCTGCCGCGCCAGGCCACCTCCACCCCCACGCCCCAGTTTGGGTTCCCAGTCCATCCCAGTTTGGTTTCCCGGTTCCCAGTCCCGTCCCAGCGTGGGTTCCCGGTTCCCCCAGTCCGTCCCAGTTCCCCCAGTCCATCCCAGTTCCCCCGCAGGCTGTCGGCGGGGCTGCTGCGCCAGGCCACCTACACCACGACGCGCCTGGGCATCTACAGCGTGCTGCTGGAGCGGCTGGGCGGGGCCGACGGGACCCCGCCCCCCTTCCTGGCCAAGGCGGCCATGGGCATGACGGCGGGCGCGGCCGGCGCCTTCGTGGGCACCCCGGCCGAGGTGGCGCTGGTGCGCATGACGGCCGACGGCAGGTAACGCCGGGGACGCTGGGGAAAAGAAAAAAAAATTAAAAAATTTTACATTTTGAAATTTTAAAAATTTTAAATTTTGAAATTTTAAATGTTAGAAGTTAACTATAAAAAATTAACTTAAATTTGAAAAATTTACTTTTGACGTTCTAAACTTAAATCTTGCCTTTTCAAAATTTAAATTTAAAACCCTTAAAACCCTAAAATTTTAAGTTTTTTAAATTAAATTTTTAATTTTAAAAATCCAATCTTTAAAACTTAACTTCTTAGCTTGAAAAAAATTTAATTTCTGAATTTGTAAAATTTAAGACTCAATTTTTGTGTTTACTTAACTTAACAATTACTTACGACTTAAAAATTTAATTTTGAGCTTGAAAAATTTTAACATTCAATTTTTAAGCTTGAAAAGGATTTAAAATTGCACTTTTACGTTTTAAAAATTTAAATGTCATTTTTGAACTTTCAGAATTTAAAATTGAATTTCTGAATTTCTAAAATTTAGTTGTAAAATTTAAAGAGCTTAAGTATAATATTTGGAGTTGAAAATTTAAAAACTGAGTTGAAACTTAAAAACTTGGCGTTTGAATTTGAAAAAATTTAAATTGAATTTTTGTTGTTTAAACTTAAAATATCGTTTCTGAAGTTAAAAATTTGACAATTTGGTTTTTGAGTTTAAAATTTTTAGACTTCAAAAATTAATTTAAAAGTTTAAAAATGTACGTTTTTGAAAAACGTTGAAAAACTTTTTAAAGTTTTTGAGATTTTAAAAACTCAATTTAACTGAATTTAAAAATGTAAAACTTTTTTGTTTAAAATGTAAAACTTTTTTTAGTTTTAAAACATTTAAAATTTAACTCTTGACCTTAAAGGAATTGAACTTTTGAGTTCGATTTCAAAATCTAATTCTTGAGCTTTAAAAGTTTAAATTTAATTGTTACGTTTGGAAAATTTCCGTGCGGTTTTTGAATTTTTTAGACCTGAAAATCAAGTTTTAAAATTTAAATTTGATTTTTTGATGTGAATCGATCTGACCTGTGTCCCCCCCCCAGGCTGCCCCCCGGCGAGCGGCGCGGCTACCGCAACGTGTTTGACGCGCTGCTGCGCATGGCGCGGGAGGAGGGCGTCGCCACGCTCTGGAGGGTACGGGGGGGGGGGCTGCGGGGGGTGGGGGCTGCGGGGGGTGGGGGGGTGCAGGGGGGTCTGGGGGTGCCCCCTCACCCCCCCGTGTGTGCCCCCCCCCCCCCCCCCAGGGCTGCCTCCCCACCATGGCGCGCGCCGTGGTGGTCAACGCGGCCCAGCTGGCGTCGTACTCGCAGGCCAAGCAGTTCCTGCTGGATTCCGGTGGGACCCCCCCCCCAAAATCCGGGAACTCCCCCCCCCCAAAAAAATCCGGGACCCCCCCCCCCAAAAATCCAGGACCCCCCCCCCAAAAATCCAGGACCCCCCCCACCCAAACCCCAGACCTCCCTACAAAAACCTGGGACCCCTCTCCTAAGTTTTGGGACCGCTCCGAACCCGGGCCCCACCCCTAAACAATGGACCCCCCCCCCAAATGCCGGACCCCCCCCAAATGCGGGACCACCCCCAAAACTTGGAACCCCCCTTAATTTTTGGGACCCCCAAACCAGGACCCCTCCCCTAAACCCAGGACCCCACCCCCAAACGCAGGACCCCCCCAATTTTTGAGCCCCCCCCAAAATCTGGGACCACCCCCAAAATCCAGGAACCCCCCCCCAAGAATTCACCCCCCCCCAACCTAAACCCAGGACCCCCCAATTTCTGTGCCCCCCCAACCCGTGCCCCCCCTTAACCCAGGACCCCCCCAATTTCTGTGCCCCCCCCAATTCCCATGCCCCCCTCCAGTTTTCATACCCCCGCCCTTTAACCCGGGACCCCCCCCAATTTCTGTGCCCCCCCCCAATTCCCGTGCCCCCCTCCAGTTTTCATACCCCCCTTTAACCCGGGACCCCCCCAATTTCTGTGCCCCCAGCTTTAACCCGGGACCCCCCCAATTTCTGTGCCCCCCCCAATTCCTGTGCCCCCTCCAGTTTTCATCCCCCCCCCTTTAATCCAGGACCCCCCCCAATTTCTGTGCCCCCCCAATTCCTGTGCCCCTCCCATAACCCGGGACGCCCCCAATTCCCGTGACCCCCCTTTAACCCAGGACCCCCCCAATTTCTGTGCTCCCCCCCCCAATTCCCATGCCCCCTCCAGTTTTCATACCCCCCCCTTTAACCCGGGACCCCCCAATTTCTGTGGGCCCCCCAATCCCCGTGCCCCCCCGTAACCCGTGCCCCCCCAATCCCTGTGCCCCCCCCCAACCCGTGCCCCCCCAATCCCCGTGCCCCCCCTTTAACCCGGGACCCCCCCAATTTCTGTGCCCCCCCGTAACCCCGTGCCCCCCAATCCCCGTGCCCCCCCCCCGTAACCCGTGCCCCCCCAATCCCCGTGCCCCCCAGGCCGTTTCCATGACGACATCCTGTGCCATTTCTGCGCCAGCATGATCAGCGGCCTGGTCACCACGGCCGCCTCCATGCCGGTCGACATCGTCAAGACGCGGTGGGTCATTAGCGCAATTAACGCCTTAATTAACGACACCCCCCCTTCTGGGGGTGGGGGGCACTCTCACACACCGCCCCCCCGAAATTCCACCCCCCAGCATCCAGAACATGCGGACGATCGACGGGAAACCCGAGTACCGCAACGGGCTGGTGAGCGGGGCCGCCATTTTGGGGGGGGGGGGCACCATTTTGGGGCAATTTCCACCATTTTGGGGCAATTTCCGCCATTTTGTGGCAATTTCCGCCATTTTGGGGCCGTTTCCTCCATTTTGAGTGGTTTTTGTTCATTTTGAGGGGGGTTTCTGCTGTTTTGGGGTGAGCTCCTCCATTTTGGGGTGGGTTTGTCTTCATTTTGGGGCGGTGTTCTCCATTTCGGGGCGATTTCTGGCATTTTGGGGGGGGGGATTCTGCCATTTTTGGGGGGGGGGGTCTTCCATTTTGGGGGGTTCCCGCCATTTTGGGGGAATTTCTGCCATTCCGGAATGGGGTTTCTGCCATTTTGCGGGGGAGTCTGACATTTGGGGTGGGGTTCTCTCCATTTTGAGGGCAATTTCCGCCATTTTGGGGGGTTCCCTCCATTTTGGGGGGGGTTTCCACCATTTTGGGGTGAATTTCCACCATTTTGGGGTGATATTTTCTCCATTTTGGGGGGTTTCCACCATTTTGAGTGGAGTTCCCCCATTTTGGGGGGGTTTTCTCCATTTTGCGGGGGTGTTTCTGCTATTTTAGGTGCAATTTTCTCCATTTTGGGGTGAATTTCTGCCATTTTGGGCTAGGGTTTCCACAATTTTGGGGGGTATGCACCATTTTGGGGGTTTCCTCCATTTTCAGGTGATTTCCACCATTTTGGAGGTGATTCCCCCCTCCCTTTTGGGGGGGGGGTTCCATTTTGGGGGGGATTCCGCCATTTTGGGAGGAGTTCTCTCTATTTTGGGCCGATTTCCTCCATTTTGCGGTGATTGCTGCCATTTTGGGGGGGTGTGTGCACCATTTTGGGGCAATTTCCACCATTTGGGATGGGGTTTCCTCCATTTTGGGGTGGATTCCCTCCATTTTGGGGCGATTTCGTCCATTTTGGGCCCATCTCCCAGGTTTTACGGGGAGATCTCCGCCATTTTGGGGCAGAACTCTGCGTTTTCAGGGGTTCCCCAGGATCTGGGGGGGTTCACCGTGGTTCAGGCCCCCCCCCAGGTTTTGGGGGGATTCCCCACCACCCCCCCCTTGCCCCCCCAGGATGTGCTGGTGAAGGTCGTGCGCTACGAGGGCTTCTTCAGCCTCTGGAAGGGCTTCACCCCCTACTACGCCCGCCTGGGCCCCCACACCGTGCTCACCTTCATCTTCCTCGAGCAGATGAACAAGTGGTACAAGAGGCTCTTCCTCAGCCCCTGAGGCCCCCGGCGCCGTGGGCCGGCCCCGGGTCCACATGGGGGCTGTGGGGCGGCCCTGGGTCCCCATAGGGGCTGTGGGGTCTGCCCCCCCCCATAGGGCATCTCTGGGTCGCTATAGGGGCTATGGGGCAGCCCTACGGCTCTGTAAAGGGCTGTGGGGTGGCCCTGGGTCCCTTTAGAAGCTGTGGGGCAGCCCCATAGGGGTTGTAGAGGGTCTGTGTGGCCCTGTAGGGGCTATGGGGCAGCCCTGTGGCCCCATAGAAGCTGTGGGGTGGCCCTATAGGGGCTATGGGGCAGCCCTATGGCCCTATAGAAGCTGTGGGGTGGCCCTATAGGGGCTGTGGGGCAGCCCTATGGCTCTGTAAGGGCTGTGAGGTGTCCCCAGGGGAGCTATGGGGTAGACCCATGGCCCTATAGAGTGTCTCTGTGTCCCTACAGGGGCTGTGGGGCAGCCCCATGGGGGTGGGGGGGCTGTGGGGCGGCCCTGTGTCCCTGTAGAAGCTGTGAGGTGCCCCCAGGGGGGCTGTGGGGCGGCCCCACATCCCTATGGGGCAGCGGTGAGCGTCCCCTGAGGGGCTGGGGGTCACCGAGGGGTTTGAGTATCAAGGCCACGCTGTGGGGCTCGTGCCCCCCCCCCCCATCCCCCCCAACCCCAAATCTCTGCCCCACGGTGGGCTCCACTCCACCCCCTCACCCCCTCCTCCCAACCCCGCTGTGGGGCACCCCACGGCAGCCGGGTCGAGTGCTTCGTTAGCGATTCCTCCTTATAAAATAATTAAAGCGAAATATAAAGAGCGAGAGCGATCCGGGTGGGGTGCTCACCCTCAAATCCGCTGCGGTGGCGGGGGGTCACTGGGAAGAACTGGGAGCACTGGGAAGGGGGGTAACGGGCCGCCCCGCTCACCCTGACGGGCCCGGCTGAGCCGGCTCCGCTCCGCTGACTGAGCGGGGGGCGGGGCACTGCGCATGCGCGGGCAGCCAGGCGGAGGGGGCGTGGCCTGGCGCGAGGCGTTCCCGCTCTTTTCTTCCCGCCCTTTTCTCCTTCCCGCTCTTTTTCCCTTCCCGCCCTTTTTTCCTTCCCGCCCTGCGGTGACCGAGCGGATGGGGGAGGGAAGGAGACAGGACCCAAAATGGCGGCCCCCCCAGCACCACACAGGCAGAGGCAGCGATCGCACGGAGCCGTTTATCGCCCCCCCCAGGTTTTTTTTTTTGGGGGGGAGGTTCCGTTCAGGGCGGGTTTTTTGGGGAAGGTGAGGGTCCCATCAGGCGGGGGGGCCGCCATCGCCCCCCGGCAGGTCGGGGCCGGCCAGCACCGTGCGCTCCACGCCGGCCTCGGTGATGACCGCCAGCCGGATCACCCCCCCGCTGGAGCCGTCCCGCGCCATGGCCAGCGCCAGCGCTGCGGGAAGGGATGGGGGGGCAGGTCAGAGACCCCTGTGTCCCCCAAAACCCTGAGAGACCCCCAAAACCCCTGAGAGCCCCCCAAATCCCCCTGTGTCTCCCCCCCAAATCCCCCAGACCCCTCCATGCCCCCCCCCCCCAAATCCCCCTGGGACCCCTCTGTGCCCCCCTAAACGCCTCTGTGCCCCCCCAAGGACCCCCTCAGAACCCCCCAACACCACCCAGCCCCCCCAAACCCCCTTGGGACACCCCCCAAATTCTTCTGTAACCCCCCAACACCCCTGGGACCCCTCAGTGTCCCCTCAAATCCCTTTATGCCGCCCCGAATCCTCCTCCAGACCCTTCTGTGCCCCCCCAAAACCCCTCTGTGCTCCCCTTAAACCCACAAGGACCCCCCAAACCGCTCTGTACCCCCCGGGACCCTCCCAGACCCCTCTGTGCCCCCCAAACCCCCTCCAGACCCCTCTGTGCCCCCCTTAAACCCACCAGGACCCCTCTAAATCCCCCCAAACTGCTCTGTACCCCTGGGACCCCCCCAGACCCCTCTGTGCCCCCCAAATCCCTTTATAACCCCCCCAATCCCCCTCCAGACTCCTCTGTGCCCCCCTTAAACCCACCAGGACCCCCCAAATCCCCCTAAATCCCCCCAAAACCCCTCTGTGCCCCCCAAGCCCCCTTGGGACCCCCCCCCCACCGCGGGCCACCAGCTCCTGGCCCTCCACGCGCCCCATGCCGGGCCGGAAGGCGGCGTCCAGGAACCCGTAGACGTAGGAGCTGCCGGACCCCCCCACGGCGAAGGGCTGGCGCAGGAGGAGCCCCCCATGGGCACCATGTACACCTGGGGAGGGAGGGGGGGTCACTTGGGGGTGTTATGGGGCTGGGGGGTCACTTGGGGGGCTGGGGGGGATATGGGGCTGGGGGGGTCACTTGGGGGGATATGGGGCTGGGGGGGATGTGGGGCGCAAGGAGGAGCGCTATGGGGCAGAAGGGGGGATGCTATGGGGCAGGGGGACACGCTGTGGGGCAGAAGACGCTGTGGGGCAGAGTGGGGCACGCTGTGGGGCGGAAAAGATGCTGTGGGGCAGAGCAAAGCGTCTGTGGGGCTGGGAGAAGGAGGGCTATGGGGCAGAAAAGGACATGTTATGGGGCAGAGAGAGGGACTATGGGGCGGAGCACCCCGCTATGGGGCAGGGAGAGATGCTATGGGGCAGATGACATGCTACGGGGCAGGCAGGGCCACGCTATGGGGCAGAGGGAGGTGCTGTGGGGCAGAGGGAGGTGCTGTGGGGCAGGGGGGACATGCTGTGGGGCACAGCTGCCACACTATGGGGCAGAGGGAAGGATGCTATGGGGCACAGGCAACATGCTATGGGGCAGGCAGGGCTGTGCTATGGGGCAGAGCACCCCGCCGTGGGTCCGCCCGCCCCCCGCCCCGCCCCGCACCTGCCCCCCGCGCCGTGGGTCCCAGCCGGCCACGATGACGCCGGCGCTGAGCTCCTCGCGGTGCCGGTAGCAGCTCTGCTGGAAGAGGCGGGCGGCCGTGCGCACGCGGGGCGGCTCCTCCAGCTCCACGCTGCGGGGGGGGCAGCGGTGGGCGGGGCCGTCTCGGCGCCCCGCCCCCCGTGCCCCGCCCCGCCCGGCCACGCCCTACCTGTGGAAGGCCAGCTGATAGGCCACCGCCTCGGCCACCGCCTGCGTGTCGGCCGCCGAGCCCGAGCGGCAGCAGAAGATGCGCTCGTGGACGGGCGTCAGCTTGTCCGTCACGCGGTTGGCCACGTACGCCCTGCCGTGATGTCGCCGTGACGTCACCGTGACGTCGCCGTGATGTCAGCGCGGCCACTGGGGGGGGAGAGCCCCGCCCCCCTCCGCAGCCACCCCCCGTGGTTTGGGGGGCAAGGAGGGTGGGGGCACAAGGGGGCGGGGTTGAGGCTGCGGGGTGACATCACAGCGACATCACACTGACATCATACTGATGATGTCATAGTGGTAGCACTACAGTGACACACAGAGCGGCAACAGCCTGATCGTGACAAGGGGCGGGACCCCCGCAGTGTGCTGATGACATCACACCGGTGACATCACAGGGACATGGTGACATCACAGGGGTGACATCACAGGGACATCATGGTGACATCACACCGGTGACATCACAGGGACAAGCACTGAGTGGCCACACCCTGACGGTGACAACGGGTGGGACCGCTGGGGTCTGTGCGTGACATCACAGTGACATCATGGTGACATCACAGGGGCTGGAGCCTCCTGGGAGCACCCCCACGCCGAGGGTGACATCACGGCGATGTCACAGCGACGTCACCACACGGGCCACCCCCCATCCCCCACCCCCCAAGGGACGTGGTGACCCCCGCGCTGCGGGGACAACAGGCGGCCCCGCCCCTGCGGTGACATCACAGTGACGTCACAGTGACATCACAGGTGAGGTCAGCGCCCCGCTCTCACCCGGTGGTGGTGCGCGAGTCGGCCCCGATGACGACGCCGCCGTCGAACTCCACGGCCATGATGGTGGTCTGGGGGGGGGGACACGGGGCTCAGCCGGGGGCAGGGACCCCCCGCCCCACACCCGGCCCCACAACCGCCCCCCTGCCCCACAACTGCCCCATAACCGCCCCACACCCACTCCCCACCCCCCCTGCCCCATAACTGCCTCCCCGGGGATCCCCTGCCCCATAACCGCCCCACACCCACCCCCCCCCGCCCCACAACTGCCCCACACCCGGCCCCCCCAGCCCCACATCCACCCCTCCCCGGCCCCCCCCAGCCCCCCCCAGCCCCACAACCGCCCCCCCGGGGATCCCCCGCCCCACCCCCCGCCCCCCCCCCCGGCCCCGCCCCCCCCACTCACGCCGGTGCTGACGGGCTCCGCGGCCCAGTCCCGGTGCAGCCCCGCGGGGCCCGGCCCGGCCCAGGGCTCCGCCACCCGCGCCGTCACCGCCGCCATCTTCGTCTGCCGCGCTTTACGGCAACGTGACAGGGCAGGGCGGCATGGCCGCCGTGTTTTACGGCAAAGTGGCTGGCGAAGGAGGGTGGCTGCCGCGCTTTACGGCAGTGTGGCAGACAGGGTAGGGTGGCCCCTGCGCTTTACGACGGCGTGGCCAGTGGGGTAAAGTGGCCGCCGCGCTTTACGGCAGCATGACGGGAAGGTCAGGACTGCGGCCGCGGTTTACGGCAGTGTGGCAGGCAGGGTAGGATGGCCGCCATGCTTTACGGCAGCGGTGGCATTATAGCTGCGCTTTACGGCAATGTGACAGGCACAGTACCGTTACCACCGCGCTTTACGGCAGTGTGGCAGCTCGGCCGCCCCCTTCCCCCCCCAGAGTCCGGGGTCAGGGGTGGGTCAGCTCCGCCCTTTTCCGGTCGGCCATTTTTGCTGCACGGAGCATGCCGGGAGTTGTAGTCCTGCGCTTTCCGGGCGGCCATGCTGTCGCCCCCGGTGCATGCCGGGAATTGTAGTCCTGGGGACTCCGGGGATTGGCGGAGTTTTGGGATTTTGAGAACAGAAAATTCAGCCCGGAAACAGCAAAACGGGATTTTCCCCCCAAAAAAAACCGGCGCCGGACTCCGAAGCTTTTCTGGAATAACCCGCCGTTCGCGGATCGCCGGAATTCCGTGGGAATTTTCCCCCGACCGGATCCGACGGGATGCGGAAAATGGAGCCGGGCGGCGACGGGGGCGACGCCGTCCGTACGGAAAAACGCGGAGTCTGGGGGCAAAAGGCGGGAAGCAGACTGAGTTTCGGAGTTCCCCGACGCAGGAAACGCTCCCGGCGACGGCCGCGAGCGGGATTTCGCGGAATTCCCCGGAAAAGGAGGCGAATCCGGCTCGCGTGGGTCGAGGGTTTTATGGGACGGGGCCGAGCTTTTCCCGCCCAGGCCGGGGCCGTAATTAAAACCTCGTTCCGATTAATTATTCCGCGTTTTTTTTTGCCGGAATTCCGACGCGAACGGAGGCGCCGAGCGAGGCCCCCGCGCCCCCCGCGGGCCGCGAGCAGCGGCACCGGATGATCCGCCCGGAAAATCGGGAAAAGAGGTCGGGAACCCCCCCCCCAAACCGCCCCCCCCCCATCCCCCGTCCCATCCCGGTCACGCCCGGGCGCGGCGGGAAGCGAGGCCCCGCCCCCTCCCCGGGGATGGCACGCGGCGAGGGGCGGGGCCACGGGCGGCTCCTGGAGAGCCGGGGGGCGGGGCTACGGGGGGGCGGGGCTACTGGGGGGCTGTGGCACCCGCGGCCCGGGGGTCTCCACAGCGCCCCACGGCCTGGGGGTCCCCTAGAGATTGGGGGTCCCCCGTAGCCCCCCACATCCCGGGGGTCCCTTACAGTTTGGGGGTCTCCTGTACCCCTGTATCCTGGGGGCCCCCCACAGCCCAGGGGTCCCCTGTATCCTGGGGGCCCCCCACAGCCCCCCACATCCCGGGGGTCCCTGTGACCCCTATAGCGCGGGGTCCCCTATGGCCCCCCACATCCCGGGGGTCCCTTACAGTTTGGGGGTCCTTATAGCCCCACAGGGGGTCCCCCATAGCCCCCCACATCCCAGGGGTCCCCTAGAGATTGGGGGTCCCCTGTGGCCCCACAGAGCCTGGGGGTCCCTTACAGCTTGGGGGCCCCCCACAGCCCCCCACACCCCGGGGGTCCCCGTGACCCCTATGGCCCGGGGGTTCCCAAAACCCCCCCCCACGGCCCAGGGGTCCCCGTGCCCCCCGCAGCCCCGCGTGTGTGTCCCCCCCCCGCCCTCCCAGTGCTCCCAGCGCTCCCAGTCTCCCGCAGCCGGACGGGGGCGCGGGGGCCGTCCCGGGACGGGACGGGATTGGGGGGGCGGGGCGCGCCAGCGCGAGACAAAGGCGAAAACTTCGCGGAGAGCGGCCGGGACACCGCCCCCCCCCGCCCCCACCCCGAGACCCCCTTTCGGGACCCCCCGCACCCCCCGCACCCCCCGGGACCCCCCGGGACCCCCGAGCGCGGCGGGATGCGGCGGGGCTGAGCCCGCGGCCGCGGTGAGTGCGGGGGGGAGGGGGGTGCGGGATGGGGGGGGGCACTGAGGCGGGGGGGCACCGGGGGTACGGGGATGGGGGGCGACACGGGGGGACCGGGATTGGGGGGGCCACGGGGTTTTGGGGGGACACGGGGTGGCCACCGGGGGGTACGGAGATTGGGGGGGCACCGGGGGTCACGGCGGGGGGGGACACTGCAACGGGGGAGGGGCCACTGGGAATTGGGGGGGACACGGGGTTTTGGGGGGACACCGGGGGGGGGGCACGGAGGTTGGGGGGCACCAGGATCGGGGGGGGCACACGGGAATGGGGGGGACAAGGGGGGGCACAGGGATTTGGGGGGGAACTGGGGCGGGGGGGCACAGGGATTGGGTCCCGTAGGGTCACGGGGGGGGGAATTTTGGGGAGGGGGAGGTCTCACAGCGAGGGGCGCCCCCCGGCCCCGCCCCCTTCCCGCCGGTCCCGCGTGGGCCGCCGCGGGTGGGGCGGGGCTGGCGGGGGTCCCACGCAGCCCCCCCCCCCCCCCCGCGCCCCCCCAGGACCATGAAGCTGCCCCCCCCGCCTGCCGCCGCCCGCGGGCGCTGGGGGCCGCGCTGGGGGTCTGCGTCGCCCTGGGCCTGGCGCTGCAGCTGCTGGGGGGGCCCCTGCGGCGCCGGTGAGACCCCCCCCCCCAAAAATATCCCAACCCCTCCCTAAAAATCCTCCGCCCCCCAAAAAATATCCCAACCCTCCCCCCAAAATCCCCCCCAAAAAAGTTCCCTTCCCCCCAAAATCCCTGACCCCCGGCAAAAGAATCCTGAGCCCCCCCCCAAAAAAAAACCCAAGCCCCCCCAGAATCGCCCCCTCGAATCCCCCCGCGATGCTCCCAGGGGACCCCCCCAATCTAGGCCGAAGCCCCCCCGGGCCCCCCCAATCCCTCCCACCCCCCAAAATCCATCCCCGCCCCCCTCGGCCCAGAACGCCCTCCCCCACCATCTCCCCCTCCCCCTTTTAGGGGTTCTCCCGCCCGGAGCTCACTCGGACCCCCTCCGCCCCCCAAGTTAGGCCGTGGCCCCCCGGGGCCCCCCCATTCCCTCCCAACCCCCCCTCGGCCCAGAACGCCCTCCCCCACCCTTCCCTCCCCCCCGTTTGGGGCTCCCCGCCCCTCCCCCACCGCGACGCTGACACGGGACCCCCCCCCAATTCAGGCCGCGGCCCCCCCCGGGCCCCCCCCGGCCCCGTGCCGCCCCCGCACGCACGTGCTGTTCCTCAAGACGCACAAGACGGGGGGCAGCAGCCTGGCCAACCTGCTGCACCGCTTCGGGGAGGCGCGGGGGCTGCGCTTCGCCCTCCCCCACCGCTACCAGTTCGGCTACCCCGCCCCCTTCCGCGCCCCCCGCGTCAAGGGGTACCGCCCGGGGGGCCCCCTTCGACCTCCTGTGCCACCACATGCGCTTCGACCTGCCCGAGGTGGGGGGGGCGCGGGGGGGCGCGGGGGGTGGGGGAGGGCGTTGGGGGTACGGCCCAACGGGACATGATGGCGGCGGGGGGGACAAGATGGCGGTGGGGGTGGGGGGGGGCAGTGGGGGCGTGGGGGGTGCAGGGAGGGGCTGGGGGGCAGCGGGGGTGGGGGGCGTTGGGGGCACAGCCCAATGGGACAAGATGGCGGCGGGGGGCTGGGGGGGCCATCTCACCATTGCCCCCTCCCCGCCATCTTGTTCCCCCCGCCATCTTGCCCCCCCCGCCATCTTGGCCCCCTCCCCATTACCATTGCCCCCCTCCCTGCCATTGCCCCCCCACCGCCATCTTGTCCCCCCCACCATTGCCCCCCCTCCCCGCCATCTTGTCCCCCTCCCCCGCCATCTTGCCCCCCCACCATTGCCCCCCTCCGCCATCTTGTCCCCCTCCCCACCACCATTGTCCCCCTCCCCACCATTGATCTGCCCCCACCATTGCCCCCCTCCCCACCATTGTCCCCCCCGCCGCCATCTTGGCCCCCTCCCCCCCACCATTTTGTCCCCCCTCACCGCCATCTTGCCCCCCCAACCATTGTCACCCCGCCGCCATCTTGTCCCCCTCCCCACCACCATTTTGTCCCCCCTCACCGCCATCTTGCCCCCCCCCCAACCATTGCCCCCCTGCCGCCATCTTGCCCCCCCCAGGTGCAGAAGGTGCTCCCCAACGACACCTTCTACTTCTCCATCGTGCGCGACCCCGCGGCGCTGGCCGCCTCCGCCTTCTCCTACTACCGCTCTGCCGCGCCCGCCTTCCGCAGCGCCCCGTCGCTGGCCGCCTTCCTGGCCTCCCCGCCGCGCTTCTACCGCCCGGCCGCCCGCGGCAACCACTACGCCCGCAACCTGCAGTGGTTCGACTTCGGCTTGCCCCCCGCCCCCGACGCCGCCGCCGCCGCCGCCGCCTTGGCGGGCCTGGACCGCGTCTTCGCCCTCCTCCTCCTCGCCGAGCGCTTCGACGAGTCGCTCGTCCTCCTCCGCCACGCCCTGTGCTGGCCCGAGGACGCCGTCGACGTCTTCCCGCACAACGCCCGCGCCCGCGACGCCGCCGACGCCGTGACGCCGGCGCAGGCCGCTCGGCTCCGCGCGTGGAACCACCTGGACTGGGCGCTCTACGCCCACGCCAACCGCACGTTTTGGCGCCGGGCCGAAGCCTTCGGCCTCCCCCGCCTGCGCCGCGAGGTCGCCCGCCTGCGCCGCCGCCGCCGCCATCTGGCCGGGCGCTGTCTGAGCGGCGGAGGGCCCCTCCCCGCCCGCGCCATCGCCGACCCCCGCCTGCGGCCCTTCCAGCCCCCCGGCGCGGCGCAGATTTTGGGGTACGCTCTGCGGGACGGGCTGGCCCCCGCCGAACGCCGCCGCTGCGCACGCCTGGTCACGCCCGAGCTGCAGTACAAGGACATCTTGGATCGGTTGCAGTTCGGGCCCCGAAACGTCACCGCCAGCCCCGGGGGGTAATGGGGACGGGGGGGGGGGGAACCCCCAAAATCCCCCGTCCTGCCCCCGTCCCGGTACAGGCCCGTGCCCCAGGCCCGGGGAATTTTGGGCCCCCCCCCATGCGGTACAGCCCCCTGCCTCAGTTTACTGGTGCCCAGCAATGGGCACAGACTGGGGGGGGGTGTTCCAGCCGCCCCCCCCCCCCCCAATCCGGTACAGCCTCCGTTTACCGGAGCCCGGGATCGGGCCCAGGCCCGGGATCGGGCCCCGCCGCGCCGCGCGGTTACCATGGCAATAAAGACCCAGCCCATTCGACCGCTGATTGGGCGCCGCTGGTGCCACTCAGGCGATGCCCCGCCCACCCCCACGCCCTTGGGCGGGAAGCGCGGCATCGACGCGCTCGGCGTTCGCCGCCCCGCCCTGCGCGCTGCCCCCCCGTAGTGCAGCCGGTACCGGTTACCGGGAGCTCCCGGTGCCGCTCCCAACCCCTCCCCCCGCCCCCGGGACCGCCCTCCGGCCACACCCGACCCCCCATCCGGTACAGCGCCCCCCAATCTGGTACAGCCCCCCATCCGGTACAGCGCCCCCCCCAATCTGGTACAGCCTCCGTTTACCGGACCCGAGGCCCAGGGTCGGGCCCCGCCGCGCCGCACGGTTACCATGGCAACAAAGTCCCGGCCCATCAGACCGCCGATTGGGCGCCGCTGGTGCCACTCAGGCGATGCCCCGCCCACCCCCACGCCCTTGGGCGGGAAGCGCGGCATCGACGCGCTCGGCGTTCGCCGCCCCGCCCTGCGCGCTGCCCGCCGGTAGCGCAGCCGGTACCGGTTACCGGGAGCTCCCGGTGCCGCTCCCACCCCCCTCCCCCCGCCCTCGGGACCCCCCTCCGCTCCCCCCACCCTTCCCCACCCTTCCCCCATCCCGTCCGCCACCCCCTCCCCGCTCGGGCCCCGCTCCGGCGTCCGGTTCCGCCCGGGCCCGGTGCCGCCGGTTCCCCCCGAGGCCCCGCCCGTTCCCCCCCCCCCCCCCCCCCCGGCGCCATGGAGTCGCAGTGCGATTACTTCATGTACTTCCCCGCCGTCCCCTTCGCGGCCCGGGAGCTGCTGTCGGGAGAACCGGGCCGGTACCGGTCGCTGCCCCGCCGCAATCACCTTTACCTGGGCGAAACCGTCCGGTTCCTCCTGGTTCTCCGCTGCCGACCCGGTAGCACCGGACCCGGCCGGCCCCCCTGGCCCGAGCTGGCCGCTTCCCTCGCCGCCTTGGCCAGCGTCAGCCCCGGGGGCACCGGCAGCGGCGGGGGGCGGCGGCGGCGGAGGAGGAGGAGGAGGAGGAGGAGGAGGAAGCGGCCGGCGGCGAGGACGGCACCGGGAGCGGGGGCGGCGGCGGGGGCTCGGCGGGAGCCGGGGGGTTCCGGGAGTGCCGCGCGCTGCTGACCCACGGGCAGGGCCCCCCCGGGCGGCCCGCGGCGGGGGTGGGTGCGGGGGGGCGGGGGGGACGGGGGGTGGGGCTGGGGGTGTGGGGGGGACGGGGGGGAGGTGGGGGATGGGGGGGGGGGGGGGATGGGGGGGGTTGGGGGGATGGGGGGACGGGGGGTGGGGGCTGGGGGGCTTTGGGGGGAGGTGGGGGATGGGGGGGGATTTGGGGGGATGGGGGGGGTTGGGGGGATGGGGGGACGGGGGGGTGGGGGAGATGGGGGATGTGGGGGGGAAGATGGGGGGACAGGGGGGTGGGGGGCAGGGGGACGTGGGGGGGGCTGGGGGGGAGATGGGGGGCTGGGGGATGTGGGGGGGATTTGGGGGGCTGGGGGGGCAGGGGCTGGGGGGGCCACAGGGGGACGAGTGGATCTGGGAGCTGGGGGGGCGCTGGGGGGGCTGTGTGGGATGTGGGGGGCTCTGGGGGGTTTGTGGGGGGCCGGGGGTGGGGGGGCAGGGCAGGGCTGACCCCCGCGCCCCCCCAGGTGCCGGTGGAGGAGGCCATCGTGTGCCGGGACGAGGCCATCTTCCCCCTGACCATCGCCCTGGACGGGCTGCCCCCCGGCACCGCCCGCGCCAAGGTGGGGGCACTGGGAGCACTGGGGGGGGGCATGGGGGGCATTGGGAGCACTGGGGGGGCACTGGGGGGGCACTGGGAGCACGGGTGGGCGCTGGGGGGAGCACTGGGAACACTGGGGACAGCAGGGGATCCTTGGAGACGGGGGCACCAGGGGGACGGGGGGACGGGGGGGGACACTGAGGGGCACTGGGGGGACGCTGTGGATGGGGGGGGGACACGGGGGCACTGGAGAGGACCCTGGGGACCCTGTCCCCCCCACGTGTCCCACTGCCCCCCATCCCGTGCCCCCCCGTGTCCCCATTGCCCCCCCGTGCCCCCAGATCGTGGTGACCGTCTGGAACCGGGACGCCGCCCCCCCGAGCTGCGGGCCGGGCCGGGGGGGGTACCTCCCCCTGCTGCAGGCCCGCGCCCCCCCCAGCTCTTCCGCCAGGAGCGGGGGCGTTCAAGGCGCAGGGTAAGGCCCCCCCCTCCCCCAAACGCCCCCAAACGCCCTCGAAACGCCCCCAAAACGCTCCCCCCCCCCGGCCCCCCCGCAGTGAGCACCCTCCTGACCGTCCTGCCCCCGCCCGCCGTGCGCTGCCGCCAGCTCAGCGTTTCGGGGAAGCACCTCACGCTCCTGAAAGGTAAAGCTTACTGGGAGCGACTGGGAAGCCTTGCCGGGCCGGGCCGGGCCATCCCAGTGACCTCCCAGTCTGTCCCAGTACGCAACGCCTCGTCCCAGGAGGAGATCTCGCTGTGGGACGTGCGCGTGCTCCCCAATTTCAACGCCGCCTACCTCCCCGTCATGCCCGACGGCTCCGTGCTGCTGGTGGACGACGTCTGGTGAGCGCCGGGGGGGGGCACTGGTGGTTACTGGGACGGCCCCAAACCCCCTGACGCCCCCCCCCCCCCCCCGGGTGTGTCCCCCCCTCCCCCCGCAGCCACCACTCCGGCGAGGTCCCCGTGGGGGCGTTCTGCCGCGTGGCCGCCGCCGCCGCGCCCCGGCCCTGCGCGCTGGGCGCCCTGGAGGAGCACGCCTTCCTCTTCCAGCTGCAGGCCCCCGACAGCCCCCCCGAGGCCACCAAGGAGGTGAGGGGACAATTTGGGGGGGACGGGGCGGGGGGGACGGGGCGTCCCAGTGCCGCGCCGGGAGGTGACGTTGCGACGGGCGGCCGCCGCGTTGGGGCCGCCTCCGGCTGGATCTCCGCGTGGCGGCCACCCCCGGGAGTTTTTGGGACACCGGTGTCACCCCAGTGTCACCCAGTGTCACCCCAGTGCCGCCCAGTGCCACCAAAGGGCTGCCAACGCGCTGGAAGGGGCCACCAATGCGCTGGGAGGTGCCACCGTGGCGGCCATCAACCAGTTTGGGGCCACCGTCCCCGCCCTCCCCACGGTCCCGGGGGTTTTTGGGGACCCCGGTTCCCACCCAGTGCCCCCCAGTGCCACCCCAGTGCCACCCAGTGCCACCAAAGGGCCACCAATGCACTGGGAGGTGCCACCATGGTGGCCATCAACCAGTTTGGGGCCACCGTCCCCGCCCTCCCCACGGTCCTGGGGGTTTTTGGGGACCCCAGTTCCCACCCGGTTCCCACCCAGTGCCCCCCAGTGCCACCCCAGTGCTGCCCAGTGCCACCAAAGGGCCACCAACGCGCTGGGAGGTGCCACCATGGTGGCCATCAACCAGTTTGGGGCCACCGCCCCCATCCTCCCCACGGTCCCGGGGGTTTTTGGGGCCGTCGGGGCCGTCGATGACATCACCGGTGACATCACCGCGTCCCCGCCAGGGTTTGGAGGTCCCGCTGGTGGCCGTCGTGCGCTGGTCCACCCCCAAGCTGCCCTTCACCACCAGCATCTCCACCCATTACCGGTGAGCGCCGCGAGGACGGGGGGTGGGGGGCGTGACGGGACGTCCCAGCTTCCCAGTACCACCCGCTCCCTCCTCCCAGTCTGCCCAGTATCCGGCTGGAGCGGCCGCGCTTCGTGATGACGGCCGCCTGCGAGTCCCCCGCCGCCGCGCGCCGGCCCTTCGTGGTCACCTACACCCTGCTCAACCAGCTGCAGGACTTCCTGGCCGTGCGCCTCGTCTGGACCCCCGAAAACGGGCCCGCCGGTGGGACGGGGGGCTGAGGGGGGGGCAGGGGGACGGGGGCGGCTGGACCCCCGAAACGGGCCCGCCGGTGGGACGGGGGGCGAGGGGGGGCAGGGGAACGGGGGGCGGCTGGACCCCCGAAAACGGGCCCGCCGGTGGGACGGGGGGGCGAGGGGGGGCAAGGGGACGGGGGGTGGCTGGACCCCCGAAAACGGGCCCGCCGGTGGGACGGGGGGCTGAGGGGGGGGCAGGGGAACGGGGGGCGGCTGGACCCCCGAAAACGGGCCCGCCGGTGGGACGGGGGGGGCGAGGGGGGGGGGCAGGGAGACAGGTGGATCCCCGAAAATGGGCCCGCTGGTGGGACACGGGGGGCACGGGGGGCAGCTGGAGGCCCAAAAATGTCACCGGGGGTGGGACGGGGGCGGATTTTTGGGATGGGAGGGGACAGGGGAGGTGGGGGGAGCAGGAGGGGGCCCTGGGGACATGGGGGGGACGGGGGGGGGGACAGGGGGGCGGCTGGAGCCCCGAAAATGTCCCCGGGGATGGGACGGGGGGGATGGGGGGGGGGATTTTGGGGACAGCGCGGGGACATCAGGGATGGGAGGGGAACAGGGGGGTGGGGGGGGCACAGGGAGGATTTTGGGGGCAGGAGGGCACCCTGCGGATGGGGGCGGGGATTTTGGGGACGGGGGGCGGCTGGAGCCCCAGAAATGTCACTGGGGGGGATACGGGGGGGGGGGGGGGGGGGAGGGTTTGGAGCCAGGCGCCGACCTCGCAGCCCCTCGTACCCCGGCGGTGCTGACGCTGTGCCCCCCCCCCCCCCCCCCAGGACGGCGCGCGGCGGGGGGGGCGGCGGGGGCGGGGCGCTGGACGCCGTGGTTTGCCGCTCGCCCCTCACCAACCTGGGCTGCTCGCGCAAGGGCTCGGCCCGCAGCGTGCGCGTCGCCTTCCAGGCCCTGCGGGCGGGGCTCTTCGAGGTGAGGCCACGCCCCCGCCAGGCCACGCCCCTGCCACACCCGGCCACGCCCACAGCCCCTGCACCCCCCAAACCTGCCCCCAGGCCCTGCAGGCAGGGCTCTTTGAGGTGAGGCCACGCCCCCAGGCCACGCCCCCTGCCACGCCCACAGCCCCTGCATCCCCCCAAACCTGCCCCCCAGGCCCTGTGGGCGGGGCTCTTTGAGGTGAGGCCACGCCCCCCACCACACCCGGCCACGCCCACAGCCCCCTGGCCCTGCATGCTGGGCTCTTTGAGGTGAGGCCACGCCCCCCACCAGGCCACGCCCCCCGACCAGCCCAGGCCACGCCCCAATGTCCTCCCCCCTGTCTGTTTCAGCCCAAAACTGGCGCCCCCCTTCTCCCATCACATGCCCCCCTCCCCATTTCTGCCCCCCTCCCCACCAGCACCCCCCCCCCCCCCATTTCGGGACCCCCGCCCCATTTTGGGACCCCCACCCCTCAGCCCAGCGTCCCACCGTCCCATTTCAGGACCCCCCCCCACCCCCCCGTTTTCACACCCCCTCCACCCCCCCGTTTTTTGGCGCCCCCCGCCCCTCTCACCCCCCCGCCCCCCCGCCCCCTCACCCCCGTTTTGGGCCCCCCCCCGTGTCCCCCCCCAGCTGTCCCAGCACATGAAGCTGAAGCTGCAGTTCACGGCCAGCCTGGGCCCCCCCGCCCCCCCCCGAGGGGCGGCCCCTGTCCCGGCGCGGCAGCCCCGGCGCCCCCCGCCCCCCCCGTGCGGGACCTGGCCGGGCTGGGGCTGGGCCGCTCCCAGTCCTTCTCGCACCAGCAGCCCGCGCGGGGGCACCTCATCAGGTGGGGGGGCGGAATTTGGGGGGGGGGGATGGGGGGCGGGGGGGCGAATTTGGGGGAGGTGTGATGGGGGGCAGGGGGGCAAATTTGGGGGGGAAATGGGAGGGGGGCGGGGGGAATTGGGGGGGAAGTGGTGGTGGGGGGCGAATTTGGGGGGAATGGGGGGGGAAATGGGATGGGGGGTGAATTTGGGGGGGAAATGGGATGGGGGTGGGGGGGTGAATTTGGGGGGGGGTGAAATGGGAAGGGGGTGAAATGGGAGGGGGGCGGGGGGGAATTGGGGGGGAAGTGGTGGTGGGGGGCGAATTTGGGGGGGGGAAATGGGATGGGGGCGGGGGTGAATTTGGGGGGGGGGAATGGGGGGGGGAAATGGGATGGGGGGTGAATTTGCGGGGGGAAATGGGATGGGGGTGGGGGGAGCGAATTTGGGGGAGCAAGTGGTGGGGGGGCGAATTTGGGGGGAATGGGGGGTGAAATGGGATGGGGTGCGGGTGAAATGGGGGGGCAAATTTGGGGGGGGGGGGGGCGGGATGGGGGGCCGAATGGGGGGGGGGTGAAATGGGATGGGGGGCGGGGGAGGAATTGGGGGGGGCGGGATGGGGTGGGGGGCCGAATTGGGGTGAGGGGGATGGGGTGGGGGGGCCGGAACGGGACGGGGGGCGCCGGGATGGGATCGGGGGGTGAATTTGGCGGGGGGGGACGGGACGGGATGGGGGGCAGAAACGGGGGGGGGGGGGCAGCGCTTGGGGAGGGGACGGGACAGGGGTGGGGCCACGGGGCAGCCCCCCCACGGCTTTTGTGTGCCCCCCCCCGTTTCTGTGCCCCCCCAGGTCCGGCAGCGTCATGGAGCGCCGCGCCATCACCCCCCGTGGCCTCCCCCGTGGGGCGCCCCCCTGGCCCTGCCGCCCCCCCCCGCCCCCGACCGGCCCCTCCTCTCCCTCGACAAAATCGCCAAGCGCGAGTGCAAGGTGCTGGTGCTCGAGCCCCGCGCGTGACCCCCCCCCGCCCCCCCACGCGTGACCACCCCCCCCCACCCGCCAAAAATTGGGGGGGGAGGCCGGGGGGGGCACCGACTTCCCCTCCCCCGATGGCAAACGAGGGCGGGGGGGAGGGGATGGGGGGAGGGGATGGGGATGCCCCGCCCCCACCCCACGGACACGCGTGGGGACGCGGGGGGGGCACGGGGGGGGCTGACACACACGGCCACGCCCCCCCCCGAATTGTGCCCCCCCCCGTTATTTATTTGCCAATAAAACGCTCGACGGGACGCGCGCAGTGAATCTGTCACGAGGGGGGGGGGGGCACGAGTGGGACCCCCCCACGTGGGTACACACACCCCCCCCCCCCCAAAAAAAATGGGCGGGGCATCCGGCCAGAATTTATTAATTTATTGGGGGATGCGCCCCCCCCCCCCCCCCCCGCGGGGACGTGGACATGAGTGGGGGGTGGGGGGTCTACCCCCCTTTTTTGGGGGGTGGGGGGGCCCCGTGCCCCCTATTTTCAGGGTGGGGGGGGCTGGATCCTCTTTTTTTTGGGGCAGGGGGTCCACACCCCTATTTGGGGGGCAAGGAGGCTCCGTACCCCTATTTTTTGGGGCAGGGGGGACTCTGCACCCCTATTTTTTGGGGGGGGGCTCTGTATCCCTATTTTTTGGGGCGGGGGGGCCATACCCTTATTTTTTAGAGCGGGGGCCACACCCCTTATTTTGGGGGTTGGGCCATTTTTTCAGGGTGCGCAGGCTCCGTGCCCCCACTTTCGGGGTGCGGGGGCCCCATACCCCCATTTCCAGGAGGGGGGCCCCGTACCCCCATTTCCAGGGTGGGGGGCCCCGTACCCCCATTTTTTTTGGGGGGGGGGGGTCAGACGACGACGGGCTCCTGGCCGCGGTTCTGCCGCTTGACGGCGAAAAGCTTCTGGCCCGAGACGGTGAGCAGCAGGGAGTGCTCCCCAAAAACCACTGCGGGGGGGGACAGCGGGGTCGGGGGTCCCACAGCCCGGGGGGGGAGGGGCGGGGTGGGGGGCGGCCCCCCAAACTCACCCGAGAGAGGCGTTTGAAGGGGGGTGGGGGCGCGGGGCAGGCGCAGGCCGCAGGCCGTGGCCGCCAGCTCGCACAGGACGGCGGCCGAGCGCTCGTCGTTCTCCAGCTCCCCCGCTGACTTTTGGGGGGGCACGGGGGGGTCAGACCCCCCGGGAGCCCCCCCCAAATCCGGGTACCCCCTCCCCAGGCCCCCAAAATCTCATGCCCCTCCCCAAAAGCGCTGACCCGTCCCCCAGGGCTGGCATTGTCTGCACTTCCCCCCCCCCCCAAGCAGGTACGGGGGGGTGGGGGGGGGCACAGGGGGGTGAGATCCCCCCCGGCCCCCCAAAATGCAGGTACCCCTCCCCCACCCCCAAAAATCTGGGTACCCCTCCCCCAGGGTCTGACCCCCCGCCAGGGCCTGAGTCTCTTCTCGCCCCCCCCAAATCTGGGCCCCCCCCCCCCGCCTGGGCCCCCCCCCAAAATATCTGGGTACCCCCCCAAGGGGCTGCCCCTCCCCTTCCTGGCTGCCCCCCCCCCCCCCCAAATATCTGGGTACCCCCGCCCCTCCCCCCTCCCATCCGTCCCCGCTCCCCCCACCCCCAAAATCCACTACCCCTCCCCCCATCCCCCCCAAATATCCAGGCCCCCCTCACGTGTCCGCCCCCCCCCCGCGTGTCCCTCCCCCTCCCCCCCCACGCGTGACCCCCCCATGGGTGCCCCTCCCCCCCGATGCACCCCCCCGTGTTTTTCCTTTCCCACCCCCCCCCGCGTGTTTCCCCCCTCCCCACGAGTGCCCCCCCCCCCGCGTGCCCCCCTCCCCACGAGTGCCCCCCCCGCGTGCCCCCCTCCCCACGAGTGCCCCCCCCCGCGTGCCCCCCTCCCCACGAGTGCCCCCCCCCCGCGTGTCCCTCCCCTTCCCCCCCCACGATGCCCCCCCCGCGTTCTCCCTTCCCCCTCCCCCCGCGTGTTTCCCCCCCTCCCCACGCGTGTCCCCCCCCCCCACGCGGGTGTCCCCCCCCACGCGTGCCCCCCCACGCGTGCCCCCCCCCCCCACGCGTGCCCCCCTCACCGCCAGCACGGCCCCGTCGCTGATGACCAGGTAGCCCAGCTGGTCCGGGATGCGCTCCAGCCCCTGCGTCAGCGCCGTGGTCTGCGTGGGGTGGGGGGGGGGGGGTGTGGGGGGGTCAGCCCACGCGTGACAAAAACCCCCCCGCACCCCCCCCCCCCACCCCCGCGGCCCCGCCAGCGCCCACCATGGCGCCGTCCCGCTCAGCTCGCCTCGCCCCGCCCCCGCCGCCCCGTTGGACGAGGAGCCCGCCCGTCACCGCGCTCGGCCCCGCCTCCGCCAATGGGAGCCGGCTGCCGCGTCACGTGGCGGGAAGGCCGGGGAGGGGGGTCAGAGCGCTTCCGGGCCCCGCCCCCTTCTCGTCGGTGGTGCCGCGGGGGAGAGCGGAGCGGCACTTCCTGCGCGCTAGCGCCGCCTGGCGGCGGGGCGGGGGAATCCCCTCGGGAACCTGTATCCCGTGACCCCCCCTGACCCCCGTGACCCCCCCTGACCCCGTGACCCCCCGACCCCGTGACCCCCCCCGACCCCGCGACCCCCACCCTGACCCCGTGACCTCCACGGGGGTGGGGGGGGAAGCTGCTGGGCAGGGCCGCGCAGGGCCAGAATACGTTAAAATCTCTAAAATAATTAATTTAAATGTTAATTTATTAATTAATTAAGTTAAACGCTCCCTCGGGGGGGGCAGGGGGGGAGCGAGCAACTGCGTGGTCTGGGCCCGAGTGGGGCAGAACCACGACAGTTGGGTCCTGGTGGCCCTGGGTGGGTCCTGGTGGCCACAAGTGGGTTCTGGTGGCCACGGTTGGGTTCTGGTGGCCACGGTTGGGTTCTGGTGGCCACGGTTGGGTTGCGTTGGCCACGGTTGGGTTCTGGTGGCCACGGTTGGGTCCTGGTGGCCACGGTTGGGTCCTGGTGGCCCTGGGTGGGTCCTGGTGGCCACGGTTGGGTTCTGGTGGCCACGGTTGTGTCCTGGTGGCCACGGTTGGGTCCTGGTGGCCACAAGTGGGTTGCGTTGGCCACGGTTGGGTTGCGTTGGCCACGGTTGGGTTGCATTGGCCAAGGTGGGGACACCTCGCGGGGGCTTCAGGGCCTTGGGGACAGCACTGGGGTCCCAGCTCCCACGGGGACGTCCCCAAGGGCTCCATCACGACGTGGGGACGTCTCCAGTCGCGCTCTCCTCCTCGAGAACATCTCTGGAGACCCCGTCTCCCCCGGGATCACCTCCGCGTCCCTTGGGACCGCCTCCGGCGGCGGCATCGCCTTCCTCCTCGCCGTCACCATCTTCGTCTTCGCCCCAGGGCCCGGCGCCGTCACCCCGCTCCCTGAAGACGCGGAAGGCCGGCCCGTGGCCCGGCACGATGACGTCGGCCATGGCCAGCACCCTTCTCCGGCTGCGCTCCTGCTCCTCGGGGTCTTCGCTGGCCGCCCTCCACTCCTCCTCGTCCTCCTCCTTCTCGAACAGGTCCCCCGCCACCACCACGGTCCCCAGCGCCGTGCCCCGCGCCACCACGCTGACGTGGTCCCGGGTGTGACCCGGGGTGGCCGTCACCTCCAGGTGACCGGGGTGCAGGACGTAGGGTTCCCCCGCGCCAAGGGGTGGGGGAGGAACCGCCCGGCCCCCCGGCTGAGGTCCAGCCCCACCAAGATGGCGGCCGCGGGGAAGAGGTTGAGGTTCCCCACGTGATCCGTGTGCCCGTGGGTGGCCACCACGTGGGTGACGCGCCCGGGGGACGTCCCGTGGGCCTCCAGCAGCTCCAGCAGGCGCCGGCGGCCCCAGGGCCCCCCCGTGTCCACCAGGACGGTGACGGGCCCCCCCGAAATCAGGGTGACGGTGCCGTCGGCCTCGCACCCCCCCTCGGGGTGGGGGCGGCTGTACCCCTCCTGCAGCACCCGCACGGTGTAGGGGGTGCCCGGCACCACCCGGGACCCCAGCGGGGACGTCCGCACCCCCCGGGGCATTTCGGGGGGGGAAATGGGGGGTCCTGGGGGGGTTTGAGGGGATTTGGGGGGTTACGGGGGGGGAACTGGGGGGGTTTTGGGGGTCCTGGGGGGGGGTGGGGGGGGTGGGGGGGGGTCCTGGGGGGGGTTGAGGGGATTTGGGGGGTTACAGGGAGGAATTGGGGGGTTTTGGGGGTCCTGGGGGGGTGCAGGGGGGTTTGAGGGGGACTCTGGGGGGTCTCTGGGGGGTTTGGGGGTCCCGAGGGGGGGGGACGGGGGGTTTGGGGGTTACAGAGGGTTTGGGGGATCCCGAGGTGGGGGGAGGGGGAGTTCGGGGGTTACAGAGGGTTTGGGGGGTCCCGAGGGGGGGACGGGGGGGTTTGGGGGTTACAGAGGGGTTTGGGGGGTCCCGGGGTGGGGGGTGGCGATGGTCGGAGGCCCAGCCGGTCACGATGCCCTGGGGAGGGGAGGGGGGTAACGATGGAGGAGACCCCCAATGGTCTCACCCCATTCCCCCCAATCGCCCCCCCAAATGGTCTCGCCCCCTTCCTTACCCCCAACTCGCCAGCTGGCGCATGCGCGCTGCTCTCCCCCGCCCACCGGCGGGCTGCGCATGCGCATCGCTCTCCACCGCCCCGCCGCCGCGCAGGTCCTGGCAGGATTGTAGTGAGCACCGTTCAATCTCGGCTTCCGTCACAGCAACCGCCCCCGGTAAATTTTCACATCGCTGCATTATATCGCGGTAATCGCAGCCTTGGGGAAACGGGAGCGGTTTGGGTCATTGTGACGGTGTTCGTCCCTCCGCCGTAACACACCGCTGCCAGGACCTGAAGGTGGCGGGGTGCCGAGCCAAGATGGCGGCGGCGCTTAGGGGCCGGCCCAAGATGGCGGCGGCGGGAAGGCGGGAGGCGGCGTGAGGGAGGCGGCCGGGGGGGTCCCGCGGGGTGGTTTTTTTGGGGTCCCCCCTCCGGTTTTAAGGGGATGAAGATGGCGGAGGAGAAGAAGCTGAAGCTGAGCCACACGCTGGTGCCGGCCGAGTCCATGAAGGTGATGGCGGAGGCCATGGGCCTGGGGCAGGTGGCCGAGGAGACCTGCCAGCTGCTGGCCGAGGAGGCGAGCTACCGGCTGAAGGAGATCGCCCAGGTGCGGGGGGGACTGGGAATGGGGGGGACTGGGAATGGGGGACGACGACTGGGAATGGGGGAGGGGACACTGGGAATGGTGGGGGCACTGGGAATGGTGGGGGAACTGGGAATTGGGAAGGAGGCACTGGGAATGGTGGGGGGGCACTGGGAATGGTGGGGGAGAACTGGGAATGGTGGGGGGTACTGGGAATGGTGGCGGGGAACTGGGAACGATGGGGGGGACACTGAGAATGGGGGGACTGGGAACTGGGAGGTGGAGAACCCACTGGGACCCCCCGATTTGGGGGGAAGACTGGGAATGGGGCAAGGGAACTGGGAATGGTGGGGGTGGACGGGACTGGGAATTGGGGAGGGCAAACTGGGAATTTGGGGGGAGGCACTGGGACTGGGGGGCAACCCCTTGGCATCACCCCAGTTTTTGAGGGGCTAGCAATTGGGAACGGAGGGGGGTGAACTGGAAACGAGAGGGGGCCAACCCCCTGTGTTCCCCCTATGTTTTGGGGGGCTGGCTGAGGGGGGGGCCCCCAAAAACCCCCCCAAACCCCGCCCCCCCCCGTGCCCCCCCCAGGACGCGCTGAAGTTCATGCAGCTGGGCAAGCGCCGCCGCCCTCACGCCGGCCGACCTCGACTTCGCGCTCAAGCTCAAAAACCTCGAGGTGCCGCCCGCTTTGACACCCGGGGGGGGGCAAAATTTGGGGGTTCGGCCCCCCGACCCCCCCTGACCCCCCCTTTGCCCCCCCCAGCCCCTGTACGGCTTCCAGGCGCGCGAGTTCCTGCCGTTCCGCTTCGCCAGCGGCGGCGGGCGCGAGCTGCACTTCTACGAGGAGAAGGAGCTGGAGCTCAGCGACATCATCAACACCCCCCTGCCCCGCGTGCCGCTCGACGTCTGCCTCAAGGGTGCCCCCCCCCGAAGTTTTTGGGGACCCCCCGCCTCGTTTTCATAATTACTTTAATTTATTTTTATTTTTTTTCTTAATTTTTTTGCGGGTTTTTTTTGCCGCCACAGCGCACTGGCTGAGCATCGAAGGGGTGCAGCCGGCCATCCCTGAAAACCCCCGCCCGGTGAGCACCCCCCCCCCCCCGCCCCAAATTTTGGGGGTGTCCCCCCCCGCCTTCCTCAGGGGTGCGGACCCCCTTGACGCCCCCCCCTCCCCCCTAATTTTCCCCCAGCCCCCAAGGAGCAGCAGAAGGCGGAGGCCAGCGAGCCCCTGAAGGCGGCCAAGCCGGGGCAGGAGGAGGAGGGCGCCCGCAAGGGGAAGGGGCCGGGGGCGGCGGCGACGGGAAAGGTGGGGGCGCGGGGGGGGGGCTGGGATTTGGGGGGGTCTGGGGTGGTTTGGGGGGGCTCGGGGGGAGTTTGGGAGGTCTGGGGGGGTTTGAGGGGGGTTGGGGAGATTGGGGGGCAGGAGAGGGGCTGGGGGTGGCAGTAGGGGGGTTCTGGAGGGGGTCTGGGGGATCCATGGGATGTTGGGGGGGGTCTAGAGAGGATTTGGGGGGCAGGGGGGGCTCGGGGGGTTTTGGGGGGGTCGGGATCCATGGGATGTTGGGGGGGGGGGTTTTGGGGGGCTCTGTGGGTTTTTGGGGGGGTCTCTGTGACCCCCCGGCCCCCCAGGGAAGGAGCACAAGGGCGTGGCGCTGGAGGCCCCGCCCCCGCGGCTGAAGGCCTGTGGGACTCCATGGGGGTCCATGGGTTTTTGGGGGCTCGGGGGGTTTTTGGGGGGGTCAGGGGGATTTGGGGAGGGTCCCTGTGACCCCCCCCGCCCCCCCAGGGAAGGAGAAGAAGGGCGTGGCGCTGGAGGCCCCGCCCCCGCGGCTGAAGGCGCGCAGCGTGCACGAGCTGTCGGTGGAGCAGCAGCTCTACTACAAGGAGATCACCGAGGCCTGCGTGGGCTCCTGCGAGGCCAAGCGCGCCGTGAGTGCCGCCCCTGCCCCCGAAGTCCCTGTGTCCCCTGTGCCCGTTTTGGGGACCGCAGGTGTCCCCAAAGTCCATTTTTGGGACGTCCCGGTGTCCCCAAGGTCCGTTTTGGGACGCCCCAGTGTCCCCAGCTTCTGTTTTGGGGCCATCAGATGTCCCCAAGGTCCATTTTTGGGACATCCCGGTGTCCCAACTCCTGTTTTGGGGCCATCAGGTGTCCCCAAGGTTCATTTTTGGGATGTCCCAGTGTTCTCAAGGTCTGTTTTGGGACGTCCCAGTGTCCTCAGCTCCCGTTTTGGAACCATCAGGTGTCCCCAGGGTCCGTTTTGGGGACGTCCCGGTGTCCCCAAGTCCTGTTCTGGGGCCATCAGGTGTCCCCAACGTCCATTTTTGGGATGTCCCGCTGTCACCACCCCTCCTGCTGTCCCCCCACCCCCTCCCCACCTCTCCTCCCCGTCCCCCCGACGTCCCCAACGCCCCCGTGACGTCCCCAGGAAGCCCTGCAGAGCATCGCCACCGACCCCGGCCTCTACCAGATGCTGCCGCGCTTCAGCACCTTCATCTCCGAGGGGGTGAGCGCCGCGTCCCCGTGTGTCCCCCCACCCAAAAAGAGGTGACGGTGACGCCGGGGTGGCCTTTGTCACGCGTTTTGGGGACGCGTCCCCCACCCCCACCCCAGGTGCGCGTCAATGTGGTGCAGAACAACCTGGCGCTGCTCATCTATCTCATGCGCATGGTGAAGGCGCTGATGGACAACCCCACGCTCTACCTGGAGAAATACGTGAGCGGGGCGCGGGGACACCGCGGGGACACTTTGGGGACACCCTGGGGACACCTCGGGGACACCCCGGGACGCGTGGGGACACCCCACACGTGGGGACGCCCGGGACGCCCCGGGACGCGGGGGGAGGCGGCCGGGTTGGCCTCGGGGCGTGGTGGTGGGGTTGGTGTGGGGGTGTCCCCTCGTGTCACCTGGTGGCACCCGGTGTCCCCTCGTGTCCCCAATGTCCCCTTTGTGCCGTTTTGGGTGTGTCCCACCCCCCGCCGCGTCCCCAAGCGCCGCTGTCGTCACGACGTGGCGTGGGGAGCCGCCAGCCCTGCGCCCGATGTGGGGCTGTCCCCTCGCGTCCCCAATGTCCCCCCGTGTCCCCAACGTTCCCCCTATGTCCCCCCCGTGTCCCCCCCAGCTGCACGAGCTGACCCCGGCGGTGATGGCCTCCATCCCCGTGTCCCCCTGATGTCCCCCCGTGTCCCCCCGTGTCCCCCCGTGTCCCCCCAGCTGCACGAGCTGATCCCGGCGGTGATGGCCTCCATCCCCGTGTCCCCCCAATGTCCCCAACGTGTCCCCCCGTGTCCCCCCGTGTCCCCCCGGCTGCACGAGCTGATCCCGGTGGTGATGGCCTCCATCCCCGTGTCCCCCCAATGTCCCCAACGTGTCCCCCCGTGTCCCCCCGTGTCCCCCCAGCTGCACGAGCTGACCCCGGCGGTGATGGCCTCCATCCCCGTGTCCCCCCAATGTCCCCAACGTGTCCCCCCGTGTCCCCCCGTGTCCCCCCGGCTGCACAAGCTGATCCCGGTGGTGATGGCGTCCATCCCCGTGTCCCCCCGATGTCCCCAACGTGTCCCCCCGTGTCCCCCCGTGTCTCCCCAGCTGCACGAGCTGATCCCGGCCGTGATGACCTCCATCCCCGTGTCCCCCCAATGTCCCCCCATGTCCCCCCAGTGTCCCCCCCATGTCCCCCCGTGTCCCCCCAGCTGCACGAGCTGACCCCGGCGGTGATGGCCTCCATCCCCGTGTCCCCCCGATGTCCCCAACGTGTCCCCCCAGCTGCGCGAGCTGATCCCGGTGGTGATGGCCTCCATCCCTGTGTCCCCCCAATGTCCCCAACGTGTCCCCCCGTGTCCCCCCCGTTGCGCGAGCTGATCCTGGTGGTGATGACCTCCATCCCCGTGTCCCCCCAGTGTCCCCCCAATGTCCCCCGTGTCCCCCCGTGTCCCCCAGCTGCACGAGCTGATCCCGGCCGTGATGACGTGCATCGTGAGCCGCCAGCTGTGCCTGCGCCCGGACGTGGACAACCACTGGGCGCTGCGGGACTTCGCCGCCCGGCTGGTGGCCCAGCTCTGCAAGAACTTCAGCACCAGCACCAACAACGTGCAGGCGCGCGTCAGCAAGACCTTCGCCAGGGTGGGGCGCGCCGTGGGGCGCCGTGGGGCTGGGGGGCGTGGGGGTGCGGGGATGGGGCTGGGGGATGTGAGGTGCGGCGTGGGGCGCCACGGGGCGGGGTGTGGGGCTGGGGGATGTGGGGCAGGGGTGTGGAGTGCTGTGGGGCAGGGTGTGGGGCACCGTGGGGCTGGGGGATGTGGGGCAGGGGCATGGGGCACCACGGGGCTGGGGGGCGTGGGGGTGCAGGGATGGGGATGGGGCTGGGGGATGTGGGGCGGGGGTGTGGGGGAGCGTGGGGCGCCACGGGACTGGGGCGTGGGGCAGGGCACGGGGCGCCGTGGGGCTGGGGGGCGTGGGGGAGCAGGGATGGGGATGGGGCTGGGGGATGTGGGGCGGGGTGTGGGGCGCCGTGGGGCTGGGGGGCATGGGGGAGCGGGGATGGGGCTGGGGGATGTGGGGCGGGGTGTGGGGCGCCGTGGGGCTGGGGGGTGTGGGGCGCCGTGGGGCAGGGCCGGAGCCGTGGGGCAGCGTCCCCCCCAGAGCTGGGTGGACGAGAGGACGCCCTGGACCACGCGCTACGGCTCCATCGCGGGGCTGGCCGAGCTGGGCCCCGACGTGAGTGCCCCAGTGCCCCAGTGCCCCCAGTGCCCCCAGTGCCCCCAGTGCCCCCAGTTTCTCCCCGTTATTACCCCAATGTTCCCAGTTTCTCCCCAGTCCCCCCCAACCTCCTCAGTTTCCGCCCAGTTTTTCCCCCAGTATTCCTAGTTTCCCCCCAGTTCCCGCCAGTCCCCCCAGTTCCCCCCAGTCTCCCCAGTTCCCCCTCCAGTCCCCACGTCCCTGTGCCCCAGTGCCCCCCCCCCCCCCAGTTCCCCCCTCAGTCTCTCCAGTTTCCCCCCCAGTTGCCCTCTCCAGTCCCCCACTTTCCCCCAGTTCTCCCCCCCAGTCTCCCCAGATTCCCCCTTATTCCCCTCCCAGTCCCTCCCAGTCCCCCCAGTCTCATTTACCCCCCCCCAGTCCCCCCCAGTCGCCCAGTTTCCCCCTCTCAGTCCCCCCAGTCTCCCCATTCCCCCGCCAGTCCCTCCCAGTCCATCCCAGTGCGCCCAGTCTCCCCATTTCCCCCTCCCAGTCCCTCCCAGTCTCCCCATTTCCCCCTTCCAGTCCCTCCCAGTCTCCCTATTTCTCCCTCCCAGTCCATCCCAGTGCGCCCAGTCTCCCCATTTCCCCTTCCCAGTCCTTCCCAGTCCCTCCCAGTCCCCCCAGTCCGTCCCAGTGCTCCCAGTGCCCCGTCCCCGCAGGTGATCAAGACGCTGATCCTGCCGCGCCTGGCGGCCGAGGGCGAGCGGGTGCGCAGCGCCCTGGAGGGGCCGGTGCTCAGCACCATCGACAGGATCGGTGCCGACCACGTCCAGAGCCTGCTGCTGGTGGGACTGGGAGCACTGGGGGGGACTGGGAGCACTGGAGGGGACTGGGAGCACTGGGGGGGACACTGGTGGGACTGGGGGGGACTGGAGGGGACTGGGGGGACTGGGGCCACCCAGTTGGGACACCAGTTTGGGGGGTGGGTCTGCGTTTTCCCCTCCCAGTGCCCCTCCCAGTGCCCCTCCCAGTGCCTCCCAGTGTCCCTAGCCCCCTCCCAGTGACCCCCCCGTGCCCCCCCAGAAGCACTGCGCCCCCGTGCTGGCCAAGCTGCGCCCCCCCCCCCGACAGCCCGGACTCGTACCGGGGGGAGTTTGGCCACCTGGGCCCCCTGCTCTGCGCCCACGTGGGCAAGGCGCGCGCGCAGGCCGCCATGCAGGCCCAGCAGGTGAACCGCACCACGCTCACCATCACCCAGGTACTGGGGGCACTGGGAGCACTGGGAGGGGGCGGGGGGGCGGGGGGGAACGAGCGGAGGGGTGTGGGGGCACGCGGCAGGGCACTGGGGGCGCTGGGAGGGACACTGGGGGGACTGCGAGGGAGACGGGGGATACTGGGAGCGCTGGGAGGGGCACTGGGGATACTGGGAGCAGCACTGGGGGGACTGGGAGGGAGATGGGGAATAGTGGGAGTACTGGGAGGGGCTGGGAGGGACACTGGGGATACTGGGAACAGCACTGGGGGGAGTGGGAGAGAGATGGGGGATACTGGGAGCACTGGGAGGGGCTGGGAGGGGCACTGGGTATACTGGGGGGACTGGGAGGGGCACTGGGGGGACTGGGAGGGGCACTGGGGGCGCTGGGAGGGACACTGGGGATACTGGGAGGGGCACTGGGGGGACTGGGAGGGGCACTGGGGATACTGGGAGTAGCACTGGGGGGACTGGGAGGGGCACTGGTGATACTGGGAGGGGCTGGGGGGCACTGGGGGCACCGCGGGGGGCACGCGCAAGGCCGCCCCCGCAGCCCCCCCTCCCCCCAGCCCCGCCCCACGCTGACGCTGGCGCAGGCCCCCCAGGGCCAGGGGGGCGCCCCCGCCCCCCGCCCCCCCCCGGCATCATCAAGGTCCCCGGCGCCATCGCCCTGCCCGTGCCCGGCCTGGGGGGCGGGGGGGGGCGCGGCGGGGGGGGGGGAGGGGCGGCGGGGGGCGGCGCGGGGGGAGGAGGGGGGCGGCCCGGCCCCCCAGCCAGCCCTCGCCCCCCCCGCCAAATTCCTCGTGATGTCATCGGCCGCGGGGAGCCCCGCCCCCAGCAGGTACGGGGGGGCACGGGGGATGGGGGGCACGGGGGGCACGGGGACAGGGGGGGGGCACGGGGGATGGGGGGCATGGGGGATGGGGGGCACGGGGGGGCCGTGGGGACAGTGGGGGGGACAGTGGGGGGGGCACGGGGACAGTGGGGGGGGGTACGGGGGGATGGGGGGCACGGGGATGGGGGGCACGGGGGGCCATGGGGACAGTGGGGGGGACATGGGGGGGCACGGGGACAGTGGGGGGCATGGGGGGATGGGGGGCACAGGGGGGATGGGGGGCACGGGGACATGGGGGGCAGTGTCCGCCGCCCCCCCGCCCCCCACGCGCTCCCCGCCCCCCAGGTCCTCACCTTCAGCACCAGCCCGGCCCCCGGCGCCGCCGCCCCCCGCGCCCCCAGCGCCCAGCCGCTGGTCAAACTGGTGTCGGCCGCGCCCCCCGCCGCCCCCCGCCCCCCCCAGCGCTCCCAGTGCTCCCAGTGCCGCCGGCGTCCCCGTCCCCGGCGCCGTGCAGAAATACATCGTCGTGTCCCTGCCCCCCCCGCCGACGGCAAGGGCCCCCCCCCCCACCCCCACGCCCCCCCCCCCAGCTCTCCCCTCCGCCACCGCCCCTCCCCCCGCCGCCACCGCCGCCCCCGGCGCTCCCAGTGCCACCAGTGCCCCCAGTGCCGCCGTCCCCAAAGCGGAGCCTGGGGACAGCCCCCAGCCCCCCCGCCCCCCCCCGCCTTCGGGAAGAGCAACGGGACCCCCGCCGCCGTGGCCCAGTCCCCCCAGTCTGCCCAGTGAGGCTGCTGGTGGGGGGAGGGTGAGCTGGGGGTCCCTAAATTGTCCCCCTGTCCCGCCCAGTATCCCCAGTGCCCCCCAGTGTCACTATGTCCTGTCCCAGTGCCTCCCAGTGCTCTTATGTCCCCCCAGTGTCCCCCTGTTCCCCCCCAGTGCCCTTATGTCCCCTCCCAGTGCCCCCCAGTGTCCCCCTGTCCCCTCCTAGTGCCCCCCAGTGTCACCGTGTCCCCTCCCAGTATCCCCCAGTGTTCCCCTGTCCCCTCCCAGTATCCCCCAATGCCCCTGTGTCCCCCCCAGTGTCCCCCTGTCCCCTCCCAGTATCCCCCAGTGTCCTGGGACCCCTGTGCGTACCCGTGCGCTGTACAGAGCCCAATAAACTCCCAGTGCCTCCCAGTTCATCCCAGTTCATCCGGGGGGGGGGGCTCTTGCACGCACACCAGGGCTTGCACGGGGCCTTTGCACGAGCGTCAAACTTTGCACATGCATGTTCAGACGAGCCCGACACGCAGCACACGCGTGTTCAGACGAGCCCCACGCGCAGCACACGCGTGTTCAGACGAGCCCCACGCGCAGCACACGCGTGTTCAGACGAGCCCTACATGTTGCACGCGTGTTCACACGAGCCCCACACGCAGCACACGCATCCCCCGCATCGCACACGCGTGTTCGCCCGAGCCCCACGCGCAGCACACGCGCGTTCACGCGCACCCTGCACGTCGTACGCGTGTTCACGTGTGCCCCACACGCGTGTTCGCCGTCCTTCGCGCGCCCCCTCACCTTTGCACACGCATTTGCACAACTGCCCCCCCCCCCCGCCCCCCATTGCCCAACCCTCCCCCCCCGGGGGGGGCGGGGGCGGGCCCGGCCCCATTAAAACCAGTAACTCCCAGTTCCCCCCATCCCAGACTTTGGGGCTCCAGCCTTTTCTCTGACCAACGGCGCTGCCATGGTCACCAGCAAGCGCAGTGGGCAGCCGCTAATTACCCCACAGCTGGGGGAGGCCACTAATTACCCCGGTGGGGTGCGTTACCCACTAATTACCCCGGTGGGGTGCGTTACCCACTAATTACACCCAGGTGGGGTGCGTTACCCCACTAATTACCCCGGTGGGGTGCGTTCCCCCACTAATTACCCCGGGGTAATTACCACTCTCCGGGCCCGTTCAATTCCTCTGTGGGACCCCAAATGACCCCTGTGAGCCCTTCAGTCCCTCTGTGGGACCCCGTACGGCCGCTCGGAGCCCTTGCGCCCCCTTTAGGGACCCTGCAGACCCCTGCGGGACACCACAGACCCTCCGAGAGCCCCTGTCTCTCCGTTAGGAACGCTTTATTCCCTCTTACGGAGCCAAAATCCCACCTGGGAGCTTTTATACCCCCCTTGGGACACCATGTACCCCCTCTGGGAGCCAAAATACCACCGGTGACCCCTTATATCCCCTTCCAGGACCCCTTTACCCCCTACAGGTCCCCTTACACCCCTTGTGCGCCCAGAGATCCTCATTTGGGACCCCAAACCCACCCTGTGACCCATATAGCCCTGTTCAGGACCCCATCTGTGCCCCGTGACCCCAACGTGCCCCTTGGGACCCACATCTACTCCCTTTGGGACCCTACAGACCCCCTGAAGGACCCAAAAAAGGCTTTGAGCCCTTGTATCCCTCTTTGGGACCCCCTCCTCGCCCTTACAGCTCCGTTTGGTGACGTTTCGGTACACATGGGTGCAGGTTTGGGAACATTTTGGTGTTTGCGTTGGAATATTCAGCTGTTGGTTCGGGGCCACAGCTGGGCTGGGTTCCCAATTTACCCCCAGGTGGGACAGCTCACCCAGCGACCCGGGGCCGCTCCTGCCCAGGAGAAGCCCTGCTCGGAATTTAAGGGACGGGGGGGGCTGGAGGGTCCTGGGACACGGGAGGAAGCGGAGCTCCAGGATTTGCTGTGAGTATTGAAACAGAACAAAGGAGCTTCATTTTTTTTTTGTTCTGGAGTTCTGTGCTTTGGTTTTCCAACTCTGCTTCGTTTCCTACGCTTGTGATGACTAACATCTCCTCTGAGAGCGGCTCCGGCTGAGGGGGTCCTAAATGTGGGAACCCAGGTCGTCCGGAAAATCCCGGAGCCCCGATGTCTGTGGTGCTGTAGATGCGCTGCCAATGGCCGCTGAGGAGCAGCAAGAGCTTGAGTGGCTGGCACTTTTGGTGTGGGAGCAATCGTCCGACGTTCGTGATTTTTCGGGGTTTATTTTGGGGGGCGCCCACGTGCAGCTGGTGGCAAACGTCGACGCCCTGCTCCTCAGGGAAAGCCCGGAGCCCCAATGTCTGTGGTGCTGTAGATGCGCTGCCAATGGCCGCTGAGGAGCAGCAAGAGCTTGAGTGGCTGGCACTTTTGGTGTGGGAGCAATCGTCCGACGTTCGTGATTTTTTGGGGTTTTTCTCGGGGGGCGCCCAGGTGCAGCTGGTGGCAAACGTCGAAGCCCTGCTCCTCAGGGAAAGCCCGGAGCCCCAATGTGTGTGGTGCTGTAGATGCGCTGCCAATGGCCGCTGAGGAGCAGCAAGAGCTTGAGTGGCTGGCACTTTTGGTGTGGGAGCAATCGTCCGACGTTCGTGATTTCTCGGGGTTTTTTTTCGGGGGGCGCCCACGTGCAGCTGGTGGCAAACGTCGAAGCCCTGCTCCTCAGGGAAAGCCCGGAGCCCCAATGTCTGTGGTGCTGTAGATGCGCTGCCAATGGCCGCTGAGGAGCAGCAAGAGCTTGAGTGGCTGGCACTTTTGGTGTGGGAGCAATCGTCCGACGTTCGTGATTTTTCGGGGTTTTTTCGGGGGGCGCCCAGGTGCAGCTGGTGGCAAACGTGGAAGCCCTGCTCCTCAGGGAAAGCCCGGAGCCCCAATGTCTGTGCTGCTGTAGATGCGCTGCCAATGGCCACTGAGGAGCAGCAAGAGCTTGAGTGGCTGGCACTTTTGGTGTGGGAGCAATCGTCCGACGTTCGTGATTTTTCGTGATTTTTCTCGGGGGCGCCCAGGTGCAGCTGGTGTCAAACGTCGAAGCCCTGCTCCTCAGGGAAAGCCCGGAGCCCCAATGTCTGTGGTGCTGTAGATGCGCTGCCAATGGCCGCTGAGGAGCAGCAAGAGCTTGAGTGGCTGGCACTTTTGGTGTGGGAGCAATCGTCCGACGTTCGTGATTTTTCGGGGTTTTTCTCGGGGGCGCCCAGGTGCAGCTGGTGGCAAACGTCGAAGCCCTGCTCCTCAGGGAAAGCCTGGAGCCCCAATGTCTGTGGTGCTGTAGATGCGCTGCCAATGGCCGCTGAGGAGCAGCAAGAGCTTGAGTGGCTGGCACTTTTGGTGTGGGAGCAATCGTCCGACGTTCGTGATTTTTCGGGGTTTTTTTTTCGGGGGCGCCCACGTGCAGCTGGTGGCAAACGTCGAAGCCCTGCTCCTCAGGGAAAGCCCGGAGCCCCAATGTCTGTGGTGCTGTAGATGTGCTGCCAATGGCCGCTGAGGAGCAGCAAGAGCTTGAGTGGCTGGCACTTTTGGTGTGGGAGCAATCGTCCGACGTTCGTGATTTTTCGGGGTTTTCTTTCGGGGGCGCCCACGTGCAGCTGGTGGCAAACGTCGAAGCCCTGCTCCTCAGGGAAAGCCCGGAGCCCCAATGTCTGTGGTGCTGTAGATGCGCTGCCAATGGCCGCTGAGGAGCAGCAAGAGCTTGAGTGGCTGGCACTTTTGGTGTGGGAGCAATCGTCCGACGTTCGTGATTTTTCGGGGTTTTTTTTCGGGGGCGCCCAGGTGCAGCTGGTGGCAAACGTCGAAGCCCTGCTCCTCAGGGAAAGCCCGGAGCCCCAATGTCTGTGGTGCTGTAGATGCGCTGCCAATGGCCGCTGAGGAGCAGCAAGAGCTTGAGTGGCTGGCACTTTTGGTGCGGGAGCAATCGTCCGACGTTCGTGATTTTTCGGGGTTTTTTTTCGGGGGCGCCCACGTGCAGCTGGTGGCAAACGTCGAAGCCCTGCTCCTCAGGGAAAGCCCGGAGCCCCAATGTCTGTGGTGCTGTAGATGCGCTGCCAATGGCCGCTGAGGAGCAGCAAGAGCTTGAGTGGCTGGCACTTTTGGTGTGGGAGCAATCGTCCGACGTTCGTGATTTTTCGGGTTTTTTTTCGGGGGCGCCCACGTCCAGCTGGTGGCAAACGTCGAAGCCCTGCTCCTCAGGGAAAGCCCGGAGCCCCAATGTCTGTGGTGCTGTAGATGCGCTGCCAATGGCCGCTGAGGAGCAGCAAGAGCTTGACTGGCTGGCACTTTTGGTGTGGGAGCAATCGTCCGACGTTCGCGATTTTTCGGGGTTTTTTTCGGGGGGCGCCCACGTGCAGCTGGTGGCAAACGTCGAAGCCCTGCTCCTCAGGGAAAGCCCGGAGCCCCAATGTCTGTGGTGCTGTAGATGCGCTGCCAATGGCCGCTGAGGAGCAGCAAGAGCTTGAGTGGCTGGCACTTTTGGTGTGGGAGCAATCGTCCGACGTTCGTGATTTTTCGGGGTTTTTTTTCGGGGGGCGCCCACGTGCAGCTGGTGGCAAACGTCGAAGCCCTGCTCCTCAGGGAAAGCCCGGAGCCCCAATGTCTGTGGTGCTGTAGATGCGCTGCCAATGGCCGCTGAGGAGCAGCAAGAGCTTGAGTGGCTGGCACTTTTGGTGTGGGAGCAATCATCCGACGTTCGTGATTTTTCCTGATTTTTCTCGGGGGGCGCCCAGGTGCAGCTGGTGGCAAATGTCGAAGCCCTGCTCCTCAGGGATAGCCCGGAGCCCCAATGTCTGTGGTGCTGTAGATGCGCTGCCAATGGCCGCTGAGGAGCAGCAAGAGCGTGAGTGGCTGGCACTTTTGGTGTGGGAGCAATCGTCCGACGTTCGTGATTTTTCGGGGTTTTTTTCGGGGGCGCCCAGGTGCAGTTGCTGGCAAACGTCGAAGCCCTGCTCCTCAGGGAAAGCCCGGAGCCCCAATGTCTGTGGTGCTGTAGATGCACTGCCAATGGCCGCTGAGGAGCAGCAAGAGCTTGAGTGGCTGGCACTTTTGGTGTGGGAGCAATCGTCCGACGTTCGTGATTTTTTGGGGTTTTTTTTCGGGGGGCGCTGTCCTGGTTTTGGCTAGGATAGAGTTAATATTTACCTGAGCTGGGTGGAGAACTGAAGCTGGTAGCCCCTATGGCTGAGATAGTTAACTAATTAGCTAACAGCTGGGGTTAATTTACCCAAATTAGCCAAAGGGCTATTCCATCCCATCTGACATCATGCTCAGTATATAAGTGAGGAGGGGGTTGAAGGGAGCCCCCTGCTACTTGGAAGAGACTGGGTGTGAAGACCCGTTGTGAGCTATTGTACTGTATTTGTGTTTCATCACTGTTTTGTTTTCTTCTGTCATTACTGTTAAATTTACTTTTTCTTTAATCTCAACACACGTATGTGATTTTTTTTTTTTCTGGTTTTATTTTTGTTTGCCAAATCTCCTCCTATTCTTGGGAGTGAGAGAGAGACTGCGTAGTCTGGTCCCGGTCGGGGCTGAACTACGACAGGCGCCCAGGTGCAGCTGGTGGCAAACGTCGAAGCCCTGCTCCTCAGGGAAAGCCCGGAGCCCCAATGTCTGTGGTGCTGTAGATGCGCTGCCAATGGCCGCTGAGGAGCAGCAAGAGCTTGAGTGGCTGGCACTTTTGGTGTGGGAGCAATCGTCCGACGTTCGTGATTTTTCGGGGTTTTTTTTCGGGGGGCGCCCAGGTGCAGCTGGTGGCAAACGTCGAAGCCCTGCTCCTCAGGGAAAGCCTGGAGCCCCAATGTCTGTGGTGCTGTAGATGCGCTGCCAATGGCCGCTGAGGAGCAGCAAGAGCTTGAGTGGCTGGCACTTTTGGTGTGGGAGCAATCGTCCGACGTTCGTGATTTTTCGGGGTTTTTTTCGGGGGGCGCCCACGTGCAGCTGGTGGCAAACGTCGAAGCCCTGCTCCTCAGGGAAAGCCCGGAGCCCCAATGTCTGTGGTGCTGTAGATGCGCTGCCAATGGCCGCTGAGGAGCAGCAAGAGCTTGAGTGGCTGGCACTTTTGGTGTGGGAGCAATCGTCCGACGTTCGTGATTTTTTGGGGTTTTTTTCGGGGGCGCCCACGTGCAGCTGGTGGCAAACGTCGAAGCCCTGCTCCTCAGGGAAAGCCCGGAGCCCCAATGTCTGTGGTGCTGTAGATGCGCTGCCAATGGCCGCTGAGGAGCAGCAAGAGCTTGAGTGGCTGGCACTTTTGGTGTGGGAGCAATCGTCCGACGTTCGTGATTTTTCGGGGTTTTTTTTCGGGGGCGCCCACGTGCAGCTGGTGGCAAACGTCGAAGCCCTGCTCCTCAGGGAAAGCCCGGAGCCCCAATGTCTGTGGTGCTGTAGATGCGCTGCCAATGGCCGCTGAGGAGCAGCAAGAGCTTGAGTGGCTGGCACTTTTGGTGTGGGAGCAATCGTCCGACGTTCGTGATTTTTCGGGGTTTTTTTTTGGGGGGCGCCCACGTGCAGCTGGTGGCAAACGTCGAAGCCCTGCTCCTCAGGGAAAGCCCGGAGCCCCAATGTCTGTGGTGCTGTAGATGCGCTGCCAATGGCCGCTGAGGAGCAGCAAGAGCTTGAGTGGCTGGCACTTTTGGGGTGGGAGCAATCGTCCGACGTTCGTGATTTTTCGGGGTTTTTTTTCGGGCGGCGCCCACGTGCAGCTGGTGGCAAACGTCGAAGCCCTGCTCCTCAGGGAAAGCCCGGAGCCCCAATGTCTGTGGTGCTGTAGATGCGCTGCCAATGGCCGCTGAGGAGCAGCAAGAGCTTGAGTGGCTGGCACTTTTGGTGTGGGAGCAATCGTCCGACGTTCGTGATTTTTCGGGGTTTTTTTTCAGGGGGCGCCCACGTGCAGCTGGTGGCAAACGTGGAAGCCCTGCTCCTCAGGGAAAGCCCGGAGCCCCAATGTCTGTGCTGCTGTAGATGCGCTGCCAACGGCCGCTGAGGAGCAGCAAGAGCTTGAGTGGCTGGCACTTTTGGTGTGGGAGCAATCGTCCGACGTTCGTGATTTTTCTGGGTTTTTTTTCGGGGGGCGCCCAGGTGCAGCTGGTGGCAAACGTCGAAGCCCTGCTCCTCAGGGAAAGCCCGGAGCCCCAATGTCTGTGGTGCTGTAGATGCGCTGCCAATGGCCGCTGAGGAGCAGCAAGAGCTTGAGTGGCTGGCACTTTTGGTGTGGGAGCAATCGTCCGACGTTCGTTATTTTTCGGGGTTTTTTTTCGGCGGCGTCTACGTGCAGCTGGTGGCAAACGTCGAAGCCCTGCTCCTCAGGGAAAGCCCGGAGCCCCAATGTCTGTGGTGCTGTAGATGCGCTGCCAATGGCCGCTGAGGAGCAGCAAGAGCTTGAGTGGCTGGCACTTTTGGTGTGGGAGCAATCGTCCGACGTTCGTGATTTTTCGGGGTTTTTTCGGGGGGCGCCCACGTGCAGCTGGTGGCAAACGTCGAAGCCCTGCTCCTCAGGGAAAGCCCGGAGCCCCAATGTCTGTGGTGCTGTAGATGCGCTGCCAATGGCCGCTGAGGAGCAGCAAGAGCTTGAGTGGCTGGCACTTTTGGTGTGGGAGCAATCGTCCGACGTTCGTGATTTTTCGGGGTTTTTCTCGGGGGCGCCCACATGCAGCTGGTGGCAAACGTCGAAGCCCTGCTCCTCAGGGAAAGCCCGGAGCCCCAATGTCTGTGGTGCTGTAGATGCGCTGCCAATGGCCGCTGAGGAGCAGCAAGAGCTTGAGTGGCTGGCACTTTTGGTGTGGGAGCAATCGTCCGACGTTCGTGATTTTTCGGGGTTTTTTTTCGGGGGCGCCCACGTGCAGCTGGTGGCAAACGTGGAAGCCCTGCTCCTCAGGGAAAGCCCGGAGCCCCAATGTCTGTGGTGCTGTAGATGCGCTGCCAATGGCCGCTGAGGAGCAGCAAGAGCTTGAGTGGCTGGCACTTTTGGTGTGGGAGCAATCGTCCGACGTTCGTGATTTTTCTGGGTTTTATTTCGGGGAGCCCAGGTGCAGCTGGTGGCAAACGTCGAAGCCCTGCTCCTCAGGGAAAGCCCGGAGCCCCAATATCTGTGGTGCTGTAGATGCGCTGCCAATGGCCGCTGAGGAGCAGCAAGAGCTTGAGTGGCTGGCACTTTTGGTGTGGGAGCAATCGTCCGACGTTCGTGATTTTTCGGGGTTTTTTTTCGGGGGGCGCCCACGTGCAGCTGGTGGCAAACGTCGAAGCCCTGCTCCTCAGGGAAAGCCCGGAGCCCCAATGTCTGTGGTGCTGTAGATGCGCTGCCAATGGCCGCTGAGGAGCAGCAAGAGCTTGAGTGGCTGGCACTTTTGGTGTGGGAGCAATCGTCCGACGTTCGTGATTTTTCGGGGTTTTTTTTCGGGGGCGCCCACGTGCAGCTGGTGGCAAACGTGGAAGCCCTGCTCCTCAGGGAAAGCCCGGAGCCCCAATGTCTGTGGTGCTGTAGATGCGCTGCCAATGGCCGCTGAGGAGCAGCAAGAGCTTGAGTGGCTGGCACTTTTGGTGTGGGAGCAATCGTCCGACGTTCGTGATTTTTCGGGGTTTTTTTCGGGGGCGCCCACGTGCAGCTGGTGGCAAACGTCGAAGCCCTGCTCCTCAGGGAAAGCCCGGAGCCCCAATGTCTGTGGTGCTGTAGATGCGCTGCCAATGGCCGCTGAGGAGCAGCAAGAGCTTGAGTGGCTGGCACTTTTGGTGTGGGAGCAATCGTCCGACGTTCGTGATTTTTCGGGGTTTTTTCGGGGGGCGCCCATGTGCAGCTGGTGGCAAACGTCGAAGCCCTGCTCCTCAGGGAAAGCCCGGAGCCCCAATGTCTGTGGTGCTGTAGATGCGCTGCCAATGGCCGCTGAGGAGCAGCAAGAGCTTGAGTGGCTGGCACTTTTGGTGTGGGAGCAATCGTCCGACGTTCGTGATTTTTCGGGGTATTTTTCGGGGGCGCCCACGTGCAGCTGGTGGCAAACGTCGAAGCCCTGCTCCTCAGGGAAAGCCCGGAGCCCCAATGTCTGTGGTGCTGTAGATGCGCTGCCAATGGCCGCTGAGGAGCAGGAAGAGCTTGAGTGGCTGGCACTTTTGGTGTGGGAGCAATCGTCCGACGTTCGTGATTTTTCGGGGTTTTTTTTCGGGGGCGCCCACGTGCAGCTGGTGGCAAACGTCGAAGCCCTGCTCCTCAGGGAAAGCCCGGAGCCCCAATGTCTGTGGTGCTGTAGATGCGCTGCCAATGGCCGCTGAGGAGCAGCAAGAGCTTGAGTGGCTGGCACTTTTGGTGTGGGAGCAATCGTCCGACGTTCGTGATTTTTTGGGGTTTTTCGGGGGGCGCCCACGTGCAGCTGGTGGCAAACGTCGAAGCCCTGCTCCTCAGGGAAAGCCCGGAGCCCCAATGTCTGTGGTGCTGTAGATGCGCTGCCAATGGCCGCTGAGGAGCAGCAAGAGCTTGAGTGGCTGGCACTTTTGGTGTGGGAGCAATCGTCCGACGTTCGTGATTTTTCGGGGTTTTTTTTCGGGGGGCGCCCACGTGCAGCTGGTGGCAAACGTCGAAGCCCTGCTCCTCAGGGAAAGCCCGGAGCCCCAATGTCTGTGGTGCTGTAGATGCGCTGCCAATGGCCGCTGAGGAGCAGCAAGAGCTTGAGTGGCTGGCACTTTTGGTGTGGGAGCAATCGTCCGACGTTTGTGATTTTTCGGGGTTTTTTTTTGGGGGGCGCCCACGTGCAGCTGGTGGCAAACGTCGAAGCCCTGCTCCTCAGGGAAAGCCCGGAGCCCCAATGTCTGTGGTGCTGTAGATGCGCTGCCAATGGCCGCTGAGGAGCAGCAAGAGCTTGAGTGGCTGGCACTTTTGGGGTGGGAGCAATCGTCCGACGTTCGTGATTTTTCGGGGTTTTTTTTCGGGCGGCGCCCACGTGCAGCTGGTGGCAAACGTCGAAGCCCTGCTCCTCAGGGAAAGCCCGGAGCCCCAATGTCTGTGGTGCTGTAGATGCGCTGCCAATGGCCGCTGAGGAGCAGCAAGAGCTTGAGTGGCTGGCACTTTTGGTGTGGGAGCAATCGTCCGACGTTCGTGATTTTTCGGGGTTTTTTTTCAGGGGGCGCCCACGTGCAGCTGGTGGCAAACGTGGAAGCCCTGCTCCTCAGGGAAAGCCCGGAGCCCCAATGTCTGTGCTGCTGTAGATGCGCTGCCAACGGCCGCTGAGGAGCAGCAAGAGCTTGAGTGGCTGGCACTTTTGGTGTGGGAGCAATCGTCCGACGTTCGTGATTTTTCTGGGTTTTTTTTCGGGGGGCGCCCAGGTGCAGCTGGTGGCAAACGTCGAAGCCCTGCTCCTCAGGGAAAGCCCGGAGCCCCAATGTCTGTGGTGCTGTAGATGCGCTGCCAATGGCCGCTGAGGAGCAGCAAGAGCTTGAGTGGCTGGCACTTTTGGTGTGGGAGCAATCGTCCGACGTTCGTGATTTTTCGGGGTTTTTTCGGGGGGCGCCCACGTGCAGCTGGTGGCAAATGTCGAAGCCCTGCTCCTCAGGGAGAGCCCGGAGCCCCAATGTCTGTGGTGCAGTAGATGCGCTGCCAATGGCCGCTGAGGAGCAGCAAGAGCTTGAGTGGCTGGCACTTTTGGTGTGGGAGCAATCGTCCGACGTTCGTGATTTTTCGGGGTTTTTCTCGGGGGGCGCCCACATGCAGCTGGTGGCAAACGTCGAAGCCCTGCTCCTCAGGGAAAGCCCGGAGCCCCAATGTCTGTGGTGCTGTAGATGCGCTGCCAATGGCCGCTGAGGAGCAGCAAGAGCTTGAGTGGCTGGCACTTTTGGTGTGGGAGCAATCGTCCGACGTTCGTGATTTTTCGGGGTTTTTTTTCGGGGGGCGCCCACGTGCAGCTGGTGGCAAACGTGGAAGCCCTGCTCCTCAGGGAAAGCCCGGAGCCCCAATGTCTGTGGTGCTGTAGATGCGCTGCCAATGGCCGCTGAGGAGCAGCAAGAGCTTGAGTGGCTGGCACTTTTGGTGTGGGAGCAATCGTCCGACGTTCGTGATTTTTCTGGGTTTTATTTCGGGGAGCCCAGGTGCAGCTGGTGGCAAACGTCGAAGCCCTGCTCCTCAGGGAAAGCCCGGAGCCCCAATATCTGTGGTGCTGTAGATGCGCTGCCAATGGCCGCTGAGGAGCAGCAAGAGCTTGAGTGGCTGGCACTTTTGGTGTGGGAGCAATCGTCCGACGTTCGTGATTTTTCGGGGTTTTTTTTCGGGGGGCGCCCACGTGCAGCTGGTGGCAAACGTCGAAGCCCTGCTCCTCAGGGAAAGCCCGGAGCCCCAATGTCTGTGGTGCTGTAGATGCGCTGCCAATGGCCGCTGAGGAGCAGCAAGAGCTTGAGTGGCTGGCACTTTTGGTGTGGGAGCAATCGTCCGACGTTCGTGATTTTTCGGGGTTTTTTTTCGGGGGCGCCCACGTGCAGCTGGTGGCAAACGTCGAAGCCCTGCTCCTCAGGGAAAGCCCGGAGCCCCAATGTCTGTGGTGCTGTAGATGCGCTGCCAATGGCCGCTGAGGAGCAGCAAGAGCTTGAGTGGCTGGCACTTTTGGTGTGGGAGCAATCGTCCGACGTTCGTGATTTTTCGGGGTTTTTTTTCAGGGGGCGCCCACGTGCAGCTGGTGGCAAACGTGGAAGCCCTGCTCCTCAGGGAAAGCCCGGAGCCCCAATGTCTGTGCTGCTGTAGATGCGCTGCCAACGGCCGCTGAGGAGCAGCAAGAGCTTGAGTGGCTGGCACTTTTGGTGTGGGAGCAATCGTCCGACGTTCGTGATTTTTCGGGGTTTTATTTCGGGGAGCCCAGGTGCAGCTGGTGGCAAACGTCGAAGCCCTGCTCCTCAGGGAAAGCCCGGAGCCCCAATGTCTGTGGTGCTGTAGATGCGCTGCCAATGGCCGCTGAGGAGCAGCAAGAGCTTGAGTGGCTGGCACTTTTGGTGTGGGAGCAATCGTCCGACGTTCGTGATTTTTCGGGGTTTTTTTTCGGGGGCGCCCAGGTGCAGCTGGTGGCAAACGTCGAAGCCCTGCTCCTCAGGGAGAGCCCGGAGCCCCAATGTCTGTGGTGCAGTAGATGCGCTGCCAATGGCCGCTGAGGAGCAGCAAGAGCTTGAGTGGCTGGCACTTTTGGTGTGGGAGCAATCGTCCGACGTTCGTGATTTTTCGGGGTTTTTTTTCGGGGGCGCCCACGTGCAGCTGGTGGCAAACGTCGAAGCCCTGCTCCTCAGGGAAAGCCCGGAGCCCCAATGTCTGTGGTGCTGTAGATGCGCTGCCAATGGCCGCTGAGGAGCAGCAAGAGCTTGAGTGGCTGGCACTTTTGGTGTGGGAGCAATCGTCCGACGTTCGTGATTTTTCGGGGTTTTTTTCAGGGGGCGCCCAGGTGCAGCTGGTGGCAAACGTCGAAGCCCTGCTCCTCAGGGAAAGCCCGGAGCCCCAATGTCTGTGGTGCTGTAGATGCGCTGTCAATGGCCGCTGAGGAGCAGCAAGAGCTTGAGTGGCTGGCACTTTTGGTGTGGGAGCAATCGTCCGACGTTCGTGATTTTTCGGGGGGCGCCCAGGTGCAGCTGGTGGCAAACGTCGAAGCCCTGCTCCTCAGGGAAAGCCCGGAGCCCCAATGTCTGTGGTGCTGTAGATGCGCTGCCAATGGCCGCTGAGGAGCAGCAAGAGCTTGAGTGGCTGGCACTTTTGGTGTGGGAGCAATCGTCCGACGTTCGTGATTTTTCGGGGTTTTTTTTCGGGGGCGCCCACGTGCAGCTGGTGGCAAACGTGGAAGCCCTGCTCCTCAGGGAAAGCCCGGAGCCCCAATGTCTGTGGTGCTGTAGATGCGCTGCCAATGGCCGCTGAGGAGCAGCAAGAGCTTGAGTGGCTGGCACTTTTGGTGTGGGAGCAATCGTCCGACGTTCGTGATTTTTCGGGGTTTTTTTCGGGGCGCCCACGTGCAGCTGGTGGCAAACGTCGAAGCCCTGCTCCTCAGGGAAAGCCCGGAGCCCCAATGTCTGTGGTGCTGTAGATGCGCTGCCAATGGCCGCTGAGGAGCAGCAAGAGCTTGAGTGGCTGGCACTTTTGGTGTGGGAGCAATCGTCCGACGTTCGTGATTTTTCGGGGTTTTTTCGGGGGGCGCCCATGTGCAGCTGGTGGCAAACGTCGAAGCCCTGCTCCTCAGGGAAAGCCCGGAGCCCCAATGTCTGTGGTGCTGTAGATGCGCTGCCAATGGCCGCTGAGGAGCAGCAAGAGCTTGAGTGGCTGGCACTTTTGGTGTGGGAGCAATCGTCCGACGTTCGTGATTTTTCGGGGTTTTTTTTCGGGGGCGCCCACGTGCAGCTGGTGGCAAACGTCGAAGCCCTGCTCCTCAGGGAAAGCCCGGAGCCCCAATGTCTGTGGTGCTGTAGATGCGCTGCCAATGGCCGCTGAGGAGCAGGAAGAGCTTGAGTGGCTGGCACTTTTGGTGTGGGAGCAATCGTCCGACGTTCGTGATTTTTCGGGGTTTTTTTTCGGGGGCGCCCACGTGCAGCTGGTGGCAAACGTCGAAGCCCTGCTCCTCAGGGAAAGCCCGGAGCCCCAATGTCTGTGGTGCTGTAGATGCGCTGCCAATGGCCGCTGAGGAGCAGCAAGAGCTTGAGTGGCTGGCACTTTTGGTGTGGGAGCAATCGTCCGACGTTCGTGATTTTTCGGGGTTTTTTCGGGGGGCGCCCACGTGCAGCTGGTGGCAAACGTCGAAGCCCTGCTCCTCAGGGAGAGCCCGGAGCCCCAATGTCTGTGGTGCAGTAGATGCGCTGCCAATGGCCGCTGAGGAGCAGCAAGAGCTTGAGTGGTTGGCACTTTTGGTGTGGGAGCAATCGTCCGACATTCGTGATTTTTCGGGGTTTTTTTTCGGGGGCGCCCAAGTGCAGCTGGTGGCAAACGTCGAAGCCCTGCTCCTCAGGGAAAGCCCGGAGCCCCAATGTCTGTGGTGCTGTAGATGCGCTGCCAATGGCCGCTGAGGAGTAGCAAGAGCTTGAGTGGCTGGCACTTTTGGTGTGGGAGCAATCGTCCGACGTTCGTGATTTTTCGGGGGGCGCCCAGGTGCAGCTGGTGGCAAATGTCGAAGCCCTGCTCCTCAGGGAAAGCCCGGAGCCCCAATGTCTGTGGTGCTGTAGATGCGCTGCCAATGGCCGCTGAGGAGCAGCAAGAGCTTGAGTGGCTGGCACTTTTGGTGTGGGAGCAATCGTCCGACGTTCGTGATTTTTCGGGGTTTTTTTTCAGGGGGCGCCCACGTGCAGCTGGTGGCAAACGTGGAAGCCCTGCTCCTCAGGGAAAGCCCGGAGCCCCAATGTCTGTGGTGCTGTAGATGCGCTGCCAATGGCCGCTGAGGAGCAGCAAGAGCTTGAGTGGCTGGCACTTTTGGTGTGGGAGCAATCGTCCGACGTTCGTGATTTTTCGGGGTTTTTTTTCGGGGGCGCCCAGGTGCAGCTGGTGGCAAACGTCGAAGCCCTGCTCCTCAGGGAAAGCCCGGAGCCCCAATGTCTGTGGTGCTGTAGATGCGCTGCCAATGGCCGCTGAGGAGCAGCAAGAGCTTGAGTGGCTGGCACTTTTGGTGTGGGAGCAATCGTCCGACGTTCGTGATTTTTCGGGGATTTTTCGGGGGCGCCCACGTGCAGCTGGTGGCAACGTCGAAGCCCTGCTCCTCAGGGAAAGCCCGGAGCCCCAATGTCTGTGGTGCTGTAGATGCGCTGCCAATGGCCGCTGAGGAGCAGCAAGAGCTTGAGTGGCTGGCACTTTTGGTGTGGGAGCAATCGTCCGACGTTCGTGATTTTTCGGGGTTTTTTTTCGGGGGCGCCCACGTGCAGCTGGTGGCAAACGTCGAAGCCCTGCTCCTCAGGGAAAGCCCGGAGCCCCAATGTCTGTGGTGCTGTAGATGCGCTGCCAATGGCCGCTGAGGAGCAGCAAGAGCTTGAGTGGCTGGCACTTTTGGTGTGGGAGCAATCGTCCGACGTTCGTGATTTTTCGGGGTTTTTCGGGGGGCGCCCACGTGCAGCTGGTGGCAAACGTCGAAGCCCTGCTCCTCAGGGAGAGCCCGGAGCCCCAATGTCTGTGGTGCAGTAGATGCGCTGCCAATGGCCGCTGAGGAGCAGCAAGAGCTTGAGTGGCTGGCACTTTTGGTGTGGGAGCAATCGTCCGACGTTCGTGATTTTTCGGGGTTTTTTTTCGGGGGGCGCCCAAGTGCAGCTGGTGGCAAACGTCGAAGCCCTGCTCCTCAGGGAAAGCCCGGAGCCCCAATGTCTGTGGTGCTGTAGATGCGCTGCCAATGGCCGCTGAGGAGCAGCAAGAGCTTGAGTGGCTGGCACTTTTGGTGTGGGAGCAATCGTCCGACGTTCGTGATTTTTCGGGGTTTTTTTCGGGGGCGCCCACGTGCAGCTGGTGGCAAACGTCGAAGCCCTGCTCCTCAGGGAAAGCCCGGAGCCCCAATGTCTGTGGTGCTGTAGATGCGCTGCCAATGGCCGCTGAGGAGCAGCAAGAGCTTGAGTGGCTGGCACTTTTGGTGTGGGAGCAATCGTCCGACGTTCGTGATTTTTCGGGGTTTTTTTCAGGGGGCGCCCACGTGCAGCTGGTGGCAAACGTCGAAGCCCTGCTCCTCAGGGAAAGCCCGGAGCCCCAATGTCTGTGGTGCTGTAGATGCGCTGTCAATGGCCGCTGAGGAGCAGCAAGAGCTTGAGTGGCTGGCACTTTTGGTGTGGGAGCAATCGTCCGACGTTCGTGATTTTTCGGGGGGCGCCCAGGTGCAGCTGGTGGCAAACGTGGAAGCCCTGCTCCTCAGGGAAAGCCCGGAGCCCCAATGTCTGTGGTGCTGTAGATGCGCTGCCAATGGCCGCTGAGGAGCAGCAAGAGCTTGAGTGGCTGGCACTTTTGGTGTGGGAGCAATCGTCCGACGTTCGTGATTTTTCGTGGTTTTTCTCGGGGGGCGCCCACATGCAGCTGGTGGCAAACGTCGAAGCCCTGCTCCTCAGGGAAAGCCCGGAGCCCCAATGTCTGTGGTGCTGTAGATGCGCTGCCAATGGCCGCTGAGGAGCAGCAAGAGCTTGAGTGGCTGGCACTTTTGGTGTGGGAGCAATCGTCCGACGTTCGTGATTTTTCGGGGTTTTATTTCGGGGCGCCCACGTGCAGCTGGTGGCAAACGTCGAAGCCCTGCTCCTCAGGGAAACCCCGGAGCCCCAATGTCTGTGGTGCTGTAGATGCGCTGCCAATGGCCGCTGAGGAGCAGCAAGAGCTTGAGTGGCTGGCACTTTTGGTGTGGGAGCAATCGTCCGACGTTCGTGATTTTTCGGGGTTTTTTTCGGGGGTCGCCCAGGTGCAGCTGGTGGCAAACGTCGAAGCCCTGCTCCTCAGGGAAAGCCCGGAGCCCCAATGTCTGTGGTGCTGTAGATGCGCTGCCAATGGCCGCTGAGGAGCAGCAAGAGCTTGAGTGGCTGGCACTTTTGGTGTGGGAGCAATCGTCCGACGTTCGTGATTTTTCGTGGTTTTTTTTTTTTCGGGGGGCGCCCACGTGCAGCTGGTGGCAAACGTCGAAGCCCTGCTCCTCAGGGAAAGCCCGGAGCCCCAATGTCTGTGGTGCTGTAGATGCGCTGCCAATGGCCGCTGAGGAGCAGCAAGAGCTTGAGTGGCTGGCACTTTTGGTGTGGGAGCAATCGTCCGACGTTCGTGATTTTTCGGGGTTTTTTTTCGGCGGCGTCTACGTGCAGCTGGTGGCAAACGTCGAAGCCCTGCTCCTCAGGGAAAGCCCGGAGCCCCAATGTCTGTGGTGCTGTAGATGCGCTGCCAATGGCCGCTGAGGAGCAGCAAGAGCTTGAGTGGCTGGCACTTTTGGTGTGGGAGCAATCGTCCAACGTTCGGGATTTTTCGGGGTTTTTTTCGAGGGGCGCCCACGTGCAGCTGGTGGCAAACGTCGAAGCCCTGCTCCTCAGGGAAAGCCCGGAGCCCCAATGTCTGTGGTGCTGTAGATGCGCTGCCAATGGCCGCTGAGGAGCAGCAAGAGCTTGAGTGGCTGGCACTTTTGGTGTGGGAGCAATCGTCCGACGTTCGGGATTTTTCGGGGTTTTTTTCGAGGGGCGCCCACGTGCAGCTGGTGGCAAACGTCGAAGCCCTGCTCCTCAGGGAAAGCCCGGAGCCCCAATGTCTGTGGTGCTGTAGATGCGCTGCCAATGGCCGCTGAGGAGCAGCAAGAGCTTGAGTGGCTGGCACTTTTGGTGTGGGAGCAATCGTCCGACGTTCGTGATTTTTCGGGGTTTTTTTTTCGGGGGCGCCCACGTGCAGCTGGTGGCAAACGTCGAAGCCCTGCTCCTCAGGGAAAGCCCGGAGCCCCAATGTCTGTGGTGCTGTAGATGCGCTGCCAATGGCCGCTGAGGAGCAGCAAGAGCTTGAGTGGCTGGCACTTTTGGTGTGGGAGCAATCGTCCGACGTTCGTGATATTTCGGCGGTTTTTTTCGCGGGCGCCCACGAGCAGCTGGTGGCAAACGTCGAAGCCCTGCTCCTCAGGGAAAGCCCGGAGCCCCAATGTCTGTGCTGCTGTAGATGCGCTGCCAATGGCCGCTGAGGAGCAGCAAGAGCTTGAGTGGCTGGCACTTTTGGTGTGGGAGCAATCGTCCGACGTTCGTGATTTTTCGGGGTTTTTTCGGGGGGTGCCCACGTGCAGCTGGTGGCAAACGTCGAAGCCCTGCTCCTCAGGGAAAGCCCGGAGCCCCAATGTCTGTGGTGCTGTAGATGCGCTGCCAATGGCCGCTGAGGAGCAGCAAGAGCTTGAGTGGCTGGCACTTTTGGTGTGGGAGCAATCGTCCGACGTTCGTGATTTTTCGGGGTTTTTTTCGGGGGCGCACAAGTGCAGCTGGTGGCAAACGTCGAAGCCCTGCTCCTCAGGGAAAGCCCGGAGCCCCAATGTCTGTGGTGCTGTAGATGCGCTGCCAATGGCCGCTGAGGAGCAGCAAGAGCTTGAGTGGCTGGCACTTTTGGTGTGGGAGCAATCGTCCGACGTTCGTGATTTTTTGGGGTTTTTTTCGGGGGCGCCCACGTGCAGCTGGTGGCAAATGTCGAAGCCCTGCTCCTCAGGGAAAGCCCGGAGCCCCAATGTCTGTGGTGCTGTAGATGCGCTGCCAATGGCCGCTGAGGAGCAGCAAGAGCTTGAGTGGCTGGCACTTTTGGTGTGGGAGCAATCGTCCGACGTTCGTGATTTTTCGTGATTTTTCTAGGGGGGCGCCCAGGTGCAGCTGGTGGCAAACGTCGAAGCCCTGCTCCTCAGGGAAAGCCCGGAGCCCCAATGTCTGTGGTGCTGTAGATGCGCTGCCAATGGCCGCTGAGGAGCAGCAAGAGCTTGAGTGGCTGGCACTTTTGGGGTGGGAGCAATCGTCCGACGTTCGTGATTTTTCGGGGATTTTTTTCGGGGGGCGCCCAGGTGCAGCTGGTGGCAAACGTCGAGGCCCTGCTCCTCAGGGAAAGCCCGGAGCCCCAATGTCTGTGGTGCTGTAGATGCGCTGCCAATGGCCGCTGAGGAGCAGCAAGAGCTTGAGTGGCTGGCACTTTTGGTGTGGGAGCAATCGTCCGACGGTCGTGATTTTTCGGGGTTTTTTTCGGGGGCGCCCACGTGCAGCTGGTGTCAAACGTCGAAGCCCTGCTCCTCAGGGAAAGCCCGGAGCCCCAATGTCTGTGGTGCTGTAGATGCGCTGCCAATGGCCGCTGAGGAGCAGCAAGAGCTTGAGTGGCTGGCACTTTTGGTGTGGGAGCAATCGTCCGACGTTCGTGATTTTTCGGGGTTTTTTTTCGGGGGCGCCCACGTGCAGCTGGTGGCAAACGTCGAAGCCCTGCTCCTCAGGGAAAGTCCGGAGCCCCAATGTCTGTGGTGCTGTAGATGCGCTGCCAATGGCCGCTGAGGAGCAGCAAGAGCTTGAGTGGCTGGCACTTTTGGTGTGGGAGCAATCGTCCGACGTTCGTGATTTTTCGGGGTTTTTTTCGGGGGCGCCCACGTGCAGCTGGTGGCAAACGTCGAAGCCCTGCTCCTCAGGGAAAGCCCGGAGCCCCAATGTCTGTGGTGCTGTAGATGCGCTGCCAATGGCCGCTGAGGAGCAGCAAGAGCTTGAGTGGCTGGCACTTTTGGTGTGGGAGCAATCGTCCAACGTTCGTGATTTTTCGGGGTTTTTTTCGGGGGGTGCCCACGTGCAACTGGTTGCAAACGTCGAAGCCCTGCTCCTCAGGGAAAGCCCGGAGCCCCAATGTCTGTGGTGCTGTAGATGCGCTGCCAATGGCCGCTGAGGAGCAGCAAGAGCTTGAGTGGCTGGCACTTTTGGTGTGGGAGCAATCGTCCGACGTTCGTGATTTTTCGGGGTTTTTTTTTCGGGGGCGCCCACGTGCACCTGGTGGCAAACGTCAAAGCCCTGCTCCTCAGGGAAAGCCCGGAGCCCCAATGTCTGTGGTGCTGTAGATGCGCTGCCAATGGCCGCTGAGGAGCAGCAAGAGCTTGAGTGGCTGGCACTTTTGGTGTGGGAGCAATCGTCCGACGTTCGTGATTTTTCGGGGTTTTTTTTCGGGGGCGCCCACGTGCAGCTGGTGGCAAACGTCGAAGCCCTGCTCCTCAGGGAAAACCCGGAGCCCCAATGTCTGTGGTGCTGTAGATGCGCTGCCAATGGCCGCTGAGGAGCAGCAAGAGCTTGAGTGGCTGGCACTTTTGGTGTGGGAGCAATCGTCCGACGTTGGTGATTTTTCGGGGTTTTTTTTTCGGGGGGCGCCCACGTGCAGCTGGTGGCAAACGTCGAAGCCCTGCTCCTCAGGGAAAGCCCGGAGCCCCAATGTCTGTGGTGCTGTAGATGCGCTGCCAATGGCCGCTGAGGAGCAGCAAGAGCTTGAGTGGCTGGCACTTTTGGTGTGGGAGCAATCGTCCGACGTTCGTGATTTTTCGGGGTTTTTTTTCAGGGGGCGACCAAGTGCAGCTGGTGGCAAACGTCGAAGCCCTGCTCCTCAGGGAAAGCCCGGAGCCCCAATGTCTGTGGTGCTGTAGATGCGCTGCCAATGGCCGCTGAGGAGCAGCAAGAGCTTGAGTGGCTGGCACTTTTGGTGTGGGAGCAATCGTCCGACGTTCGTGATTTCTCGGGGTTTTTCTCGGGGGGCGCCCACGTGCAGCTGGTGGCAAACGTCGAAGCCCTGCTCCTCAGTGAAAGCCCGGAGCCCCAATGTCTGTGCTGCTGTAGATGCGCTGCCAATGGCCGCTGAGGAGCAGCAAGAGCTTGAGTGGCTGGCACTTTTGGTGTGGGAGCAATCGTCCGACGTTCGTGATTTTTCAGGGATTTTTTTTTGGGGCGCGCCAACGTGCAGCTGGTGGCAAACGTCGAAGCCCTGCTCCTCAGGGAAAGCCCGGAGCCCCAATGTCTGTGGTGCTGTAGATGCGCTGCCAATGGCCGCTGAGGAGCAGCAAGAGCTTGAGTGTCTGGCACTTTTGGTGTGGGAGCAATCGTCCGACGTTCGTGATTTTTCGGGGTTTTTTTTCAGGGTTCGCCCAGGTGCAGCTGGTGGCAAACGTCGAAGCCCTGCTCCTCAGGGAAAGCCCGGAGCCCCAATGTCTGTGGTGCTGTAGATGCGCTGCCAATGGCCGCTGAGGAGCAGCAAGAGCTTGAGTGGCTGGCACTTTCGGTGTGGGAGCAATCGTCCGACGTTCGTGATTTTTCGGGGTTTTTTTTCGGGGGCGCCCACGTGCAGCTGGTGGCAAACGTCGAAGCCCTGCTCCTCAGGGAAAGCCCGGAGCCCCAATGTCTGTGGTGCTGTAGATGCGCTGCCAATGGCCGCTGAGGAGCAGCAAGAGCTTGAGTGGCTGGCACTTTTGGTGTGGGAGCAATCGTCCGACGTTCGTGATTTTTCGGGGTTTTCTTTCGGGGGCGCCCACGTGCAGCTGGTGGCAAACGTCGAAGCCCTGCTCCTCAGGGAAAGCCCGGAGCCCCAATGTCTGTGGTGCTGTAGATGCGCTGCCAATGGCCGCTGAGGAGCAGCAAGAGCTTGAGTGGCTGGCACTTTTTGGTGTGGGAGCAATCGTCCGACGTTCGTGATTTTTCGGGGTTTTTCTCGGGGCGCCCACGTGCAGCTGGTGTCAAACGTCGAAGCCCTGCTCCTCAGGGAAAGCCCGGAGCCCCAATGTCTGTGGTGCTGTAGATGCGCTGCCAATGCCCGCTGAGGAGCAGCAAGAGCTTGAGTGGCTGGCACTTTTGGTGTGGGAGCAATAGTCCGACGTTCGTGATTTTTCGGGGTTTTTTTCCGGGGGCGCCCACGTGCAGCTGGTGGCAAACGTCGAAGCCCTGCTCCTCAGGGAAAACCCGGAGCCCCAATGTCTGTGGTGCTGTAGATGCGCTGCCAATGGCCGCTGAGGAGCAGCAAGAGCTTGAGTGGCTGGCACTTTTGGTGTGGGAGCAATCGTCCGACGTTCGTGATTTTTCGGGGTTTTCTTTCGGGGGGTGCCCACGTGCAACTGGTTGCAAACGTCGAAGCCCTGCTCCTCAGGGAAAGCCCGGAGCCCCAATGTCTGTGGTGCTGTAGATGCGCTGCCAATGGCCGCTGAGGAGCAGCAAGAGCTTGAGTGGCTGGCACTTTTGGTGTGGGAGCAATCGTCCGACGTTCGTGATTTTTCGGGGTTTTTTTTCGGGGGCGCCCACGTGCACCTGGTGGCAAACGTCAAAGCCCTGCTCCTCAGGGAAAGCCCGGAGCCCCAATGTCTGTGGTGCTGTAGATGCGCTGCCAATGGCCGCTGAGGAGCAGCAAGAGCTTGAGTGGCTGGCACTTTTGGTGTGGGAGCAATCGTCCGACGTTCGTGATTTTTCGGGGTTTTTTTTCGGGGGCGCCCACGTGCAGCTGGTGGCAAACGTCGAAGCCCTGCTCCTCAGGGAAAACCCGGAGCCCCAATGTCTGTGGTGCTGTAGATGCGCTGCCAATGGCCGCTGAGGAGCAGCAAGAGCTTGAGTGGCTGGCACTTTTGGTGTGGGAGCAATCGTCCGACGTTCGTGATTTTTCGGGGTTTTTTTTCGGGGGGCGCCCACGTGCAGCTGGTGGCAAACGTCGAAGCCCTGCTCCTCAGGGAAAGCCCGGAGCCCCAATGTCTGTGGTGCTGTAGATGCGCTGCCAATGGCCACTGAGGAGCAGCAAGAGCTTGAGTGGCTGGCACTTTTGGTGTGGGAGCAATCGTCCGACGTTCGTGATTTTTCGGGGTTTTCTTTCGGGGGCGCCCACGTGCAGCTGGTGGCAAACGTCGAAGCCCTGCTCCTCAGGGAAAGCCCGGAGCCCCAATGTCTGTGCTGCTGTAGATGCGCTGCCAATGGCCGCTGAGGAGCAGCAAGAGCTTGAGTGGCTGGCACTTTTGGTGTGGGAGCAATCGTCCAACGTTCGTGATTTTTCGGGGATTTTTTTTTGGGGGGCGCCAACGTGCAGCTGGTGGCAAACGTCGAAGCCCTGCTCCTCAGGGAAAGCCCGGAGCCCCAATGTCTGTGGTGCTGTAGATGCGCTGCCAATGGCCGCTGAGGAGCAGCAAGAGCTTGAGTGGCTGGCACTTTTGGTGTGGGAGCAATCGTCCGACGTTCGTGATTTTTCGGGGTTTTCTTTCGGGGGCGCCCACGTGCAGCTGGTGGCAAACGTCGAAGCCCTGCTCCTCAGGGAAAGCCCGGAGCCCCAATGTCTGTGGTGCTGTAGATGCGCTGCCAATGGCCGCTGAGGAGCAGCAAGAGCTTGAGTGGCTGGCACTTTTTGGTGTGGGAGCAATCGTCCGACGTTCGTGATTTTTCGGGGTTTTTCTCGGGGGGCGCCCACGTGCAGCTGGTGTCAAACGTCGAAGCCCTGCTCCTCAGGGAAAGCCCGGAGCCCCAATGTCTGTGGTGCTGTAGATGCGCTGCCAATGGCCGCTGAGGAGCAGCAAGAGCTTGAGTGGCTGGCACTTTTGGTGTGGGAGCAATCGTCCGACGTTCGTGATTTTTCGGGGTTTTCTTTCGGGGGCGCCCACGTGCAGCTGGTGGCAAACGTCGAAGCCCTGCTCCTCAGGGAAAGCCCGGAGCCCCAATGTCTGTGGTGCTGTAGATGCGCTGCCAATGGCCGCTGAGGAGCAGCAAGAGCTTGAGTGGCTGGCACTTTTGGTGTGGGAGCAATCGTCCGACGTTCGTGATTTCTCTTTTTTTTTTTCGGGGGGCGCCCACGTGCAGCTGGTGGCAAACGTCGAAGCCCTGCTCCTCAGGGAAAGCCCGGAGCCCCAATGTCTGTGGTGCTGTAGATGCGCTGCCAATGGCCGCTGAGGAGCAGCAAGAGCTTGAGTGGCTGGCACTTTTGGTGTGGGAGCAATCGTCCGACGTTCGTGATTTTTCGGGGTTTTTTTCGGGGGGTGCCCACGTGCAGCTGGTGGCAAACGTCGAAGCCCTGCTCCTCAGGGAAAGCCCGGAGCCCCAATGTCTGTGGTGCTGTAGATGCGCTGCCAATGGCCGCTGAGGAGCAGCAAGACCTTGAGTGGCTGGCACTTTTGGTGTGGGAGCAATCGTCCGACGTTCGTGATTTTTCGGGGTTTTTTTTCGGGCCGCCCACGTGCAGGTGGTGGCAAACGTCGAAGCCCTGCTCCTCAGGGAAAACCCGGAGCCCCAATGTCTGTGGTGCTGTAGATGCGCTGCCAATGGCCGCTGAGGAGCAGCAAGAGCTTGAGTGGCTGGCACTTTTGGTGTGGGAGCAATCGTCCGACGTTCGTGATTTTTCGGGGTTTTTTTTCGGGGGGCGCCCACGTGCAGCTGGTGGCAAACGTCGAAGCCCTGCTCCTCAGGGAAAGCCCGGAGCCCCAATGTCTGTGGTGCTGTAGATGCGCTGCCAATGGCCACTGAGGAGCAGCAAGAGCTTGAGTGGCTGGCACTTTTGGTGTGGGAGCAATCGTCCGACGTTCGTGATTTTTCGGGGTTTTCTTTCGGGGGGCGCCCACGTGCAGCTGGTGGCAAACGTCGAAGCCCTGCTCCTCAGGGAAAGCCCGGAGCCCCAATGTCTGTGGTGCTGTAGATGCGCTGCCAATGGCCGCTGAGGAGCAGCAAGAGCTTGAGTGGCTGGCACTTTTGGTGTGGGAGCAATCGTCCGACGTTCGTGATTTTTCGGGGTTTTTTTTCAGGGGGCGACCAAGTGCAGCTGGTGGCAACGTCGAAGCCCTGCTCCTCAGGGAAAGCCTGGAGCCCCAATGTCTGTGGTGCTGTAGATGCGCTGCCAATGGCCGCTGAGGAGCAGCAAGAGCTTGAGTGGCTGGCACTTTTGGTGTGGGAGCAATCGTCCGACGTTCGTGATTTCTCGGGGTTTTTCTCGGGGGCACCCACGTGCAGCTGGTGGCAAACGTCGAAGCCCTGCTCCTCAGGGAAAGCCCGGAGCCCCAATGTCTGTGGTGCTGTAGATGCGCTGCCAATGGCCGCTGAGGAGCAGCAAGAGCTTGAGTGGCTGGCACTTTTGGTGTGGGAGCAATCGTCCGACGTTCGTGATTTTTCGGGGTTTTTCTCCGGGGGCGCCCACGTGCAGCTGGTGGCAAACGTCGAAGCCCTGCTCCTCAGGGAAAGCCCGGAGCCCCAATGTCTGTGGTGCTGTAGATGCGCTGCCAATGGCCGCTGAGGAGCAGCAAGAGCTTGAGTGGCTGGCACTTTTGGTGTGGGAGCAATCGTCCGACGTTCGTGATTTTTCGGGGTTTTTTTTCGGGGGGCGCCCACGTGCAGCTGGTGGCAAACGTCGAAGCCTTGCTCCTCAGGGAAAGCCCGGAGCCCAAATGTCTGTGGTGCTGTAGATGCGCTGCCAATGGCTGCTGAGGAGCAGCAAGAGCTTGAGTGGCTGGCACTTTTGGTGTGGGAGCAATTTTCCGACGTTCGTGATTTTTCGGGGTTTTTTTTCGGGGGCGCCCACGTGCAGCTGGTGGCAAACGTCGAAGCCCTGCTCCTCAGGGAAAGCCCGGAGCCCCAATGTCTGTGGTGCTGTAGATGCGCTGCCAATGGCTGCTGAGGAGCAGCAAGAGCTTGAGTGGCTGGCACTTTTGGTGTGGGAGCAATCGTCCGACGTTCGTTATTTTTCGGGGTTTTTCTCGGGGGGCGTCCACGTGCAGCTGGTGGCAAACGTCGAAGCCCTGCTCCTCAGGGAAAGCCCGGAGCCCCAATGTCTGTGGTGCTGTAGATGCGCTGCCAATGGCCGCTGAGGAGCAGCAAGAGCTTGAGTGGCTGGCACTTTTGGTGTGGGAGCAATCGTCCGACGTTCGTGATTTTTCGGGGTTTTTTTTTCGGGGGCGCCACGTGCAGCTGGTGGCAAACGTCGAAGCCCTGCTCCTCAGGGAAAGCCCGGAGCCCCAATGTCTGTGGTGCTGTAGATGCGCTGCCAATGGCTGCTGAGGAGCAGCAAGAGCTTGAGTGGCTGGCACTTTTGGTGTGGGAGCAATCGTCCGACGTTCGTTATTTTTCGGGGTTTTTTTTTGGGGGCGCCCACGTGCAGCTGGTGGCAAACGTCGAAGCCCTGCTCCTCAGGGAAAGCCCGGAGCCCCAATGTCTGTGGTGCTGTAGATGCGCTGCCAATGGCCGCTGAGGAGCAGCAAGAGCTTGAGTGGCTGGCACTTTTGGTCTGGGAGCAATCGTCCGACGTTCGTGATTTTTCGGGGTTTTTTTTCAGGGTTCGCCCAGGTGCAGCTGGTGGCAAACGTCGAAGCCCTGCTCCTCAGGGAAAGCCCGGAGCCCCAATGTCTGTGGTGCTGTAGATGCGCTGCCAATGGCCACTGAGGAGCAGCAAGAGCTTGAGTGGCTGGCACTTTTGGTGTGGGAGCAATCGTCCGACGTTCGTGATTTTTCGGGGTTTTCTTTCGGGGGGCGCCCACGTGCAGCTGGTGGCAAACGTCGAAGCCCTGCTCCTCAGGGAAAGCCCGGAGCCCCAATGTCTGTGGTGCTGTAGATGCGCTGCCAATGGCCGCTGAGGAGCAGCAAGAGCTTGAGTGGCTGGCACTTTTGGTGTGGGAGCAATCGTCCAACGTTCGTGATTTTTCGGGGATTTTTTTTTGGGGGGCGCCAACGTGCAGCTGGTGGCAAACGTCGAAGCCCTGCTCCTCAGGGAAAGCCCGGAGCCCCAATGTCTGTGGTGCTGTAGATGCGCTGCCAATGGCCGCTGAGGAGCAGCAAGAGCTTGAGTGGCTGGCACTTTTGGTGTGGGAGCAATCGTCCGACGTTCGTGATTTTTCGGGGTTTTCTTTCGGGGGCGCCCACGTGCAGCTGGTGGCAAACGTCGAAGCCCTGCTCCTCAGGGAAAGCCCGGAGCCCCAATGTCTGTGGTGCTGTAGATGCGCTGCCAATGGCCGCTGAGGAGCAGCAAGAGCTTGAGTGGCTGGCACTTTTTGGTGTGGGAGCAATCGTCCGACGTTCGTGATTTTTCGGGGTTTTTCTCGGGGGGCGCCCAGGTGCAGCTGGTGTCAAACGTCGAAGCCCTGCTCCTCAGGGAAAGCCCGGAGCCCCAATGTCTGTGGTGCTGTAGATGCGCTGCCAATGGCCGCTGAGGAGCAGCAAGAGCTTGAGTGGCTGGCACTTTTGGTGTGGGAGCAATCGTCCGACGTTCGTGATTTTTCGGGGTTTTCTTTCGGGGCGCCCACGTGCAGCTGGTGGCAAACGTCGAAGCCCTGCTCCTCAGGGAAAGCCCGGAGCCCCAATGTCTGTGGTGCTGTAGATGCGCTGCCAATGGCCGCTGAGGAGCAGCAAGAGCTTGAGTGGCTGGCACTTTTTGGTGTGGGAGCAATCGTCCGACGTTCGTGATTTTTCGGGGTTTTTCTCGGGGGGCGCCCAGGTGCAGCTGGTGTCAAACGTCGAAGCCCTGCTCCTCAGGGAAAGCCCGGAGCCCCAATGTCTGTGGTGCTGTAGATGCGCTGCCAATGGCCGCTGAGGAGCAGCAAGAGCTTGAGTGGCTGGCACTTTTGGTGTGGGAGCAATCGTCCGACGTTCGTGATTTTTCGTGGTTTTTTTTCGGGGGGCGCCCACGTGCAGCTGGTGGCAAACGTCGAAGCCCTGCTCCTCAGGGAAAGCCCGGAGCCCCAATGTCTGTGGTGCTGTAGATGCGCTGCCAATGGCCGCTGAGGAGCAGCAAGAGCTTGAGTGGCTGGCACTTTTGGTGTGGGAGCAATCGTCCGACGTTCGTGATTTTTCGGGGTTTTTTTCGGGGGGTGCCCACGTGCAGCTGGTGGCAAACGTCGAAGCCCTGCTCCTCAGGGAAAGCCCGGAGCCCCAATGTCTGTGGTGCTGTAGATGCGCTGCCAATGGCCGCTGAGGAGCAGCAAGACCTTGAGTGGCTGGCACTTTTGGTGTGGGAGCAATCGTCCGACGTTCGTGATTTTTCGGGGGTTTTTTCGGGGGCGCCCACGTGCACCTGGTGGCAAACGTCGAAGCCCTGCTCCTCAGGGAAAGCCCGGAGCCCCAATGTCTGTGGTGCTGTAGATGCGCTGCCAATGGCCGCTGAGGAGCAGCAAGAGCTTGAGTGGCTGGCACTTTTGGTGTGGGAGCAATCGTCCGACGTTCGTGATTTTTCGGGGTTTTTCTCCGGGGGCGCCCACGTGCAGCTGGTGGCAAACGTCGAAGCCCTGCTCCTCAGGGAAAACCCGGAGCCCCAATGTCTGTGGTGCTGTAGATGCGCTGCCAATGGCCGCTGAGGAGCAGCAAGAGCTTGAGTGGCTGGCACTTTTGGTGTGGGAGCAATCGTCCGACGTTCGTGATTTTTCGGGGTTTTTTTTCGGGGGGCGCCCACGTGCAGCTGGTGGCAAACGTCGAAGCCCTGCTCCTCAGGGAAAGCCCGGAGCCCCAATGTCTGTGGTGCTGTAGATGCGCTGCCAATGGCCACTGAGGAGCAGCAAGAGCTTGAGTGGCTGGCACTTTTGGTGTGGGAGCAATCGTCCGACGTTCGTGATTTTTCGGGGTTTTCTTTCGGGGGCGCCCACGTGCAGCTGGTGGCAAACGTCGAAGCCCTGCTCCTCAGGGAAAGCCCGGAGCCCCAATGTCTGTGGCGCTGTAGATGCGCTGCCAATGGCCGCTGAGGAGCAGCAAGAGCTTGAGTGGCTGGCACTTTTGGTGTGGGAGCAATCGTCCGACGTTCGTGATTTTTCGGGGTTTTTTTTCGGGGGCGCCCACGTGCAGCTGGTGGCAAACGTCGAAGCCTTGCTCCTCAGGGAAAGCCCGGAGCCCAAATGTCTGTGGTGCTGTAGATGCGCTGCCAATGGCTGCTGAGGAGCAGCAAGAGCTTGAGTGGCTGGCACTTTTGGTGTGGGAGCAATTTTCCGACGTTCGTGATTTTTCGGGGTTTTTTTTCGGGGGCGCCCACGTGCAGCTGGTGGCAAACGTCGAAGCCCTGCTCCTCAGGGAAAGCCCGGAGCCCCAATGTCTGTGGTGCTGTAGATGCGCTGCCAATGGCTGCTGAGGAGCAGCAAGAGCTTGAGTGGCTGGCACTTTTGGTGTGGGAGCAATCGTCCGACGTTCGTTATTTTTCGGGGTTTTTCTCGGGGGCGTCCACGTGCAGCTGGTGGCAAACGTCGAAGCCCTGCTCCTCAGGGAAAGCCCGGAGCCCCAATGTCTGTGGTGCTGTAGATGCGCTGCCAATGGCCGCTGAGGAGCAGCAAGAGCTTGAGTGGCTGGCACTTTTGGTGTGGGAGCAATCGTCCGACGTTCGTGATTTTTCGGGGTTTTTTTTCGGGGGCGCCACGTGCAGCTGGTGGCAAACGTCGAAGCCCTGCTCCTCAGGGAAAGCCCGGAGCCCCAATGTCTGTGGTGCTGTAGATGCGCTGCCAATGGCTGCTGAGGAGCAGCAAGAGCTTGAGTGGCTGGCACTTTTGGTGTGGGAGCAATCGTCCGACGTTCGTTATTTTTCGGGGTTTTTTTTTGGGGGGCGCCCACGTGCAGCTGGTGGCAAACGTCGAAGCCCTGCTCCTCAGGGAAAGCCCGGAGCCCCAATGTCTGTGGTGCTGTAGATGCGCTGCCAATGGCCGCTGAGGAGCAGCAAGAGCTTGAGTGGCTGGCACTTTTGGTCTGGGAGCAATCGTCCGACGTTCGTGATTTTTCGGGGTTTTTTTTCAGGGTTCGCCCCAGGTGCAGCTGGTGGCAAACGTCGAAGCCCTGCTCCTCAGGGAAAGCCCGGAGCCCCAATGTCTGTGGTGCTGTAGATGCGCTGCCAATGGCCGCTGAGGAGCAGCAAGAGCTTGAGTGGCTGGCACTTTTGGTGTGGGAGCAATCGTCCGACGTTCGTGATTTTTCGGGGGTTTTTTTCGGGGGCGCCCACGTGCAGCTGGTGGCAAACGTTGAAGCCCTGCTCCTCAGGGAAAGCCCGGAGCCCCAATGTCTGTGGTGCTGTAGATGCGCTGCCAATGGCCGCTGAGGAGCAGCAAGAGCTTGAGTGGCTGGCACTTTTGGTGTGGGAGCAATCGTCCGACGTTCGTGATTTTTCGGGGTTTTTCTCGGGGGCGCCCAGGTGCAGCTGGTGGCAAACGTCGAAGCCCTGCTCCTCAGGGAAAGCCCGGAGCCCCAATGTCTGTGGTGCTGTAGATGTGCTGCCAATGGCCGCTGAGGAGCAGCAAGAGCTTGAGTGGCTGGCACTTTTGGTGTGGGAGCAATCGTCCGACGTTCGTGATTTTTCGGGGTTTTTTTTCGGGGGGCGCCCACGTGCAGCTGGTGGCAAACGTCGAAGCCCTGCTCCTCAGGGAAAGCCCGGAGCCCCAATGTCTGTGGTGCTGTAGATGCGCTGCCAATGGCCGCTGAGGAGCAGCAAGAGCTTGAGTGGCTGGCACTTTTGGGGTGGGAGCAATCGTCCGACGTTCGTGATTTTTCGGGGTTTTTTTTCGGGATGCGACCAAGTGCAGCTGGTGGCAAACGTCGAAGCCATGCTCCTCAGGGAAAGCCCGGAGCCCCAATGTCTGTGCTGCTGTAGATGCGCTGCCAATAGCCGCTGAGGAGCAGCAAGAGCTTGAGTGGCTGGCACTTTTGGTGTTGGAGCAATCGTCCAACGTTCGTGATTTTTCGGGGTTTTAATTCAGGGGGGCCCACGTGGAGCTGGTGGCAAACGTCGAAGCCCTGCTCCTCAGGGAAAGCCCGGAGCCCCAATGTCTGTGGTGCTGTAGATGCGCTGCCAATGGCCGCTGAGGAGCAGCAAGAGCTTGAGTGGCTGGCACTTTTGGGGTGGGAGCAATCGTCCGACGTTCGTGATTTTTCGGGGTTTTTTTTCGGGATGCGACCAAGTGCAGCTGGTGGCAAACGTCGAAGCCATGCTCCTCAGGGAAAGCCTGGAGCCCCAATGTCTGTGCTGCTGTAGATGCGCTGCCAATAGCCGCTGAGGAGCAGCAAGAGCTTGAGTGGCTGGCACTTTTGGTGTTGGAGCAATCGTCCAACGTTCGTGATTTTTCGGGGTTTTAATTCAGGGGGGCCCACGTGGAGCTGGTGGCAAACGTCGAAGCCCTGCTCCTCAGGGAAAGCCCGGAGCCCCAATGTCTGTGGTGCTGTAGATGCGCTGCCAATGGCCGCTGAGGAGCAGCAAGAGCTTGAGTGGCTGGCACTTTTGGTGTGGGAGCAATCGTCCGACGTTCGTGATTTTTCGGGGTTTTTTTCGGGGGCGCCCATGTGCAGCTGGTGGCAAACGTCGAAGCCCTGCTCCTCAGGGAAAGCCCGGAGCCCCAATGTCTGTGGTGCTGTAGATGCGCTGCCAATGGCCGCTGAGGAGCAGCAAGAGCTTGAGTGGCTGGCACTTTTGGTGTGGGAGCAATCGTCCGACGTTCGTGATTTTTCGGGTTTTTTTTCGGGGGCGCCCACGTGCAGCTGGTGGCAAACGTCGAAGCCCTGCTCCTCAGGGAAAGCCCGGAGCCCCAATGTCTGTGGTGCTGTAGATGCGCTGCCAATGGCCGCTGAGGAGCAGCAAGAGCTTGAGTGGCTGGCACTTTTGGTGTGGTAGCAATCGTCCAACGTTCGTGATTTTTCGGGGTTTTTCTCGGGGGGCGCCCACGTGCAGCTGGTGGCAAACGTCAAAGCCCTGCTCCTCAGGGAAAGCCCGGAGCCCCAATGTCTGTGGTGCTGTAGATGCGCTGCCAATGGCCGCTGAGGAGCAGCAAGAGCTTGAGTGGCTGGCACTTTTGGTGTGGGAGCAATCGTCCGACGTTCGTGATTTTTCGGGGTTTTTTTTCGGGGGCGCCCACGTGCAGCTGGTGGCAAACGTCGAAGCCCTGCTCCTCAGGGAAAGCCCGGAGCCCCAATGTCTGTGGTGCTGTAGATGCGCTGCCAATGGCCGCTGAGGAGCAGCAAGAGCTTGAGTGGCTGGCACTTTTGGTGTGGGAGCAATCGTCCGACGTTCGTGATTTTTCGGGGTTTTTTTTCAGGGGGCGACCAAGTGCAGCTGGTGGCAAACGTCGAAGGCCTGCTCCTCAGGGAAAGCCCGGAGCCCCAATGTCTGTGGTGCTGTAGATGCGCTGCCAATGGCTGCTGAGGAGCAGCAAGAGCTTGAGTGGCTGGCACTTTTGGGGTGGGAGCAATCGTCCGACATTCGTGATTTTTCGGGGTTTTTTTCGGGGGCGCCCACGTGGAGCTGGTGGCAAACGTCGAAGCCCTGCTCCTCAGGGAAAGCCCGGAGCCCCAATGTCTGTGGTGCTGTAGATGCGCTGCCAATGGCCGCTGAGGAGCAGCAAGAGCTTGAGTGGCTGGCACTTTTGGTGTGGGAGCAATCGTCCGACGTTCGTGATTTTTCGGGGTTTTTTTCGGGGGCGCCCACGTGCAGCTGGTGGCAAACGTCGAAGCCCTGCTCCTCAGGGAAAGCCCGGAGCCCCAATGTCTGTGGTGCTGTAGATGCGCTGCCAATGGCCGCTGAGGAGCAGCAAGAGCTTGAGTGGCTGGCACTTTTGGTGTGGGAGCAATCGTCCGACATTCGTGATTTTTCGGGGTTTTTTCGGGGGCGCCCACGTGCAGCTGGTGGCAAACGTCGAAGCCATGCTCCTCAGGGAAAGCCCGGAGCCCCAATGTCTGTGGTGCTGTAGATGCGCTGCCAATAGCCGCTGAGGAGCAGCAAGAGCTTGAGTGGCTGGCACTTTTGGTGTGGGAGCAATCGTCCAACGTTCGTGATTTTTCGGGGTTTTAATTCAGGGGGGCCCACGTGGAGCTGGTGGCAAACGTCGAAGCCCTGCTCCTCAGGGAAAGCCCGGAGCCCCAATGTCTGTGGTGCTGTAGATGCGCTGCCAATGGCCGCTGAGGAGCAGCAAGAGCTTGAGTGGCTGGCACTTTTGGTGTGGGAGCAATCATCCGACGTTCGTGATTTTTCGGGGGGCGCCCACGTGCAGCTGGTGGCAAACGTCGAAGCCCTGCTCCTCAGGGAAAGCCCGGAGCCCCAATGTCTGTGGTGCTGTAGATGCGCTGCCAATGGCCGCTGAGGAGCAGCAAGAGCTTGAGTGGCTGGCACTTTTGGTGTGGGAGCAATCGTCCGACGTTCGTGATTTTTCATGGTTTACTTTCGGGGGCGCCCACGTGCAGCTGGTGGCAAACGTCGAAGCCCTGCTCCTCAGGGAAAGCCCGGAGCCCCAATGTCTGTGGTGCTGTAGATGCGCTGCCAATGGCCGCTGAGGAGCAGCAAGAGCTTGAGTGGCTGGCACTTTTGGTGTGGGAGCAATCGTCCGACGTTCGTGATTTTTCGGGGTTTTTTTTTCGGGGGCGCCCACGTGCAGCTGGTGGCAAACGTCGAAGCCCTGCTCCTCAGGGAAAGCCCGGAGCCCCAATGTCTGTGGTGCTGTAGATGCGCTGCCAATGGCCGCTGAGGAGCAGCAAGAGCTTGAGTGGCTGGCACTTTTGGTGTGGGAGCAATCGTCCGACGTTCGTGATTTTTCGGGGTTTTTTCAGGGGCGCCCAGGCGCAGCTGGTGGCAAACGTCGAAGCCCTGCTCCTCAGGGAAAGCCCGGAGCCCCAATGTCTGTGGTGCTGTAGATGCGCTGCCAATGGCCGCTGAGGAGCAGCAAGAGCTTGAGTGGCTGGCACTTTTGGTGTGGGAGCAATCGTCCGACGTTCGTGATTTTTCGGAGTTTTTTCGGGGGCACCCACGTGCAGCTGGTGGCAAACGTCGAAGCCCTGCTCCTCAGGGAAAGCCCGGAGCCCCAATGTCTGTGCTGCTGTAGATGCGCTGCCAATGGCCGCTGAGGAGCAGCAAGAGCTTGAGTGGCTGGCACTTTTGGTGTGGGAGCAATCGTCCGACGTTCGTGATTTTTCGGGGTTTTTTCGGGGGCGCCCACGTGCAGCTGGTGGCAAACGTCGAAGCCCTGCTCCTCAGGGAAAGCCCGGAGCCCCAATGTCTGTGCTGCTGTAGATGCGCTGCCAATGGCCGCTGAGGAGCAGCAAGAGCTTGAGTGGCTGGCACTTTTGGTGTGGGAGCAATCGTCCGACGTTCGTGATTTTTCGGGTTTTTTTTCGGAGGCGCCCACGTGCAGCTGGTGGCAAACGTCGAAGCCCTGCTCCTCAGGGAAAGCCCGGAGCCCCAATGTCTGTGGTGCTGTAGATGCGCTGCCAATGGCCGCTGAGGAGCAGCAAGAGCTTGAGTGGCTGTCACTTTTGGTGTGGGAGCAATCGTCCGACGTTCGTGATTTTTCGGGGTTTTTTTCGGGGGCGCCCAGGTGCAGCTGGTGGCAAACGTCGAAGCCCTGCTCCTCAGGGAAAGCCCGGAGCCCCAATGTCTGTGGTGCTGTAGATGCGCTGCCAATGGCCGCTGAGGAGCAGCAAGAGCTTGAGTGGCTGGCACTTTTGGTGTGGGAGCAATCGTCCGACGTTCGTGATTTTTCATGGTTTTTTTTCGGGGGCGCCCAGGTGCAGCTGGTGGCAAACGTCGAAGCCATGCTCCTCAGGGAAAGCCCGGAGCCCCAGTGTCTGTGGTGCTGTAGATGCGCTGCCAATGGCCGCTGAGGAGCAGCAAGAGCTTGAGTGGCTGGCACTTTTGGTGTGGGAGCAATCGTCCGACGTTCGTGATTTTTCGGGGTTTTTTTCGGGGGGCGCCCACGTGCAGCTGGTGGCAAACGTAGAAGCCCTGCTCCTCAGGGAAAGCCCGGAGCCCCAATGTCTGTGGTGCTGTAGATGCGCTGCCAATGGCCGCTGAGGAGCAGCAAGAGCTTGAGTGGCTGGCACTTTTGGTGTGGGAGCAATCGTCCGACGTTCGTGATTTTTCGGGTTTTTTTTCGGGGGCGCCCACGTGCAGCTGGTGGCAAACGTCGAAGCCCTGCTCCTCAGGGAAAGCCCGGAGCCCCAATGTCTGTGGTGCTGTAGATGCGCTGCCAATGGCCGCTGAGGAGCAGCAAGAGCTTGAGTGGCTGGCACTTTTGGTGTGGGAGCAATCGTCCGACGTTCGTGATTTTTCGGTGTTTTTTTTCGGGGGGCGCCCACGTGCAGCTGGTGGCAAACGTCGAAGCCCTGCTCCTCAGGGAAAGCCCGGAGCCCCAATGTCTGTGGTGCTGTAGATGCGCTGCCAATGGCCGCTGAGGAGCAGCAAGAGCTTGAGTGGCTGGCACTTTTGGTGTGGGAGCAATCGTCCGACGTTCGTGATTTTTCGGGGTTTTTTTCGGGGGCGCCCACGTGCAGCTGGTGGCAAACGTCGAAGCCCTGCTCCTCAGGGAAAGCCCGGAGCCCCAATGTCTGTGGTGCTGTAGATGCGCTGCCAATGGCCGCTGAGGAGCAGCAAGAGCTTGAGTGGCTGGCACTTTTGGTGTGGGAGCAATCGTCCGACGTTCGTGATTTTTCGGGGTTTTTTTTTGGGGGCGCCCAGGTGCAGCTGGTGGCAAACGCTTGTCGAAGCCCTGCTCCTCAGGGAAAGCCCGGAGCCCCAATGTCTGTGGTGCTGTAGATGCGCTGCCAATGGCCGCTGAGGAGCAGCAAGAGCTTGAGTGGCTGGCACTTTTGGTGTGGGAGCAATCGTCCGACGTTCGTGATTTTTCGGGGTTTTCTTTCGGAGGGCGCCCACGTGCAGCTGGTGGCAAACGTCAAAGCCCTGCTCCTCAGGGAAAGCCCGGAGCCCCAATGTCTGTGGTGCTGTAGATGCGCTGCCAATGGCCGCTGAGGAGCAGCAAGAGCTTGAGTGGCTGGCACTTTTGGTGTGGGAGCAATCGTCCGACGTTCGTGATTTTTCGGGGTTTTTTTTTCGGGGGCGCCCACGTGCAGCTGGTGGCAAACGTGGAAGCCCTGCTCCTCAGGGAAAGCCCGGAGCCCCAATGTCTGTGGTGCTGTAGATGCGCTGCCAATGGCCGCTGAGGAGCAGCAAGAGCTTGAGTGGCTGGCACTTTTGGTGTGGGAGCAATCGTCCGACGTTCGTGATTTTTCGGGGCTTTTTTCAGGGGCGACCAAGTGCAGCTGGTGGCCAACGTCGAAGCCCTGCTCCTCAGGGAAAGCCCGGAGCCCCAATGTCTGTGGTGCTGTAGATGCGCTGCCAATGGCCGCTGAGGAGCAGCAAGAGCTTGAGTGGCTGGCACTTTTGGTGTGGGAGCAATCGTCCAACGTTCGTGATTTTTCTGGTTTTTTTTCGGGGGGCGCCCAGGTGCAGCTGGTGGCAAACGTCGAAGCCCTGCTCCTCAGGGAAAGCCCGGAGCCCCAATGTCTGTGGTGCTGTAGATGTGCTGCCAATGGCGCTGAGGAGCAGCAAGAGCTTGAGTGGCTGGCACTTTTGGTGTGGGAGCAATCGTCCGACGTTCGTGATTTTTCGGGGTTTTTTTTCGGGGGCGCCGACGTGCAGCTGGCGGGAAACGTCGAAGCCCTGCTCCTCAGGGAAAGCCCGGAGCCCCAATGTCTGTGGTGCTGTAGATGCGCTGCCAATGGCCGCTGAGGAGCAGCAAGAGCTTGAGTGGCTGGCACTTTTGGTGTGGGAGCAATCGTCCGACGTTCGTGATTTTTCGGGGTTTTTCTCAGGGGGGCGCCCAGGTGCAGCTGGTGGCAAACGTCGAAGCCCTGCTCCTCAGGGAAAGCCCGGAGCCCCAATGTCTGTGGTGCTGTAGATGCGCTGCCAATGGCCGCTGAGGAGCCACAAGAGCTTGAGTGGCTGGCACTTTTGGTGTGGGAGCAATCGTCCGACGTTCGTGATTTTTCGGGGTTTTTTTCGGGGGCGCCCACGTGCAGCTGGTGGCAAAGGTCGAAGCCCTGCTCCTCAGGGAAAGCCCGGAGCCCCAATGTCTGTGGTGCTGTAGATGCGCTGCCAATGGCCGCTGAGGAGCAGCAAGAGCTTGAGTGGCTGGCACTTTTGGTGTGGGAGCAATCGTCCGACGTTCGTGATTTTTCGTGGTTTTTTTCGGGGGTCGCCCAGGTGCAGCTGGTGGCAAACGTCGAAGCCATGCTCCTCAGGGAAAGCTCGGAGCCCCAATGTCTGTGGTGCTGTAGATGCGCTGCCAATGGCCGCTGAGGAGCAGCAAGAGCTTGAGTGGCTGGCACTTTTGGTGTGGGAGCAATCGTCCGACGTTCGTGATTTTTCGGGGGCGCCCACGTGCAGCTGGTGGCAAACGTCGAAGCCCTGCTCCTCAGGGAAAGCCCGGAGCCCCAATGTCTGTGGTGCTGTAGATGCGCTGCCAATGGCCGCTGAGGAGCAGCAAGAGCTTGAGTGGCTGGCACTTTTGGTGTGGGAGCAATCGTCCGACGTTCGTGATTTTTCGGGGTTTTTTCGGGGGGCGCCCACGTGCAGCTGGTGGCAAACGTCGAAGCCCTGCTCCTCAGGGAAAGCCCGGAGCCCCAATGTCTGTGGTGCTGTAGATGCACTGCCAATGGCCGCTGAGGAGCAGCAAGAGCTTGAGTGGCTGGCACCTTTGGTGTGGGAGCAATCGTCCGACGTTCGTGATTTTTCGGGGTTTTTTTTCAGGGGGCGCCAACATGCAGCTGGTGGCAAACGTCGAAGCCCTGCTCCTCAGGGAAAGCCCGGAGCCCCAATGTCTGTGCTGCTGTAGATGCGCTGCCAATGGCCGCTGAGGAGCAGCAAGAGCTTGAGTGGCTGGCACTTTTGGTGTGGGAGCAATCGTCCGACGTTCGTGATTTTTCGGGTTTTTTTTTCTGGGGTCGCCCAGGTGCAGCTGGTGGCAAACGTCGAAGCCCTGCTCCTCAGGGAAAGCCCGGAGCCCCAATGTCTGTGGTGCTGTAGATGCGCTGCCAATGGCCGCTGAGGAGCAGCAAGAGCTTGAGTGGCTGGCACTTTTGGTGTGGGAGCAATCGTCCGACGTTCGTGATTTTTCGGGGTTTTTTTTTGGGGGCGCCCACGTGCAGCTGGTGGCAAACGTCGAAGCCCTGCTCCTCAGGGAAAGCCCGGAGCCCCAATGTCTGTGGTGCTGTAGATGCGCTGCCAATGGCTGCTGAGGAGCAGCAAGAGCTTGAGTGGCTGGCACTTTTGGTGTGGGAGCAATCGTCCGACGTTCGTGATTTTTCGGGGTTTTTTTTCAGGGGGCGCCAACGTGCAGCTGGTGGCAAACGTCGAAGCCCTGCTCCTCAGGGAAAGCCCGGAGCCCCAATGTCTGTGGTGCTGTAGATGCGCTGCCAATGGCCGCTGAGGAGCAGCAAGAGCTTGAGTGGCTGGCACTTTTGGTGTGGTAGCAATCGTCCGACGTTCGTGATTTTTCGGGGTTTTTTTTCAGGGGGCGCCTACGTGCAGCTGGTGGCAAACGTCGAAGCCCTGCTCCTCAGGGAAAGCCCGGAGCCCCAATGTCTGTGGTGCTGTAGATGCGCTGCCAATGGCCGCTGAGGAGCAGCAAGAGCTTGAGTGGCTGGCACTTTTGGTGTGGGAGGAATCGTCCGACGTTCGTGATTTTTCGGGGTTTTTTTTCGGGGGCGCCCACGTGCAGCTGGTGACAAACGTGCTATCCCTGCTCTTCAGGGATAGCCCGGAGCCCCAATGTCTGTGGTGCTGTAGATGCGCTGCCAATGGCCGCTGAGGAGCAGCAAGAGCTTGAGTGGCTGGCACTTTTGGTGTGGGAGCAATCGTCCGACGTTCATGATTTTTCGGGGTTTTTTTCGGGGGCGCCCACGTGCAGCTGGTGGCAAACGTCGAAGCCCTGCTCCTCAGGGAAAGCCCGGAGCCCCAATGTCTGTGGTGCTGTAGATGCGCTGCCAATGGCCGCTGAGGAGCAGCAAGAGCTTTAGTGGCTGGCACTTTTGGTGTGGGAGCAATCGTCCGACGTTCGTGATTTTTCATGGTTTTTTTTGGGGGCGCCCACGTGCAGCTGGTGGCAAACGTCGAAGCCCTGCTCCTCAGGGAAAGCCCGGAGCCCCAATGTCTGTGGTGCTGTAGATGCGCTGCCAATGGCCGCTGAGGAGCAGCAAGAGCTTGAGTGGCTGGCACTTTTGGTGTGGGAGCAATCGTCCGACGTTCGTGATTTTTCGGGGTTTTCTTTCGGGGGGCGCCCAGGTGCAGCTGGTGGCAAACGTCGAAGCCCTGCTCCTCAGGGAAAGACCGGAGCCCCAATGTCTGTGCTGCTGTAGATGCGCTGCCAATGGCCGCTGAGGAGCAGCAAGAGCTTGAGTGGCTGGCACTTTTGGTGTGGGAGCAATCGTCCGACGTTCGTGATTTTTCGGGGTTTTTTTTCGGGGGGCGCCCACGTGCAGCTGGTGGCAAACGTCGAAGCCCTGCTCCTCAGGGAAAGCCCGGAGCCCCAATGTCTGTGGTGCTGTAGATGCGCTGCCAATGGCCGCTGAGGAGCAGCAAGAGCTTGAGTGGCTGGCACTTTTGGTGTGGGAGCAATCGTCCGACGTTCGTGATTTTTCGGGGTTTTTTTCGGGGGGCGCCCAGGTGCAGCTGGTGGCAAACGTCGAAGCCCTGCTCCTCAGGGAAAGCCCGGAGCCCCAATGTCTGTGGTGCTGTAGATGCGCTGCCAATGGCCGCTGAGGAGCAGCAAGAGCTTGAGTGGCTGGCACTTTTGGTGTGGGAGCAATCATCCGACGTTCGTGATTTTTCGGGTTTTTTTTCGGGGGCGCCCAGGTGCAGCTGGTGGCAAACGTCGAAGCCCTGCTCCTCAGGGAAAGCCCGGAGCCCCAATGTCTGTGGTGCTGTAGATGCGCTGCCAATGGCCGCTGAGGAGCAGCAAGAGCTTGAGTGGCTGGCACTTTTGGTGTGGGAGCAATCGTCCGACGTTCGTGATTTTTCGGGGTTTTTTTTTGGGGGCGCCCACGTGCAGCTGGTGGCAAACGTCGAAGCCCTGCTCCTCAGGGAAAGCCCGGAGCCCCAATGTCTGTGGTGCTGTAGATGCGCTGCCAGTGGCCGCTGAGGAGCAGCAAGAGCTTGAGTGGCTGGCACTTTTGGTGTGGGAGCAATCGTCCGACGTTCGTGATTTTTCGGGTTTTTTTTCGGGGGCGCCCAGGTGCAGCTGGTGGCAAACGTCGAAGCCCTGCTCCTCAGGGAAAGCCCGGAGCCCCAATGTCTGTGGTGCTGTAGATGCGCTGCCAATGGCCGGTGAGGAGCAGCAAGAGCTTGAGTGGCTGGCACTTTTGGTGTGGGAGCAATCGTCCGACGTTCGTGATTTTTCATGGTTTTTTTCGGGGGCGCCCAGGTGCAGCTGGTGGCAAACGTCGAAGCCCTGCTCCTCAGGGAAAGCCCGGAGCCCCAATGTCTGTGGTGCTGTAGATGCGCTGCCAATGGCCGCTGAGGAGCAGGAAGAGCTTGAGTGGCTGGCACTTTTGGTGTGGGAGCAATCGTCCGACGTTCGTGATTTTTCGGAGTTATTTTTCGGGGGCGCCCACGTGCAGCTGGTGGCAAACGTTGAAGCCCTGCTCCTCAGGGAAAGCCCGGAGCCCCAATGTCTGTGGTGCTGTAGATGCGCTGCGAATGGCCGCTGAGGAGCAGCAAGAGCTTGAGTGGCTGGCACTTTTGGGGTGGGAGCAATCGTCCGACGTTCGTGATTTTTCGGGGTTTTTTTTCGGGGGCGCCCACGTGCAGCTGGTGGCAAACGTCGAAGCCCTGCTCCTCAGGGAAAGCCCGGAGCCCCAATGTCTGTGGTGCTGTAGATGCGCTGCCAATGGCCGCTGAGGAGCAGCAAGAGCTTGAGTGGCTGGCACTTTTGGTGTGGGAGCAATCGTCCGACGTTCGTGATTTTTCGGGGTTTTTTCGGGGGCGCCCAGGTGCAGCTGGTGGCAACGTCGAAGCCCTGCTCCTCAGGGAAAGCCCGGAGCCCCAATGTCTGTGGTGCTGTAGATGCGCTGCCAATGGCCGCTGAGGAGCAGCAAGAGCTTGAGTGGCTGGCAGTTTTGGTGTGGGAGCAATCGTGCGACGTTCGTGATTTTTCGGGGTTTTTTTTTTCGGGGGCGCCCACGTGCAGCTGGTGGCAAACGTCGAAGCCCTGCTCCTCAGGGAAAGCCCGGAGCCCCAATGTCTGTGGTGCTGTAGATGCGCTGCCAATGGCCGCTGAGGAGCAGCAAGAGCTTGAGTGGCTGGCACTTTTGGTGTGGGAGCAATCATCCGACGTTCGTGATTTTTTGGGGTTTTTTTCGGGGGAACCCATGTGCAGCTGGTGGCAACGTCGAAGCCCTGCTCCTCAGGGAAAGCCCGGAGCCCCAATGTCTGTGGTGCTGTAGATGCGCTGCCAATGGCCGCTGAGGAGCAGCAAGAGCTTGAGTGGCTGGCACTTTTGGTGTGGGAGCAATCGTCCGACGTTCGTGATTTTTCGGGGTTTTTTTTCGGGGGCGCCCAGGTGCAGCTGGTGGCAAACGTCGAAGCCCTGCTCCTCAGGGAAAGCCCGGAGCCCCAATGTCTGTGGTGCTGTAGATGCGCTGCCAATGGCCGCTGAGGAGCAGCAAGAGCTTGAGTGGCTGGCACTTTTGGTGTGGGAGCAATCGTCCGACGTTCGTGATTTTTCGGGGTTATTTTTCGGGGGCGCCCACGTGCAGCTGGTGGCAAACGTCGAAGCCCTGCTCCTCAGGGAAAGCCCGGAGCCCCAATGTCTGTGGTGCTGTAGATGCGCTGCCAATGGCCGCTGAGGAGCAGCAAGAGCTTGAGTGGCTGGCACTTTTGGTGTGGGAGCAATCGTCCGACGTTCGTGATTTTTCGGGGTTTTTTTCGGGGCGCCCAGGTGCAGCTGGTGGCAAACGTGGAAGCCCTGCTCCTCAGGGAAAGCCCGGAGCCCCAATGTCTGTGGTGCTGTAGATGCGCTGCCAATGGCCGCTGAGGAGCAGCAAGAGCTTGAGTGGCTGGCACTTTTGGTGTGGGAGCAATCGTCCGACGTTGGTGATTTTTCGGGGTTTTTTTTCGGGGGCGCCCACGTGCAGCTGGTGGCAAACGTCGAAGCCCTGCTCCTCAGGGAAAGCCCGGAGCCCCAGTGTCTGTGGTGCTGTAGATGCGCTGCCAATGGCCGCCGAGGAGCAGCAAGAGCTTGAGTGGCTGGCACTTTTGGTGTGGGAGCAATCGTCCGACGTTCGTGATTTTTCGGGGTTTTTTTTCGGGGCGCCCACGTGCAGCTGGTGGCAAACGTCGAAGCCCTGCTCCTCAGGGAAAGCCCGGAGCCCCAATGTCTGTGGTGCTGTAGATGCGCTGCCAATGGCCGCTGAGGAGCAGCAAGAGCTTGAGTGGCTGGCACTTTTGGTGTGGGAGCAATCGTCCGACGTTCGTGATTTTTCGGGGTTTTTTTTCGGGGGCGCCCACGTGCAGCTGGTGGCAAACGTCGAAGCCCTGCTCCTCAGGGAAAGCCCGGAGCCCCAATGTCTGTGGTGCTGTAGATGCGCTGCCAATGGCCGCTGAGGAGCAGCAAGAGCTTGAGTGGCTGGCACTTTTGGTGTGGGAGCAATCGTCCGACGTTCGTGATTTTTCGGGGTTTTTTTTCGGGGGCGCCCACGTGCAGCTGGTGGCAAACGTCGAAGCCCTGCTCCTCAGGGAAAGCCCGGAGCCCCAATGTCTGTGGTGCTGTAGATGCGCTGCCAATGGCCGCTGAGGAGCAGCAAGAGCTTGAGTGGCTGGCACTTTTGGTGTGGGAGCAATCGTCCGACGTTCGTGATTTTTCGGGTTGTTTTTTCGGCGGCGCCCACGTGCAGCTGGTGGCAAACGTCGAAGCCCTGCTCCTCAGGGAAAGCCCGGAGCCCCAATGTCTGTGGTGCTGTAGATGCGCTGCCAATGGCCGCTGACGAGCAGCAAGAGCTTGAGTGGCTGGCACTTTTGGTGTGGGAGCAATCGTCCGACGTTCGTGATTTTTCGGGTTTTTTTTCGGGGGGCGCCCACGGGCAGCTGGTGGCAAACGTCGAAGCCCTGCTCCTCAGGGAAAGCCCGGAGCCCCAATGTCTGTGGTGCTGTAGATGCACTGCCAATGGCCGCTGAGGAGCAGCAAGAGCTTGAGTGGCTGGCACTTTTGGTGTGGGAGCAATCGTCCGACGTTCGTGATTTTTCGGGGTTTTTTTCGGGGGCGCCCACGTGCAGCTGGTGGCAAACGTCGAAGTCCTGCTCCTCAGGGAAAGCCCGGAGCCCCAATGTCTGTGGTGCTGTAGATGCGCTGCCAATGGCCGCTGAGGAGCAGCAAGAGCTTGAGTGGCTGGCACTTTTGGTGTGGGAGCAATCGTCCGACGTTCGTGATTTTTCGGGGTTTTTTTTCGGGGGCGCCCACGTGCAGCTGGTGGCAAACGTCGAAGCCCTGCTCCTCAGGGAAAGCCCGGAGCCCCAATGTCTGTGGTGCTGTAGATGCGCTGCCAATGGCCGCTGAGGAGCAGCAAGAGCTTGAGTGGCTGGCACTTTTGGTGTGGGAGCAATCGTCCGACGTTCGTGATTTTTCGGAGTTATTTTTCGGGGCGCGCCCAGGTGCAGCTGGTGGCAAACGTTGAAGCCCTGCTCCTCAGGGAAAGCCCGGAGCCCCAATGTCTGTGGTGCTGTAGATGCGCTGCCAATGGCCGCTGCGGAGCAGCAAGAGCTTGAGTGGCTGGCACTTTTGGTGTGGGAGCAATCATCCGACGTTCGTGATTTTTGGGGTTTTTTTCGGGGAACCCATGTGCAGCTGGTGGCAAACGTCGAAGCCCTGCTCCTCAGGGAAAGCCCGGAGCCCCAATGTCTGTGGTGCTGTAGATGCGCTGCCAATGGCCGCTGAGGAGCAGCAAGAGCTTGAGTGGCTGGCACTTTTGGTGTGGGAGCAATCGTCCGACGTTCGTGATTTTTCGGGGTATTTTTCGGGGGCGCCCACGTGCAGCTGGTGGCAAACGTCGAAGCCCTGCTCCTCAGGGAAAGCCCGGAGCCCCAATGTCTGTGGTGCTGTAGATGCGCTGCCAATGGCCGCTGAGGAGCAGCAAGAGCTTGAGTGGCTGGCACTTTTGGTGTGTGAGCAATCGTCCGACGTTCGTGATTTTTCTTCGGGGTTTTTTTTCAGGGGGCGCCCACGTGCAGCTGGTGGCAAACGTCGAAGCCCTGCTCCTCAGGGAAAGCCCGGAGCCCCAATGTCTGTGGTGCTGTAGATGCGCTGCCAATGGCCGCTGAGGAGCAGGAAGAGCTTGAGTGGCTGGCACTTTTGGTGTGGGAGCAATCGTCCGACGTTCGTGATTTTTCGGGTTTTTTTTCGGGGCGCCCACGTGCAGCTGGTGGCAAACGTCGAAGCCCTGCTCCTCAGGGAAAGCCCGGAACCCCAATGTCTGTGGTGCTGTAGATGCGCTGCCAATGGCCGCTGAGGAGCAGCAAGAGCTTGAGTGGCTGGCACTTTTGGTGTGGGAGCAATCGTCCGACGTTCGTGATTTTTCGGGGTTTTTTCGGGGGCGCCCACGTGCAGCTGGTGGCAAACGTCGAAGCCCTGCTCCTCAGGGAGAGCCCGGAGCCCCAATGTCTGTGGTGCAGTAGATGCGCTGCCAATGGCCGCTGAGGAGCAGCAAGAGCTTGAGTGGTTGGCACTTTTGGTGTGGGAGCAATCGTCCGACATTCGTGATTTTTCGGGGTTTTTTTTCGGGGGCGCCCAAGTGCAGCTGGTGGCAAACGTCGAAGCCCTGCTCCTCAGGGAAAGCCCGGAGCCCCAATGTCTGTGGTGCTGTAGATGCGCTGCCAATGGCCGCTGAGGAGTAGCAAGAGCTTGAGTGGCTGGCACTTTTGGTGTGGGAGCAATCGTCCGACGTTCGTGATTTTTCGGGGGGCGCCCAGGTGCAGCTGGTGGCAAATGTCGAAGCCCTGCTCCTCAGGGAAAGCCCGGAGCCCCAATGTCTGTGGTGCTGTAGATGCGCTGCCAATGGCCGCTGAGGAGCAGCAAGAGCTTGAGTGGCTGGCACTTTTGGTGTGTGAGCAATCGTCCGACGTTCGTGATTTTTCGGGGTTTTTTCAGGGGGCGCCCACGTGCAGCTGGTGGCAAACGTGGAAGCCCTGCTCCTCAGGGAAAGCCCGGAGCCCCAATGTCTGTGGTGCTGTAGATGCGCTGCCAATGGCCGCTGAGGAGCAGCAAGAGCTTGAGTGGCTGGCACTTTTGGGGTGGGAGCAATCGTCCGACGTTCGTGATTTTTTGGGGTTTTTTTTCGGGGGGCGCCCACGTGCAGCTGGTGGCAAACGTCGAAGCCCTGCTCCTCAGGGAAAGCCCGGAGCCCCAATGTCTGTGCTGCTGTAGATGCGCTGCCAATGGCCGCTGAGGAGCAGCAAGAGCTTGAGTGGCTGGCACTTTTGGTGTGGGAGCAATCGTCCGACGTTCGTGATTTTTCGTGGTTTTTCTCGGGGGCGCCCACATGCAGCTGGTGGCAAACGTCGAAGCCCTGCTCCTCAGGGAAAGCCCGGAGCCCCAATGTCTGTGGTGCTGTAGATGCGCTGCCAATGGCCGCTGAGGAGCAGCAAGAGCTTGAGTGGCTGGCACTTTTGGTGTGGGAGCAATCGTCCGACGTTCGTGATTTTTCGGGGTTTTTTTTCGGGGGCGCCCAGGTGCAGCTGGTGGCAAACGTCGAAGCCCTGCTCCTCAGGGAAAGCCCGGAGCCCCAATGTCTGTGGTGCTGTAGATGCGCTGCCAATGGCCGCTGAGGAGCAGCAAGAGCTTGAGTGGCTGGCACTTTTGGTGTGGGAGCAATCGTCCGACGTTCGTGATTTTTCGGGGTTTTTTTTTGGGGGGCGCCCACGTGCAGCTGGTGGCAAACGTCGAAGCCCTGCTCCTCAGGGAAAGCCCGGAGCCCCAATGTCTGTGGTGCTGTAGATGCGCTGCCAATGGCCGCTGAGGAGCAGCAAGAGCTTGAGTGGCTGGCACTTTTGGGGTGGGAGCAATCGTCCGACGTTCGTGATTTTTCGGGGTTTTTTTCGGGCGGCGCCCACGTGCAGCTGGTGGCAAACGTCGAAGCCCTGCTCCTCAGGGAAAGCCCGGAGCCCCAATGTCTGTGGTGCTGTAGATGCGCTGCCAATGGCCGCTGAGGAGCAGCAAGAGCTTGAGTGGCTGGCACTTTTGGTGTGGGAGCAATCGTCCGACGTTCGTGATTTTTCGGGGTTTTATTTCGGGGAGCCCAGGTGCAGCTGGTGGCAAACGTCGAAGCCCTGCTCCTCAGGGAAAGCCCTGGAGCCCCAATGTCTGTGGTGCTGTAGATGCGCTGCCAATGGCCGCTGAGGAGCAGCAAGAGCTTGAGTGGCTGGCATTTTTGGTGTGGGAGCAATCGTCCGACGTTCGTGATTTTTCGGGGTTTTTTTTCGGGGGCGCCCACGTGCAGCTGGTGGCAAACGTCGAAGCCCTGCTCCTCAGGGAAAGCCCGGAGCCCCAATGTCTGTGGTGCTGTAGATGCGCTGCCAATGGCCGCTGAGGAGCAGCAAGAGCTTGAGTGGCTGGCACTTTTGGTGTGGGAGCAATCGTCCGACGTTCGTGATTTTTCGGGGTTTTTTCGGGGGCGCCCACGTGCAGCTGGTGGCAAACGTCGAAGCCCTGCTCCTCAGGGAGAGCCCGGAGCCCCAATGTCTGTGGTGCAGTAGATGCGCTGCCAATGGCCGCTGAGGAGCAGCAAGAGCTTGAGTGGCTGGCACTTTTGGTGTGGGAGCAATCGTCCGACGTTCGTGATTTTTCGGGGTTTTTTTTCGGGGGCGCCCAAGTGCAGCTGGTGGCAAACGTCGAAGCCCTGCTCCTCAGGGAAAGCCCGGAGCCCCAATGTCTGTGGTGCTGTAGATGCGCTGCCAATGGCCGCTGAGGAGCAGCAAGAGCTTGAGTGGCTGGCACTTTTGGTGTGGGAGCAATCGTCCGACGTTCGTGATTTTTCGGGGTTTTTTCGGGGGCGCCCACGTGCAGCTGGTGGCAACGTCGAAGCCCTGCTCCTCAGGAAAGCCCGGAGCCCCAATGTCTGTGGTGCTGTAGATGCGCTGCCAATGGCCGCTGAGGAGCAGCAAGAGCTTGAGTGGCTGGCACTTTTGGTGTGGGAGCAATCGTCCGACGTTCGTGATTTTTCGGGGTTTTTTTCAGGGGGCGCCCACGTGCAGCTGGTGGCAAACGTCGAAGCCCTGCTCCTCAGGGAAAGCCCGGAGCCCCAATGTCTGTGGTGCTGTAGATGCGCTGTCAATGGCCGCTGAGGAGCAGCAAGAGCTTGAGTGGCTGGCACTTTTGGTGTGGGAGCAATCGTCCGACGTTCGTGATTTTCGGGGGGCGCCCAGGTGCAGCTGGTGGCAAACGTCGAAGCCCTGCTCCTCAGGAAAGCCCGGAGCCCCAATGTCTGTGGTGCTGTAGATGCGCTGCCAATGGCCGCTGAGGAGCAGCAAGAGCTTGAGTGGCTGGCACTTTTGGTGTGGGAGCAATCGTCCGACGTTCGTGATTTTTCGTGGTTTTTTTCGGGGGCGCCCACATGCAGCTGGTGGCAAACGTCGAAGCCCTGCTCCTCAGGGAAAGCCCGGAGCCCCAATGTCTGTGGTGCTGTAGATGCGCTGCCAATGGCCGCTGAGGAGCAGCAAGAGCTTGAGTGGCTGGCACTTTTGGTGTGGGAGCAATCGTCCGACGTTCGTGATTTTTCGGGGTTTTATTTCGGGGCGCCCACGTGCAGCTGGTGGCAAACGTCGAAGCCCTGCTCCTCAGGGAAAGCCCGGAGCCCCAATGTGTGTGGTGCTGTAGATGCGCTGCCAATGGCCGCTGAGGAGCAGCAAGAGCTTGAGTGGCTGGCACTTTTGGTGTGGGAGCAATCGTCCGACGTTCGTGATTTTTCGGGGTTTTTTTTCGGGATGCGACCAAGTGCAGCTGGTGGCAAACGTCGAAGCCCTGCTCCTCAGGGAAAGCCCGGAGCCCCAATGTCTGTGGTGCTGTAGATGCGCTGCCAATGGCCGCTGAGGAGCAGCAAGAGCTTGAGTGGCTGGCACTTTTGGTGTGGGAGCAATCGTCCGACGTTCGTGATTTTTCGGGGTTTTTTTTCGGGGGGCGCCCACGTGCAGCTGGTGGCAAACGTCGAAGCCCTGCTCCTCAGGGAAAGCCCGGAGCCCCAATGTCTGTGGTGCTGTAGATGCGCTGCCAATGGCCGCTGAGGAGCAGCAAGAGCTTGAGTGGCTGGCACTTTTGGTGTGGGAGCAATCGTCCGACGTTCGTGATTTTTCGGGGTTTTTTCGGCGGCGTCTACGTGCAGCTGGTGGCAAACGTCGAAGCCCTGCTCCTCAGGGAAAGCCCGGAGCCCCAATGTCTGTGGTGCTGTAGATGCGCTGCCAATGGCCGCTGAGGAGCAGCAAGAGCTTGAGTGGCTGGCACTTTTGGTGTGGGAGCAATCGTCCAACGTTCGGGATTTTTCGGGGTTTTTTTCGAGGGGCGCCCACGTGCAGCTGGTGGCAACGTCGAAGCCCTGCTCCTCAGGGAAAGCCCGGAGCCCCAATGTCTGTGGTGCTGTAGATGCGCTGCCAATGGCCGCTGAGGAGCAGCAAGAGCTTGAGTGGCTGGCACTTTTGGTGTGGGAGCAATCGTCCAACGTTCGGGATTTTTCGGGGTTTTTTCGAGGGGCGCCCACGTGCAGCTGGTGGCAAACGTCGAAGCCCTGCTCCTCAGGGAAAGCCCGGAGCCCCAATGTCTGTGGTGCTGTAGATGCGCTGCCAATGGCCGCTGAGGAGCAGCAAGAGCTTGAGTGGCTGGCACTTTTGGTGTGGGAGCAATCGTCCGACGTTCGGGATTTTTCGGGGTTTTTTTTCGAGGGGCGCCCACGTGCAGCTGGTGGCAACGTCGAAGCCCTGCTCCTCAGGGAAAGCCCGGAGCCCCAATGTCTGTGGTGCTGTAGATGCGCTGCCAATGGCCGCTGAGGAGCAGCAAGAGCTTGAGTGGCTGGCACTTTTGGTGTGGGAGCAATCGTCCGACGTTCGTGATTTTTCGGGGTTTTTTTTCGGGGCGCCCACGTGCAGCTGGTGGCAAACGTCGAAGCCCTGCTCCTCAGGGAAAGCCCGGAGCCCCAATGTCTGTGGTGCTGTAGATGCGCTGCCAATGGCCGCTGAGGAGCAGCAAGAGCTTGAGTGGCTGGCACTTTTGGTGTGGGAGCAATCGTCCGACGTTCGTGATATTTCGGCGGTTTTTTTCGCGGGCGCCCACGAGCAGCTGGTGGCAAACGTCGAAGCCCTGCTCCTCAGGGAAAGCCCGGAGCCCCAATGTCTGTGCTGCTGTAGATGCGCTGCCAATGGCCGCTGAGGAGCAGCAAGAGCTTGAGTGGCTGGCACTTTTGGTGTGGGAGCAATCGTCCGACGTTCGTGATTTTTCGGGGTTTTTTCGGGGGCGCACAAGTGCAGCTGGTGGCAAACGTCGAAGCCCTGCTCCTCAGGGAAAGCCCGGAGCCCCAATGTCTGTGGTGCTGTAGATGCGCTGCCAATGGCCGCTGAGGAGCAGCAAGAGCTTGAGTGGCTGGCACTTTTGGTGTGGGAGCAATCGTCCGACGTTCGTGATTTTTTGGGGTTTTTTTCGGGTGGCGCCCACGTGCAGCTGGTGGCAAATGTCGAAGCCCTGCTCCTCAGGGAAAGCCCGGAGCCCCAATGTCTGTGGTGCTGTAGATGCGCTGCCAATGGCCGCTGAGGAGCAGCAAGAGCTTGAGTGGCTGGCACTTTTGGTGTGGGAGCAATCGTCCGACGTTCGTGATTTTTCGGTTTTTTTTCGGGGGCGCCCACGCGGCAGCTGGTGGCAAACGTCGAAGCCCTGCTCCTCAGGGAAAACCCGGAGCCCCAATGTCTGTGGTGCTGTAGATGCGCTGCCAATGGCCGCTGAGGAGCAGCAAGAGCTTGAGTGGCTGGCACTTTTGGTGTGGGAGCAATCGTCCGACGTTGGTGATTTTTCGGGGTTTTCTTTCGGGGGCGCCCACGTGCAGCTGGTGGCAACGTCGAAGCCCTGCTCCTCAGGGAAAGCCCGGAGCCCCAATGTCTGTGGTGCTGTAGATGCGCTGCCAATGGCCGCTGAGGAGCAGCAAGAGCTTGAGTGGCTGGCACTTTTGGTGTGGGAGCAATCGTCCGACGTTCGTGATTTTTCGGGGTTTTTTTTCAGGGGGCGACCAAGTGCAGCTGGTGGCAAACGTCGAAGCCCTGCTCCTCAGGGAAAGCCCGGAGCCCCAATGTCTGTGCTGCTGTAGATGCGCTGCCAATGGCCGCTGAGGAGCAGCAAGAGCTTGAGTGGCTGGCACTTTTGGTGTGGGAGCAATCGTCCGACGTTCGTGATTTCTCGGGGTTTTTCTCGGGGGGCGCCCACGTGCAGCTGGTGGCAAACGTCGAAGCCCTGCTCCTCAGTGAAAGCCCGGTGCCCCAATGTCTGTGCTGCTGTAGATGCGCTGCCAATGGCCGCTGAGGAGCAGCAAGAGCTTGAGTGGCTGGCACTTTTGGTGTGGGAGCAATCGTCCGACGTTCGTGATTTTTCGTGGTTTTTTTTTGGGGCGCGCCAACGTGCAGCTGGTGGCAAACGTCGAAGCCCTGCTCCTCAGGGAAAGCCCGGAGCCCCAATGTCTGTGGTGCTGTAGATGCGCTGCCAATGGCCGCTGAGGAGCAGCAAGAGCTTGAGTGTCTGGCACTTTTGGTGTGGGAGCAATCGTCCGACGTTCGTGATTTTTCGGGGTTTTTTTTCAGGGTTCGCCAAGGTGCAGCTGGTGGCAAACGTCGAAGCCCTGCTCCTCAGGGAAAGCCCGGAGCCCCAATGTCTGTGGTGCTGTAGATGCGCTGCCAATGGCCGCTGAGGAGCAGCAAGAGCTTGAGTGGCTGGCACTTTCGGTGTGGGAGCAATCGTCCGACGTTCGTGATTTTTCGGGGTTTTTTTCGGGGGGTGCCCACGTGCAACTGGTGGCAAACGTCGAAGCCCTGCTCCTCAGGGAAAGCCCGGAGCCCCAATGTCTGTGGTGCTGTAGATGCGCTGCCAATGGCCGCTGAGGAGCAGCAAGAGCTTGAGTGGCTGGCACTTTTGGTGTGGGAGCAATCGTCCGACGTTCGTGATTTTTCGGGGTTTTTTTCGGGGGGCGCCCACGTGCACCTGGTGGCAAACGTCAAAGCCCTGCTCCTCAGGGAAAGCCCGGAGCCCCAATGTCTGTGGTGCTGTAGATGCGCTGCCAATGGCCGCTGAGGAGCAGCAAGAGCTTGAGTGGCTGGCACTTTTGGTGTGGGAGCAATCGTCCGACGTTCGTGATTTTTCGGGGTTTTTTTTCGGGGGCGCCCACGTGCAGCTGGTGGCAAACGTCGAAGCCCTGCTCCTCAGGGAAAACCCGGAGCCCCAATGTCTGTGGTGCTGTAGATGCGCTGCCAATGGCCGCTGAGGAGCAGCAAGAGCTTGAGTGGCTGGCACTTTTGGTGTGGGAGCAATCGTCCGACGTTCGTGATTTTTCGGGGTTTTTTTTCGGGGGCGCCCACGTGCAGCTGGTGGCAAACGTCGAAGCCCTGCTCCTCAGGGAAAGCCCGGAGCCCCAATGTCTGTGGTGCTGTAGATGCGCTGCCAATGGCCACTGAGGAGCAGCAAGAGCTTGAGTGGCTGGCACTTTTGGTGTGGGAGCAATCGTCCGACGTTCGTGATTTTTCGGGGTTTTCTTTCGGGGGCGCCCACGTGCAGCTGGTGGCAAACGTCGAAGCCCTGCTCCTCAGGGAAAGCCCGGAGCCCCAATGTCTGTGCTGCTGTAGATGCGCTGCCAATGGCCGCTGAGGAGCAGCAAGAGCTTGAGTGGCTGGCACTTTTGGTGTGGGAGCAATCGTCCAACTTTCGTGATTTTTCGGGGTTTTTTTTTGGGGGGCGCCAACGTGCAGCTGGTGGCAAACGTCGAAGCCCTGCTCCTCAGGGAAAGCCCGGAGCCCCAATGTCTGTGGTGCTGTAGATGCGCTGCCAATGGCCGCTGAGGAGCAGCAAGAGCTTGAGTGGCTGGCACTTTTGGTGTGGGAGCAATCGTCCGACGTTCGTGATTTTTCGGGGTTTTCTTTCGGGGGCGCCCACGTGCAGCTGGTGGCAAACGTCGAAGCCCTGCTCCTCAGGGAAAGCCCGGAGCCCCAATGTCTGTGGTGCTGTAGATGCGCTGCCAATGGCCGCTGAGGAGCAGCAAGAGCTTGAGTGGCTGGCACTTTTTGGTGTGGGAGCAATCGTCCGACGTTCGTGATTTTTCGGGGTTTTTTCTCGGGGGCGCCCAGGTGCAGCTGGTGTCAAACGTCGAAGCCCTGCTCCTCAGGGAAAGCCCGGAGCCCCAATGTCTGTGGTGCTGTAGATGCGCTGCCAATGGCCGCTGAGGAGCAGCAAGAGCTTGAGTGGCTGGCACTTTTGGTGTGGGAGCAATCGTCCGACGTTCGTGATTTTTCGGGGTTTTCTTTCGGGGGCGCCCACGTGCAGCTGGTGGCAAACGTCGAAGCCCTGCTCCTCAGGGAAAGCCCGGAGCCCCAATGTCTGTGGTGCTGTAGATGCGCTGCCAATGGCCGCTGAGGAGCAGCAAGAGCTTGAGTGGCTGGCACTTTTGGTGTGGGAGCAATCGTCCGACGTTCGTGATTTTTCGGGGTTTTTTTCGGGGGGGTGCCCACGTGCAGCTGGTGGCAAACGTCGAAGCCCTGCTCCTCAGGGAAAGCCCGGAGCCCCAATGTCTGTGGTGCTGTAGATGCGCTGCCAATGGCCGCTGAGGAGCAGCAAGACCTTGAGTGGCTGGCACTTTTGGTGTGGGAGCAATCGTCCGACGTTCGTGATTTTTCGGGGTTTTTTTTTTCGGGGGGGCCCACGTGCAGCTGGTGGCAAACGTCGAAGCCCTGCTCCTCAGGGAAAGCCCGGAGCCCCAATGTCTGTGGTGCTGTAGATGCGCTGCCAATGGCCGCTGAGGAGCAGCAAGAGCTTGAGTGGCTGGCACTTTTGGTGTGGGAGCAATCGTCCGACGTTCGTGATTTTTCGGGGTTTTTTTTCGGGGGCGCCCACGTGCAGCTGGTGGCAAACGTCGAAGCCCTGCTCCTCAGGGAAAACCCGGAGCCCCAATGTCTGTGGTGCTGTAGATGCGCTGCCAATGGCCGCTGAGGAGCAGCAAGAGCTTGAGTGGCTGGCACTTTTGGTGTGGGAGCAATCGTCCGACGTTCGTGATTTTTCGGGGTTTTTTTTCGGGGGGCGCCCACGTGCAGCTGGTGGCAAACGTCGAAGCCCTGCTCCTCAGGGAAAGCCCGGAGCCCCAATGTCTGTGGTGCTGTAGATGCGCTGCCAATGGCCACTGAGGAGCAGCAAGAGCTTGAGTGGCTGGCACTTTTGGTGTGGGAGCAATCGTCCGACGTTCGTGATTTTTCGGGGTTTTCTTTCGGGGGGCGCCCACGTGCAGCTGGTGGCAAACGTCGAAGCCCTGCTCCTCAGGGAAAGCCCGGAGCCCCAATGTCTGTGGTGCTGTAGATGCGCTGCCAATGGCCGCTGAGGAGCAGCAAGAGCTTGAGTGGCTGGCACTTTTGGTGTGGGAGCAATCGTCCGACGTTCGTGATTTTTCTCGGGGTTTTTTTTCGGGGGGCGACCAAGTGCAGCTGGTGGCAAACGTCGAAGCCCTGCTCCTCAGGGAAAGCCTGGAGCCCCAATGTCTGTGGTGCTGTAGATGCGCTGCCAATGGCCGCTGAGGAGCAGCAAGAGCTTGAGTGGCTGGCACTTTTGGTGTGGGAGCAATCGTCCGACGTTCGTGATTTCTCGGGGTTTTTCTCGGGGGGCACCCACGTGCAGCTGGTGGCAAACGTCGAAGCCCTGCTCCTCAGGGAAAGCCCGGAGCCCCAATGTCTGTGGTGCTGTAGATGCGCTGCCAATGGCCGCTGAGGAGCAGCAAGAGCTTGAGTGGCTGGCACTTTTGGTGTGGGAGCAATCGTCCGACGTTCGTGATTTTTCGGGGTTTTTCTCCGGGGGCGCCCACGTGCAGCTGGTGGCAAACGTCGAAGCCCTGCTCCTCAGGGAAAGCCCGGAGCCCCAATGTCTGTGGTGCTGTAGATGCGCTGCCAATGGCCGCTGAGGAGCAGCAAGAGCTTGAGTGGCTGGCACTTTTGGTGTGGGAGCAATCGTCCGACGTTCGTGATTTTTCGGGGTTTTTTTTCAGGGGGCGCCCACGTGCAGCTGGTGGCAAACGTCGAAGCCCTGCTCCTCAGGGAAAGCCCGGAGCCCCAATGTCTGTGGTGCTGTAGATGCGCTGCCAATGGCCGCTGAGGAGCAGCAAGAGCTTGAGTGGCTGGCACTTTTGGTGTGGGAGCAATCGTCCGACGTTCGTGATTTTTCGGGGTTTTTTTTCGGGGCGCCCACGTGCAGCTGGTGGCAAACGTCGAAGCCTTGCTCCTCAGGGAAAGCCCGGAGCCCAAATGTCTGTGGTGCTGTAGATGCGCTGCCAATGGCTGCTGAGGAGCAGCAAGAGCTTGAGTGGCTGGCACTTTTGGTGTGGGAGCAATTTTCCGACGTTCGTGATTTTTCGGGGTTTTTTCTCGGGGCGCCCACGTGCAGCTGGTGGCAAACGTCGAAGCCCTGCTCCTCAGGGAAAGCCCGGAGCCCCAATGTCTGTGGTGCTGTAGATGCGCTGCCAATGGCTGCTGAGGAGCAGCAAGAGCTTGAGTGGCTGGCACTTTTGGTGTGGGAGCAATCGTCCGACGTTCGTTATTTTTCGGGTTTTTCTCGGGGGCGTCCACGTGCAGCTGGTGGCAAACGTCGAAGCCCTGCTCCTCAGGGAAAGCCCGGAGCCCCAATGTCTGTGGTGCTGTAGATGCGCTGCCAATGGCCGCTGAGGAGCAGCAAGAGCTTGAGTGGCTGGCACTTTTGGTGTGGGAGCAATCGTCCGACGTTCGTGATTTTTCGGGGTTTTTTTTCGGGGGCGCCACGTGCAGCTGGTGGCAAACGTCGAAGCCCTGCTCCTCAGGGAAAGCCCGGAGCCCCAATGTCTGTGGTGCTGTAGATGCGCTGCCAATGGCTGCTGAGGAGCAGCAAGAGCTTGAGTGGCTGGCACTTTTGGTGTGGGAGCAATCGTCCGACGTTCGTTATTTTTCGGGGTTTTTTTTTGGGGGCGCCCACGTGCAGCTGGTGGCAAACGTCGAAGCCCTGCTCCTCAGGGAAAGCCCGGAGCCCCAATGTCTGTGGTGCTGTAGATGCGCTGCCAATGGCCGCTGAGGAGCAGCAAGAGCTTGAGTGGCTGGCACTTTTGGTGTGGGAGCAATCGTCCGACGTTCGTGATTTTTCGGGGATTTTTTTTTGGGGGGCGCCAACGTGCAGCTGGTGGCAAACGTCGAAGCCCTGCTCCTCAGGGAAAGCCCGGAGCCCCAATGTCTGTGGTGCTGTAGATGCGCTGCCAATGGCCGCTGAGGAGCAGCAAGAGCTTGAGTGGCTGGCACTTTTGGTGTGGGAGCAATCGTCCGACGTTCGTGATTTTTCGGGGTTTTTTTCGGGGGCGCCCACGTGCAGCTGGTGGCAAACGTTGAAGCCCTGCTCCTCAGGGAAAGCCCGGAGCCCCAATGTCTGTGGTGCTGTAGATGCGCTGCCAATGGCCGCTGAGGAGCAGCAAGAGCTTGAGTGGCTGGCACTTTTGGTGTGGGAGCAATCGTCCGACGTTCGTGATTTTTCGGGGTTTTTCTCGGGGGGCGCCCAGGTGCAGCTGGTGGCAAACGTCGAAGCCCTGCTCCTCAGGGAAAGCCCGGAGCCCCAATGTCTGTGGTGCTGTAGATGCGCTGCCAATGGCCGCTGAGGAGCAGCAAGAGCTTGAGTGGCTGGCACTTTTGGTGTGGGAGCAATCGTCCGACGTTCGTGATTTTTCGGGGTTTTAATTCAGGGGGGCCCACGTGGAGCTGGTGGCAAACGTCGAAGCCCTGCTCCTCAGGGAAAGCCCGGAGCCCCAATGTCTGTGCTGCTGTAGATGCGCTGCCAATAGCCGCTGAGGAGCAGCAAGAGCTTGAGTGGCTGGCACTTTTGGGGTGGGAGCAATCGTCCGACGTTCGTGATTTTTCGGGGTTTTTTTTCGGGGGCGCCCACGTGCAGCTGGTGGCAAACGTCGAAGCCCTGCTCCTCAGGGAAAGCCCGGAGCCCCAATGTCTGTGGTGCTGTAGATGCGCTGCCAATGGCTGCTGAGGAGCAGCAAGAGCTTGAGTGGCTGGCACTTTTGGTGTGGGAGCAATCGTCCGACATTCGTGATTTTTCGGGGTTTTTTTTCGGGGACGCCCACGTGGAGCTGGTGGCAAACGTCGAAGCCCTGCTCCTCAGGGAAAGCCCGGAGCCCCAATGTCTGTGGTGCTGTAGATGCGCTGCCAATGGCCGCTGAGGAGCAGCAAGAGCTTGAGTGGCTGGCACTTTTGGTGTGGGAGCAATCGTCCGACGTTCGTGATTTTTCGGGGTTTTTTTTCGGGGGGCGCCCACGTGCAGCTGGTGGCAAACGTCGAAGCCCTGCTCCTCAGGGAAAGCCCGGAGCCCCAATGTCTGTGCTGCTGTAGATGCGCTGCCAATGGCCGCTGAGGAGCAGCAAGAGCTTGAGTGGCTGGCACTTTTGGTGTGGGAGCAATCGTCCGACATTCGTGATTTTTCGGGGTTTTTTTTCGGGGGCGCCCACGTGCAGCTGGTGGCAAACGTCGAAGCCATGCTCCTCAGGGAAAGCCCGGAGCCCCAATGTCTGTGGTGCTGTAGATGCGCTGCCAATGGCCGCTGAGGAGCAGCAAGAGCTTGAGTGGCTGGCACTTTTGGTGTGGGAGCAATCGTCCAACGTTCGTGATTTTTCGGGGTTTTAATTCAGGGGGGCCCACGTGGAGCTGGTGGCAAACGTCGAAGCCCTGCTCCTCAGGGAAAGCCCGGAGCCCCAATGTCTGTGGTGCTGTAGATGCGCTGCCAATGGCCGCTGAGGAGCAGCAAGAGCTTGAGTGGCTGGCACTTTTGGTGTGGGAGCAATCATCCGACGTTCGTGATTTTTCGGGGGGCGCCCACGTGCAGCTGGTGGCAAACGTCGAAGCCCTGCTCCTCAGGGAAAGCCCGGAGCCCCAATGTCTGTGGTGCTGTAGATGCGCTGCCAATGGCCGCTGAGGAGCAGCAAGAGCTTGAGTGGCTGGCACTTTTGGGGTGGGAGCAATCGTCCGACGTTCGTGATTTTTCATGGTTTACTTTCGGGGGGCGCCCACGTGCAGCTGGTGGCAAACGTCGAAGCCCTGCTCCTCAGGGAAAGCCCGGAGCCCCAATGTCTGTGGTGCTGTAGATGCGCTGCCAATGGCCGCTGAGGAGCAGCAAGAGCTTGAGTGGCTGGCAGTTTTGGTGTGGGAGCAATCGTCCGACGTTCGTGATTTTTCGGGTTTTTTTTTCGGGGGCGCCCACGTGCAGCTGGTGGCAAACGTCGAAGCCCTGCTCCTCAGGGAAAGCCCGGAGCCCCAATGTCTGTGGTGCTGTAGATGCGCTGCCAATGGCCGCTGAGGAGCAGCAAGAGCTTGAGTGGCTGGCACTTTTGGTGTGGGAGCAATCGTCCGACGTTCGTGATTTTTCGGAGTTTTTTCGGGGGGCACCCACGTGCAGCTGGTGGCAAACGTCGAAGCCCTGCTCCTCAGGGAAAGCCCGGAGCCCCAGTGTCTGTGGTGCTGTAGATGCGCTGCCAATGGCCGCTGAGGAGCAGCAAGAGCTTGAGTGGCTGGCACTTTTGGTGTGGGAGCAATCGTCCGACGTTCGTGATTTTTCGGGGTTTTTTTCGGGGGGCGCCCACGTGCAGCTGGTGGCAAACGTCGAAGCCCTGCTCCTCAGGGAAAGCCCGGAGCCCCAATGTCTGTGCTGCTGTAGATGCGCTGCCAATGGCCGCTGAGGAGCAGCAAGAGCTTGAGTGGCTGGCACTTTTGGTGTGGGAGCAATCGTCCGACGTTCGTGATTTTTCGGGTTTTTTTTTCGGAGGCGCCCACGTGCAGCTGGTGGCAAACGTCGAAGCCCTGCTCCTCAGGGAAAGCCCGGAGCCCCAATGTCTGTGGTGCTGTAGATGCGCTGCCAATGGCCGCTGAGGAGCAGCAAGAGCTTGAGTGGCTGGCACTTTTGGTGTGGGAGCAATCGTCCGACGTTCGTGATTTTTCGGGGTTTTTTTCGGGGGCGCCCACGTGCAGCTGGTGGCAAAGGTCGAAGCCCTGCTCCTCAGGGAAAGCCCGGAGCCCCAATGTCTGTGGTGCTGTAGATGCGCTGCCAATGGCCGCTGAGGAGCAGCAAGAGCTTGAGTGGCTGGCACTTTTGGTGTGGGAGCAATCGTCCGACGTTCGTGATTTTTCATGGTTTTTTTCGGGGCGCCCACGTGCAGCTGGTGGCAAACGTCGAAGCCCTGCTCCTCAGGGAAAGCCCGGAGCCCCAGTGTCTGTGGTGCTGTAGATGCGCTGCCAATGGCCGCTGAGGAGCAGCAAGAGCTTGAGTGGCTGGCACTTTTGGTGTGGGAGCAATCGTCCGACGTTCGTGATTTTTCGGGGTTTTTTTTCGGGGTGCCCACGTGCAGCTGGTGGCAAACGTCGAAGCCCTGCTCCTCAGGGAAAGCCCGGAGCCCCAATGTCTGTGGTGCTGTAGATGCGCTGCCAATGGCCGCTGAGGAGCAGCAAGAGCTTGAGTGGCTGGCACTTTTGGTGTGGGAGCAATCGTCCGACGTTCGTGATTTTTCGGGTTTTTTCGGAGGCGCCCACGTGCAGCTGGTGGCAAACGTCGAAGCCCTGCTCCTCAGGGAAAGCCCGGAGCCCCAATGTCTGTGGTGCTGTAGATGCGCTGCCAATGGCCGCTGAGGAGCAGCAAGAGCTTGAGTGGCTGGCACTTTTGGTGTGGGAGCAATCGTCCGACGTTCGTGATTTTTCGGGGTTTTTTTTCGGGGGCGCCAACGTGCAGCTGGTGGCAAACGTCGAAGCCCTGCTCCTCAGGGAAAGCCCGGAGCCCCAATGTCTGTGGTGCTGTAGATGCGCTGCCAATGGCCGCTGAGGAGCAGCAAGAGCTTGAGTGGCTGGCACTTTTGGTGTGGGAGCAATCGTCCGACGTTCGTGATTTTTCAGGGGGCGACCAAGTGCAGCTGGTGGCAAACGTCGAAGGCCTGCTCCTCAGGGAAAGCCCGGAGCCCCAATGTCTGTGGTGCTGTAGATGCGCTGCCAATGGCCGCTGAGGAGCAGCAAGAGCTTGAGTGGCTGGCACTTTTGGTGTGGGAGCAATCGTCCGACGTTCGTGATTTTTCGGGGTTTTTTTCGGGGGGCGCCCACGTGCATCTGGTGGCAAACGTCGAAGCCCTGCTCCTCAGGGAAAGCCCGGAGCCCCAATGTCTGTGCTGCTGTAGATGCGCTGCCAATGGCTGCTGAGGAGCAGCAAGAGCTTGAGTGGCTGGCACTTTTGGTGTGGGAGCAATCGTCCGACGTTCGTGATTTTTCGGGGTTTTTTTTTAAGGGGTGCCCACGTGCAGCTGGTGGCAAACGTCGAAGCCCTGCTCCTCAGGGAAAGCCCGGAGCCCCAATGTCTGTGCTGCTGTAGATGCGCTGCCAATGGCCGCTGAGGAGCAGCAAGAGCTTGAGTGGCTGGCACTTTTGGTGTGGGAGCAATCGTCCGACGTTCGTGATTTTTCGGGGTTTTTTTTCGGGATGCGACCAAGTGCAGCTGGTGGCAAACGTCGAAGCCCTGCTCCTCAGGGAGAGCCCGGAGCCCCAATGTCTGTGGTGCTGTAGATGCGCTGCCAATGGCCGCTGAGGAGCAGCAAGAGCTTGAGTGGCTGGCACTTTTGGTGTGGGAGCAATCGTCCGACGTTCGTGATTTTTCGGGGTTTTTTCTCGGGGGCGCCCACGTGCAGCTGGTGGCAAACGTCGAAGCCCTGCTCCTCAGGGAAAGCCCGGAGCCCCAAAGTCTGTGGTGCTGTAGATGCGCTGCCAATGGCCGCTGAGGAGCAGCAAGAGCTTGAGTGGCTGGCACTTTTGGTGTGGGAGCAATCGTCCGACGTTCGTGATTTTTCGGGGTTTTTTTTTGGGGGCGCCCAGGTGCAGCTGGTGGCAAACGTCGAAGCCCTGCTCCTCAGGGAAAGCCCGGAGCCCCAATGTCTGTGGTGCTGTAGATGCGCTGCCAATGGCCGCCGCTGAGGAGCAGCAAGAGCTTGAGTGGCTGGCACTTTTGGGGTGGGAGCAATCGTCCAACGTTCGTGATTTTTCGGGGTTTTTCTCGGGGGGCGCCCAGGTGCAGCTGGTGGCAAACGTCAAAGCCCTGCTCCTCAGGGAAAGCCCGGAGCCCCAATGTCTGTGGTGCTGTAGATGTGCTGCCAATGGCCGCTGAGGAGCAGCAAGAGCTTGAGTGGCTGGCACTTTTGGTGTGGGAGCAATCGTCCGACGTTCGTGATTTTTCGTGGTTTTTTTTCGGGGGCGCCCAGGTGCAGCTGGTGGCAAACGTCAAAGCCCTGCTCCTCAGGGAAAGCCCGGAGCCCCAATGTCTGTGGTGCTGTAGATGCGCTGCCAATGGCCGCTGAGGAGCAGCAAGAGCTTGAGTGGCTGGCACTTTTGGTGTGGGAGCAATCGTCCGACGTTCGTGATTTTTCCGGGGGCGCCCAGGTGCAGCTGGTGGCAAACGTCGAAGCCCTGCTCCTCAGGGAAAGCCCGGAGCCCCAATGTCTGTGGTGCTGTAGATGCGCTGCCAATGGCCGCTGAGGAGCAGCAAGAGCTTGAGTGGCTGGCACTTTTGGTGTGGGAGCAATCGTCCAACGTTCGTGATTTTTCGGGGATTTTCTCGGGGGGCGCCCAGGTGCAGCTGGTGGCAAACGTCAAAGCCCTGCTCCTCAGGGAAAGCCCGGAGCCCCAATGTCTGTGGTGCTGTAGATGTGCTGCCAATGGCCGCTGAGGAGCAGCAAGAGCTTGAGTGGCTGGCACTTTTGGTGTGAGAGCAATCGTCCGACGTTCGTGATTTTTCGGGGTTTTTTTTTCGGGGGCGCCCACGTGCAGCTGGTGGCAAACGTCGAAGCCCTGCTCCTCAGGGAAAGCCCGGAGCCCCAATGTCTGTGGTGCTGTAGATGCGCTGCCAATGGCCGCTGAGGAGCAGCAAGAGCTTGAGTGGCTGGCACTTTTGGTGTGGGAGCAATCGTCCGACATTCGTGATTTTTCGGGGTTTTTTTTCGGGGGGCGCCCACGTGCAGCTGGTGGCAAACGTCGAAGCCATGCTCCTCAGGGAAAGCCCGGAGGCCCAATGTCTGTGCTGCTGTAGATGCGCTGCCAATAGCCGCTGAGGAGCAGCAAGAGCTTGAGTGGCTGGCACTTTTGGTGTGGGAGCAATCGTCCGACGTTCGTGATTTTTCGGGGTTTTAATTCAGGGGGGCCCACGTGGAGCTGGTGGCAAACGTCGAAGCCCTGCTCCTCAGGGAAAGCCCGGAGCCCCAATGTCTGTGCTGCTGTATATGCGCTGCCAATGGCCGCTGAGGAGCAGCAAGAGCTTGAGTGGCTGGCACTTTTGGTGTGGGAGCAATCGTCCGACGTTCGTGAGTTTTCGGAGTTTTTTCCGGGGGCGCCCACGTGCAGCTGGTGGCAAACGTCGAAGCCCTGCTCCTCAGGGAAAGCCCGGAGCCCCAATGTCTGTGGTGCTGTAGATGCGCTGCCAATGGCCGCTGAGGAGCAGCAAGAGCTTGAGTGGCTGGCACTTTTGGTGTGGGAGCAATCGTCCGACGTTCGTGATTTTTCGGGGTTTTTTTTCGGAGGCGCCCACGTGCAGCTGGTGGCAAACGTCGAAGCCCTGCTCCTCAGGGAAAGCCCGGAGCCCCAATGTCTGTGGTGCTGTAGATGCGCTGCCAATGGCCGCTGAGGAGCAGCAAGAGCTTGAGTGGCTGGCACTTTTGGTGTGGGAGCAATCGTCCGACGTTCGTGATTTTTCGGGGGTTTTTCTCGGGGGCGCCCACGTGCAGCTGGTGGCAAACGTCGAAGCCCTGCTCCTCAGGGAAAGCCCGGAGCCCCAATGTCTGTGGTGCTGTAGATGCGCTGCCAATGGCCGCTGAGGAGCAGCAAGAGCTTGAGTGGCTGGCACTTTTGGTGTGGGAGCAATCGTCCGACGTTCGTGATTTTTCATGGGTTTTTTTCGGGGGGCGCCCACGTGCAGCTGGTGGCAAACGTCGAAGCCCTGCTCCTCAGGGAAAGCCCGGAGCCCCAATGTCTGTGGTGCTGTAGATGCGCTGCCAATGGCCGCTGAGGAGCAGCAAGAGCTTGAGTGGCTGGCACTTTTGGTGTGGGAGCAATCGTCCGACGTTGGTGATTTTTCGGGTTTTTTCGGGGTCGCCCAGGTGCAGCTGGTGGCAAACGTCGAAGCCCTGCTCCTCAGGGAAAGCCCGGAGCCCCAATGTCTGTGGTGCTGTAGATGCGCTGCCAATGGCCGCTGAGGAGCAGCAAGAGCTTGAGTGGCTGGCACTTTTGGTGTGGGAGCAATCGTCCGACGTTCGTGATTTTTCGGGGTTTTTTCGGGGGCGCCCACGTGCAGCTGGTGGCAAACGTCGAAGCCCTGCTCCTCAGGGAAAGCCCGGAGCCCCAATGTCTGTGGTGCTGTAGATGCGCTGCCAATGGCCGCTGAGGAGCAGCAAGAGCTTGGAGTGGCTGGCACTTTTCGTGTGGGAGCAATCGTCCGACGTTCTTGATTTTTCGGGGTTTTCTTTCGGAGGGCGCCCACGTGCAGCTGGTGGCAAACGTCGAAGCCCTGCTCCTCAGGGAAAGCCCGGAGCCCCAATGTCTGTGGTGCTGTAGATGCGCTGCCAATGGCCGCTGAAGAGCAGCAAGAGCTTGAGTGGCTGGCACTTTTGGTGTGGGAGCAATCGTCCGACGTTCGTGATTTTTCGGGGGTTTTTCGGGGGCGCCCACGTGCAGCTGGTGGCAAACGTGGAAGCCCTGCTCCTCAGGGAAAGCCCGGAGCCCCAATGTCTGTGGTGCTGTAGATGCGCTGCCAATGGCCGCTGAGGAGCAGCAAGAGCTTGAGTGGCTGGCACTTTTGGTGTGGGAGCAATCGTCCGACGTTCGTGATTTTTCGGGGCTTTTTTTCAGGGGGCGACCAAGTGCAGCTGGTGGCCAACGTCGAAGCCCTGCTCCTCAGGGAAAGCCCGGAGCCCCAATGTCTGTGGTGCTGTAGATGCGCTGCCAATGGCCGCTGAGGAGCAGCAAGAGCTTGAGTGGCTGGCACTTTTGGTGTGGGAGCAATCGTCCAACGTTCGTGATTTTTCTGGTTTTTTTTCGGGGGCGCCCAGGTGCAGCTGGTGGCAAACGTCGAAGCCCTGCTCCTCAGGGAAAGCCCGGAGCCCCAATGTCTGTGGTGCTGTAGATGTGCTGCCAATGGCGCTGAGGAGCAGCAAGAGCTTGAGTGGCTGGCACTTTTGGTGTGGGAGCAATCGTCCGACGTTCGTGATTTTTCGGGGTTTTTCTCAGGGGGCGCCCAGGTGCAGCTGGTGGCAAACGTCGAAGCCCTGCTCCTCAGGGAAAGCCCGGAGCCCCAATGTCTGTGGTGCTGTAGATGCGCTGCCAATGGCCGCTGAGGAGCCACAAGAGCTTGAGTGGCTGGCACTTTTGGTGTGGGAGCAATCGTCCGACGTTCGTGATTTTTCGGGGGTTTTTTTCGGGGGGCGCCACGTGCAGCTGGTGTCAAACGTCGAAGCCCTGCTCCTCAGGGAAAGCCCGGAGCCCCAATGTCTGTGGTGCTGTAGATGCGCTGCCAATGGCCGCTGAGGAGCAGCAAGAGCTTGGAGTGGCTGGCACTTTTGGTGTGGGAGCAATCGTCCGACGTTCGTGATTTTTCGTGGTTTTTTTTCGGGGGTCGCCCAGGTGCAGCTGGTGGCAAACGTCGAAGCCATGCTCCTCAGGGAAAGCCCGGAGCCCCAATGTCTGTGGTGCTGTAGATGCGCTGCCAATGGCCGCTGAGGAGCAGCAAGAGCTTGAGTGGCTGGCACTTTTGGTGTGGGAGCAATCGTCCGACGTTCGTGATTTTTCGGGGGGCGCCCACGTGCAGCTGGTGGCAAACGTCGAAGCCCTGCTCCTCAGGGAAAGCCCGGAGCCCCAATGTCTGTGGTGCTGTAGATGCGCTGCCAATGGCCGCTGAGGAGCAGCAAGAGCTTGAGTGGCTGGCACTTTTGGTGTGGGAGCAATCGTCCGACGTTCGTGATTTTTCGGGGTTTTTTTTTCGGGGCGCACACGTGCAGCTGGTGGCAAACGTCGAAGCCCTGCTCCTCAGGGAAAGCCCGGAGCCCCAATGTCTGTGGTGCTGTAGATGCACTGCCAATGGCCGCTGAGGAGCAGCAAGAGCTTGAGTGGCTGGCACCTTTGGTGTGGGAGCAATCGTCCGACGTTCGTGATTTTTCGGGGTTTTTTTTTGGGGGCGCCCACGTGCAGCTGGTGGCAAACGTCGAAGCCCTGCTCCTCAGGGGAAAGCCCGGAGCCCCAATGTCTGTGGTGCTGTAGATGCGCTGCCAATGGCCGCTGAGGAGCAGCAAGAGCTTGAGTGGCTGGCACTTTTGGTGTGGGAGCAATCGTCCGACGTTCGTGATTTTTCATGGTTTTTTCGGGGGCGCCCACGTGCAGCTGGTGGCAAACGTCGAAGCCCTGCTCCTCAGGGAAAGCCCGGAGCCCCAATGTCTGTGGTGCTGTAGATGCGCTGCCAATGGCCGCTGAGGAGCAGCAAGAGCTTGAGTGGCTGGCACTTTTGGTGTGGGAGCAATCGTCCGACGTTCGTGATTTTTCGGGGTTTTTTTCGGGGGCGCCCACGTGCAGCTGGTGGCAAACGTCGAAGCCCTGCTCCCTCAGGGAAAGCCCGGAGCCCCAATGTCTGTGGTGCTGTAGATGCGCTGCCAATGGCCGCTGAGGAGCAGCAAGAGCTTGAGTGGCTGGCACTTTTCGTGTGGGAGCAATCGTCCGACGCTTCTTGATTTTTCGGGGTTTTTTTTCGGAGGGCGCCCACGTGCAGCTGGTGGCAACGTCAAAGCCCTGCTCCTCAGGGAAAGCCCGGAGCCCCAATGTCTGTGGTGCTGTAGATGCGCTGCCAATGGCCGCTGAAGAGCAGCAAGAGCTTGAGTGGCTGGCACTTTTGGTGTGGGAGCAATCGTCCGACGTTCGTGATTTTTCGGGGTTTTTTTCGGGGGGCGCCCACGTGCAGCTGGTGGCAAACGTGGAAGCCCTGCTCCTCAGGGAAAGCCCGGAGCCCCAATGTCTGTGGTGCTGTAGATGCGCTGCCAATGGCCGCTGAGGAGCAGCAAGAGCTTGAGTGGCTGGCACTTTTGGTGTGGGAGCAATCGTCCGACGTTCGTGATTTTTCGGGGCTTTTTTTCAGGGGGCGACCAAGTGCAGCTGGTGGCCAACGTCGAAGCCCTGCTCCTCAGGGAAAGCCCGGAGCCCCAATGTCTGTGGTGCTGTAGATGCGCTGCCAATGGCCGCTGAGGAGCAGCAAGAGCTTGAGTGGCTGGCACTTTTGGTGTGGGAGCAATCGTCCAACGTTCGTGATTTTTCTGGTTTTTTTTTCGGGGGGCGCCCAGGTGCAGCTGGTGGCAAACGTCGAAGCCCTGCTCCTCAGGGAAAGCCCGGAGCCCCAATGTCTGTGGTGCTGTAGATGTGCTGCCAATGGCGCTGAGGAGCAGCAAGAGCTTGAGTGGCTGGCACTTTTGGTGTGGGAGCAATCGTCCGACGTTCGTGATTTTTCGGGGTTTTTCTCAGGGCGCCCAGGTGCAGCTGGTGGCAACGTCGAAGCCCCTGCTCCTCAGGGAAAGCCCGGAGCCCCAATGTCTGTGGTGCTGTAGATGCGCTGCCAATGGCCGCTGAGGAGCCACAAGAGCTTGAGTGGCTGGCACTTTTGGTGTGGGAGCAATCGTCCGACGTTCGTGATTTTTCGGGGTTTTTTCGGGGGCGCCCACGTGCAGCTGGTGGCAAACGTCGAAGCCCTGCTCCTCAGGGAAAGCCCGGAGCCCCAATGTCTGTGGTGCTGTAGATGCGCTGCCAATGGCCGCTGGAGGAGCAGCAAGAGCTTGAGTGGCTGGCACTTTTGGTGTGGGAGCAATCGTCCGACGTCTGTGATTTTTCGTGGTTTTTTTTCGGGGGTCGCCCAGGTGCAGCTGGTGGCAAACGTCGAAGCCATGCTCCTCAGGGAAAGCCCGGAGCCCCAATGTCTGTGGTGCTGTAGATGCGCTGCCAATGGCCGCTGAGGAGCAGCAAGAGCTTGAGTGGCTGGCACTTTTGGTGTGGGAGCAATCGTCCGACGTTCGTGATTTTCGGGGGCGCCCACGTGCAGCTGGTGGCAAACGTCGAAGCCCTGCTCCTCAGGGAAAGCCCGGAGCCCCAATGTCTGTGGTGCTGTAGATGCGCTGCCAATGGCCGCTGAGGAGCAGCAAGAGCTTGAGTGGCTGGCACTTTTGGTGTGGGAGCAATCGTCCGACGTTCGTGATTTTTCGGGGTTTTTTTTCGGGGGCGCACACGTGCAGCTGGTGGCAAACGTCGAAGCCCTGCTCCTCAGGGAAAGCCCGGAGCCCCAATGTCTGTGGTGCTGTAGATGCACTGCCAATGGCCGCTGAGGAGCAGCAAGAGCTTGAGTGGCTGGCACCTTTGGTGTGGGAGCAATCGTCCGACGTTCGTGATTTTTCGGGGTTTTTTTGGGGGCGCCCACGTGCAGCTGGTGGCAAACGTCGAAGCCCTGCTCCTCAGGGAAAGCCCGGAGCCCCAATGTCTGTGGTGCTGTAGATGCGCTGCCAATGGCCGCTGAGGAGCAGCAAGAGCTTGAGTGGCTGGCACTTTTGGTGTGGGAGCAATCGTCCGACGTTCGTGATTTTTCGGGGTTTTTTTCAGGGGCGCGCCAACGTGCAGCTGGTGGCAAACGTCGAAGCCCTGCTCCTCAGGGAAAGCCCGGAGCCCCAATGTCTGTGGTGCTGTAGATGCGCTGCCAATGGCCGCTGAGGAGCAGCAAGAGCTTGAGTGGCTGGCACTTTTGGTGTGGTAGCAATCGTCCGACGTTCGTGATTTTTCGGGGTTTTTTTTCAGGGGGCGACCAAGTGCAGCTGGTGGCAAACGTCGAAGCCCTGCTCCTCAGGGGAAAGCCCGGAGCCCCAATGTCTGTGGTGCTGTAGATGCGCTGCCAATGGCCGCTGAGGAGCAGCAAGAGCTTGAGTGGCTGGCACTTTTGGTGTGGGAGGAATCGTCCGACGTTCGTGATTTTTCGGGGTTTTTTTTCGGGGGCGCCCACGTGCAGCTGGTGACAAACGTGCTATCCCCTTCTCTTCAGGGATAGCCCGGAGCCCCAATGTCTGTGGTGCTGTAGATGCGCTGCCAATGGCCGCTGAGGAGCAGCAAGAGCTTGAGTGGCTGGCACTTTGGTGTGGGAGCAATCGTCCGACGTTCATGATTTTTCGGGGTTTTTTTCGGGGGCGCCCACGTGCAGCTGGTGGCAAACGTCGAAGCCCTGCTCCTCAGGGAAAGCCCGGAGCCCCAATGTCTGTGGTGCTGTAGATGCGCTGCCAATGGCCGCTGAGGAGCAGCAAGAGCTTTAGTGGCTGGCACTTTTGGTGTGGGAGCAATCGTCCGACGTTCGTGATTTTTCATGGTTTTTTTTGGGGGCGCCCACGTGCAGCTGGTGGCAAACGTCGAAGCCCTGCTCCTCAGGGAAAGCCCGGAGCCCCAATGTCTGTGGTGCTGTAGATGCGCTGCCAATGGCCGCTGAGGAGCAGCAAGAGCTTGAGTGGCTGGCACTTTTGGTGTGGGAGCAATCGTCCGACGTTCGTGATTTTTCGGGTTTTCTTTTCGGGGGCGCCCAGGTGCAGCTGGTGGCAAACGTCGAAGCCCTGCTCCTCAGGGAAAGCCCGGAGCCCCAATGTCTGTGCTGCTGTAGATGCGCTGCCAATGGCCGCTGAGGAGCAGCAAGAGCTTGAGTGGCTGGCACTTTTGGTGTGGGAGCAATCGTCCGACGTTCGTGATTTTTCGGGGGGTTTTTTTTTCGGGGGCGCCCACGTGCAGCTGGTGGCAAACGTCGAAGCCCTGCTCCTCAGGGAAAGCCCGGAGCCCCAATGTCTGTGGTGCTGTAGATGCGCTGCCAATGGCCGCTGAGGAGCAGCAAGAGCTTGAGTGGCTGGCACTTTTGGTGTGGGAGCAATCGTCCGACGTTCGTGATTTTTCGGGGTTTTTTTCGGGGGCGCCCAGGTGCAGCTGGTGGCAAACGTCGAAGCCCTGCTCCTCAGGGAAAGCCCGGAGCCCCAATGTCTGTGGTGCTGTAGATGCGCTGCCAATGGCCGCTGAGGAGCAGCAAGAGCTTGAGTGGCTGGCACTTTTGGTGTGGGAGCAATCGTCCGACGTTCGTGATTTTTCGGGTTTTTTTTCGGGGGGCGCCCAGGTGCAGCTGGTGGCAAACGTGGAAGCCCTGCTCCTCAGGGAAAGCCCGGAGCCCCAATGTCTGTGGTGCTGTAGATGCGCTGCCAATGGCCGCTGAGGAGCAGCAAGAGCTTGAGTGGCTGGCACTTTTGGTGTGGGAGCAATCGTCCGACGTTCGTGATTTTTCGGGGTTTTTTTTGGGGGCGCCCACGTGCAGCTGGTGGCAAACGTCGAAGCCCTGCTCCTCAGGGAAAGCCCGGAGCCCCAATGTCTGTGGTGCTGTAGATGCGCTGCCAGTGGCCGCTGAGGAGCAGCAAGAGCTTGAGTGGCTGGCACTTTTGGTGTGGGAGCAATCGTCCGACGTTCGTGATTTTTCGGGGTTTTTTTTTCGGGGGCGCCCACGTGCAGCTGGTGGCAAACGTCGAAGCCCTGCTCCTCAGGGAAAGCCCGGAGCCCCAATGTCTGTGGTGCTGTAGATGCGCTGCCAATGGCCGGTGAGGAGCAGCAAGAGCTTGAGTGGCTGGCACTTTTGGTGTGGGAGCAATCGTCCGACGTTCGTGATTTTTCATGGTTTTTTTCGGGGGGCGCCCAGGTGCAGCTGGTGGCAAACGTCGAAGCCCTGCTCCTCAGGGAAAGCCCGGAGCCCCAATGTCTGTGGTGCTGTAGATGCGCTGCCAATGGCCGCTGAGGAGCAGCAAGAGCTTGAGTGGCTGGCACTTTTGGTGTGGGAGCAATCGTCCGACGTTCGTGATTTTTCGGAGTTATTTTTCGGGGGCGCCCACGTGCAGCTGGTGGCAAACGTCAAAGCCCTGCTCCTCAGGGAAAGCCCGGAGCCCCAATGTCTGTGGTGCTGTAGATGCGCTGCGAATGGCCGCTGAGGAGCAGCAAGAGCTTGAGTGGCTGGCACTTTTGGGGTGGGAGCAATCGTCCGACGTTCGTGATTTTTCGGGGTTTTTTTTCGGGGGCGCCCACGTGCAGCTGGTGGCAAACATCGAAGCCCTGCTCCTCAGGGAAAGCCCGGAGCCCCAATGTGTGTGGTGCTGTAGATGCGCTGCCAATGGCCGCTGAGGAGCAGCAAGAGCTTGAGTGGCTGGCACTTTTGGTGTGGGAGCAATCGTCCGACGTTCGTGATTTTTCGGGGTTTTTTCGGGGGCGCCCAGGTGCAGTTGGTGGCAAACGTCGAAGCCCTGCTCCTCAGGGAAAGCCCGGAGCCCCAATGTCTGTGGTGCTGTAGATGCGCTGCCAATGGCCGCTGAGGAGCAGCAAGAGCTTGAGTGGCTGGCAGTTTTGGTGTGGGAGCAATCGTGCGACGTTCGTGATTTTTCGGGGTTTTTTTTCGGGGGCGCCCGTGCAGCTGGTGGCAAACGTCGAAGCCCTGCTCCTCAGGGAAAGCCCGGAGCCCCAATGTCTGTGGTGCTGTAGATGCGCTGCCAATGGCCGCTGAGGAGCAGCAAGAGCTTGAGTGGCTGGCACTTTTGGTGTGGGAGCAATCGTCCGACGTTCGTGATTTTTCGGAGTTATTTTTCGGGGCGCCCACGTGCAGCTGGTGGCAAACGTTGAAGCCCTGCTCCTCAGGGAAAGCCCGGAGCCCCAATGTCTGTGGTGCTGTAGATGCGCTGCCAATGGCCGCTGAGGAGCAGCAAGAGATTGAGTGGCTGGCACTTTTGGTGTGGGAGCAATCATCCGACGTTCGTGATTTTTTGGGGTTTTTTTCGGGGGGAACCCATGTGCAGCTGGTGGCAAACGTCGAAGCCCTGCTCCTCAGGGAAAGCCCGGAGCCCCAATGTCTGTGGTGCTGTAGATGCGCTGCCAATGGCCGCTGAGGAGCAGCAAGAGCTTGAGTGGCTGGCACTTTTGGTGTGGGAGCAATCGTCCGACGTTCGTGATTTTTCGGGGTTTTTTTTCGGGGGCGCCCAGGTGCAGCTGGTGGCAAACGTCGAAGCCCTGCTCCTCAGGGAAAGCCCGGAGCCCCAATGTCTGTGGTGCTGTAGATGCGCTGCCAATGGCCGCTGAGGAGCAGCAAGAGCTTGAGTGGCTGGCACTTTTGGTGTGGGAGCAATCATCCGACGTTCGTGATTTTTCGGGGATTTTTTTTGGGGGCGCCCACGTGCAGCTGGTGGCAAACGTCGAAGCCCTGCTCCTCAGGGAAAGCCCGGAGCCCCAATGTCTGTGGTGCTGTAGATGCGCTGCCAATGGCCGCTGAGGAGCAGCAAGAGCTTGAGTGGCTGGCACTTTTGGTGTGGGAGCAATCGTCCGACGTTCGTGATTTTTCGGGGTTTTTTTCGGGGGCGCCCAGGTGCAGCTGGTGGCAACGTCGAAGCCCTGCTCCTCAGGGAAAGCCCGGAGCCCCAATGTCTGTGGTGCTGTAGATGCGCTGCCAATGGCCGCTGAGGAGCAGCAAGAGCTTGAGTGGCTGGCACTTTTGGTGTGGGAGCAATCGTCCGACGTTGGTGATTTTTCGGGGTTTTTTTTCGGGGGCGCGCCCACGTGCAGCTGGTGGCAACGTCGAAGCCCTGCTCCTCAGGGAAAGCCCGGAGCCCCAGTGTCTGTGGTGCTGTAGATGCGCTGCCAATGGCCGCCGAGGAGCAGCAAGAGCTTGAGTGGCTGGCACTTTTGGTGTGGGAGCAATCGTCCGACGTTCGTGATTTTTCGGGGTTTTTTTCGGGGGCGCCCACGTGCAGCTGGTGGCAAACGTCGAAGCCCTGCTCCTCAGGGAAAGCCCGGAGCCCCAATGTCTGTGGTGCTGTAGATGCGCTGCCAATGGCCGCTGAGGAGCAGCAAGAGCTTGAGTGGCTGGCACTTTTGGTGTGGGAGCAATCGTCCGACGTTCGTGATTTTTCGGGGTTTTTTTTTTGGGGGCGCCCACGTGCAGCTGGTGGCAAACGTCGAAGCCCTGCTCCTCAGGGAAAGCCCGGAGCCCCAATGTCTGTGGTGCTGTAGATGCGCTGCCAATGGCCGCTGAGGAGCAGCAAGAGCTTGAGTGGCTGGCACTTTTGGTGTGGGAGCAATCGTCCGACGTTCGTGATTTTTCGGGGTTTTTTTTCAGGGGCGCCAACGTGCAGCTGGTGGCAACGTCGAAGCCCTGCTCCTCAGGGAAAGCCCGGAGCCCCAATGTCTGTGCTGCTGTAGATGCGCTGCCAATGGCCGCTGAGGAGCAGCAAGAGCTTGAGTGGCTGGCACTTTTGGTGTGGTAGCAATCGTCCGACGTTCGTGATTTTTCGGGGTTTTTTTTCAGGGGCGACCAAGTGCAGCTGGTGGCAAACGTCGAAGCCCTGCTCCTCAGGGAAAGCCCGGAGCCCCAATGTCTGTGGTGCTGTAGATGCGCTGCCAATGGCCGCTGAGGAGCAGCAAGAGCTTGAGTGGCTGGCACTTTTGGTGTGGGAGGAATCGTCCGACGTTCGTGATTTTTCGGGGTTTTTTTTCGGGGGCGCCCACGTGCAGCTGGTGACAAACGTGCTATCCCTGCTCTTCAGGGAAAGCCCGGAGCCCCAATGTCTGTGGTGCTGCTGTAGATGCGCTGCCAATGGCCGCTGAGGAGCAGCAAGAGCTTGAGTGGCTGGCACTTTTGGTGTGGGAGCAATCGTCCGACGTTCATGATTTTTCGGGGTTTTTTTCGGGGGCGCCCAGGTGCAGCTGGTGGCAAACGTCGAAGCCCTGCTCCTCAGGGAAAGCCCGGAGCCCCAATGTCTGTGGTGCTGTAGATGCGCTGCCAATGGCCGCTGAGGAGCAGCAAGATCTTTAGTGGCTGGCACTTTTGTTGTGGGAGCAATCGTCCGACGTTCGTGATTTTTCGGGGTTTTTTTTGGGGGCGCCCACGTGCAGCTGGTGGCAAACGTCAAAGCCCTGCTCCTCAGGGAAAGCCCGGAGCCCCAATGTCTGTGGTGCTGTAGATGCGCTGCCAATGGCCGCTGAGGAGCAGCAAGAGCTTGAGTGGCTGGCACTTTTGGTGTGGGAGCAATCGTCCGACGTTCGTGATTTTTCGGGGTTTTTTTTCGGGGCGTCCACGTGCAGCTGGTGGCAAACGTCGAAGCCCTGCTCCTCAGGGAAAGCCCGGAGCCCCAATGTCTGTGGTGCTGTAGATGCGCTGCCAATGGCCGCTGAGGAGCAGCAAGAGCTTGAGTGGCTGGCACTTTTGGTGTGGGAGCAATCATCCGACGTTCGTTATTTTTCGGGGTTTTCTTTCGGGGGCGCCCAGGTGCAGCTGGTGGCAAACGTCGAAGCCCTGCTCCTCAGGGAAAGCCCGGAGCCCCAATGTCTGTGGTGCTGTAGATGCGCTGCCAATGGCCGCTGAGGAGCAGCAAGAGCTTGAGTGGCTGGCACTTTTGGTGTGGGAGCAATCGTCCGACGTTCGTGATTTTTCGGGGTTTTTTTTTCGGGGCGCCCAGGTGCAGCTGGTGGCAAACGTCGAAGCCCTGCTCCTCAGGGAAAGCCCGGAGCCCCAATGTCTGTGGTGCTGTAGATGCGCTGCCAATGGCCGCTGAGGAGCAGCAAGAGCTTGAGTGGCTGGCACTTTTGGTGTGGGAGCAATCGTCCGACGTTCGTGATTTTTCGGGGTTTTTTTCGGGGCGCCCACGGGCAGCTGGTGGCAAACGTCGAAGCCCTGCTCCTCAGGGAAAGCCCGGAGCCCCAATGTCTGTGGTGCTGTAGATGCACTGCCAATGGCCGCTGAGGAGCAGCAAGAGCTTGAGTGGCTGGCACTTTTGGTGTGGGAGCAATCGTCCGACGTTCGTGATTTTTCGGGGTTTTTTTCGGGGGCGCCGACGTGCAGCTGGTGGCAAACGTCGAAGCCCTGCTCCTCAGGGAAGAGCCCGGAGCCCCAATGTCTGTGGTGCTGTAGATGCGCTGCCAATGGCCGCTGAGGAGCAGCAAGAGCTTGAGTGGCTGGCACTTTTGGTGTGGGAGCAATCGTCCGACGTTCGTGATTTTTCGGGGTTTTTTTCGGGGGCGCCCACGTGCAGCTGGTGGCAAACGTCGAAGCCCTGCTCCGTGGAAAGCCCGGAGCCCCAATGTCTGTGGTGCTGTAGATGCGCTGCCAATGGCCGCTGAGGAGCAGCAAGAGCTTGAGTGGCTGGCACTTTTGGTGTGGGAGCAATCGTCCGACGTTCGTGATTTTTCGGAGTTATTTTTCGGGGGCGCCCAGGTGCAGCTGGTGGCAAACGTTGAAGCCCTGCTCCTCAGGGAAAGCCCGGAGCCCCAATGTCTGTGGTGCTGTAGATGCGCTGCCAATGGCCGCTGCGGAGCAGCAAGAGCTTGAGTGGCTGGCACTTTTGGTGTGGGAGCAATCATCCGACGTTCGTGATTTTTTGGGGTTTTTTTCGGGGGGAACCCATGTGCAGCTGGTGGCAAACGTCGAAGCCCTGCTCCTCAGGGAAAGCCCGGAGCCCCAATGTCTGTGCTGCTGTAGATGCGCTGCCAATGGCCGCTGAGGAGCAGCAAGAGCTTGAGTGGCTGGCACTTTTGGGGTGGGAGCAATCGTCCGACGTTCGTGATTTTTCGGGCTTTTTTCGGGGGCGCCCACGTGCAGCTGGTGGCAAACGTCGAAGCCCTGCTCCTCAGGGAAAGCCCGGAGCCCCAATGTCTGTGGTGCTGTAGATGCGCTGCCAATGGCCGCTGAGGAGCAGCAAGAGCTTGAGTGGCTGGCACTTTTGGTGTGGGAGCAATCGTCCGACGTTCGTGATTTTTCGGGGTTTTTTTCGGGGGCGCCCAGGTGCAGCTGGTGGCAAACGTCGAAGCCCTGCTCCTCAGGGAAAGCCTGGAGCCCCAATGTCTGTGGTGCTGTAGATGCGCTGCCAATGGCCGCTGAGGAGCAGCAAGAGCTTGAGTGGCTGGCAGTTTTGGTGTGGGAGCAATCGTCCGACGTTCGTGATTTTTCGGGGTTTTTTTTTCGGGGGCGCCCACGTGCAGCTGGTGGCAAACGTCGAAGCCCTGCTCCTCAGGGAAAGCCCGGAGCCCCAATGTCTGTGGTGCTGTAGATGCGCTGCCAATGGCCGCTGAGGAGCAGCAAGAGCTTGAGTGGCTGGCACTTTTGGTGTGGGAGCAATCGTCCGACGTTCGTGATTTTTCGGGGATTTTTTTTGGGGGCGCCCACGTGCAGCTGGTGGCAAACGTTGAAGCCCTGCTCCTCAGGGAAAGCCCGGAGCCCCAATGTCTGTGGTGCTGTAGATGCGCTGCCAATGGCCGCTGAGGAGCAGCAAGAGCTTGAGTGGCTGGCACTTTTGGTGTGGGAGCAATCGTCCGACGTTCGTGATTTTTCGGGTTTTTTTTCGGGGGCGCCCACGTGCAGCTGGTGGCAAACGTCGAAGCCCTGCTCCTCAGGGAAAGCCCGGAGCCCCAATGTCTGTGGTGCTGTAGATGCGCTGCCAATGGCCGCTGAGGAGCAGCAAGAGCTTGAGTGGCTGGCACTTTTGGTGTGGGAGCAATCGTCCGACGTTCGTGATTTTTCGGGGTGTTTCTTCGGCGGCGCCCACGTGCAGCTGGTGGCAAACGTCGAAGCCCTGCTCTTCAGGGAAAGCCCGGAGCCCCAATGTCTGTGGTGCTGTAGATGCGCTGCCAATGGCCGCTGAGGAGCAGCAAGAGCTTGAGTGGCTGGCACTTTTGGTGTGGGAGCAATCGTCCGACGTTCGTGATTTTTCGGGGTTTTTTTTCGGGGGCGCCCACGTGCAGCTGGTGGCAAACGTCGAAGCCCTGCTCTCAGGGAAAGCCCGGAGCCCCAATGTCTGTGGTGCTGTAGATGCGCTGCCAATGGCCGCTGAGGAGCAGCAAGAGCTTGAGTGGCTGGCACTTTTGGTGTGGGAGCAATCGTCCGACGTTCGTGATTTTTCGGGGTTATTTTTCGGGGGTGCCCAGGTGCAGCTGGTGGCAAACGTTGAAGCCCTGCTCCTCAGGGAAAGCCCGGAGCCCCAATGTCTGTGGTGCTGTAGATGCGCTGCCAATGGCCGCTGAGGAGCAGCAAGAGCTTGAGTGGCTGGCACTTTTGGTGTGGGAGCAATCATCCGACGTTCGTGATTTTTGGGGTTTTTTTTCGGGGGGGAACCCATGTGCAGCTGGTGGCAAACGTCGAAGCCCTGCTCCTCAGGGAAAGCCCGGAGCCCCAATGTCTGTGGTGCTGTAGATGCGCTGCCAATGGCCGCTGAGGGAGCAGCAAGAGCTTGAGTGGCTGGCACTTTTGGTGTGGGAGCAATCGTCCGACGTTCGTGATTTTTCGGGGTTTTTTTCGGGGCGCCCACGTGCAGCTGGTGGCAAACGTCGAAGCCCTGCTCCTCAGGGAAAGCCCGGAGCCCCAATGTCTGTGGTGCTGTAGATGCGCTGCCAATGGCCGCTGAGGAGCAGCAAGAGCTTGAGTGGCTGGCACTTTTGGTGTGGGAGCAATCGTCCGACGTTCGTGATTTTTCGGGGTTTTTTTTCGGGGGCGCCCACGTGCAGCTGGTGGCAAACGTCGAAGCCCTGCTCCTCAGGGAAAGCCCGGAGCCCCAATGTCTGTGGTGCTGTAGATGCGCTGCCAATGGCCGCTGAGGAGCAGCAAGAGCTTGAGTGGCTGGCACTTTTGGTGTGGGAGCAATCGTCCGACGTTCGTGATTTTTCGGGGTTTTTTTTCGGGGGCGCCCACGTGCAGCTGGTGGCAAACGTCGAAGCCCTGCTCCTCAGGGAAAGCCCGGAGCCCCAATGTCTGTGGTGCTGTAGATGCGCTGCCAATGGCCGCTGAGGAGCAGCAAGAGCTTGAGTGGCTGGCACTTTTGGTGTGGGAGCAATCGTCCGACGTTCGTGATTTTTCGGGTTGTTTTTTCGGCGGCGCCCACGTGCAGCTGGTGGCAAACGTCGAAGCCCTGCTCCTCAGGGAAAGCCCGGAGCCCCAATGTCTGTGGTGCTGTAGATGCGCTGCCAGTGGCCGCTGAGGAGCAGCAAGAGCTTGAGTGGCTGGCACTTTTGGTGTGGGAGCAATCGTCCGACGTTCGTGATTTTTCGGGGTTTTTTTTCGGGGGTGGCCACGTGCAGCTGTTGGCAAACGTCGAAGCCCTGCTCCTCAGGGAAAGCCCGGAGCCCCAATGTCTGTGGTGCTGTAGATGCGCTGCCAATGGCCGCTGAGGAGCAGCAAGAGCTTGAGTGGCTGGCACTTTTGGTGTGGGGAGCAATCGTCCGACGTTGGTGATTTTTCGGGGTTTTTTTTCAGGGGCGCCCACGTGCAGCTGGTGGCAAACGTCGAAGCCCTGCTCCTCAGGGAAAGCCCGGAGCCCCAATGTCTGTGGTGCTGTAGATGCGCTGCCAATGGCCGCTGAGGAGCAGCAAGAGCTTGAGTGGCTGGCACTTTTGGTGTGGGAGCAATCGTCCGACGTTCGTGATTTTTCGGGGTTTTTTTTTGGGGGCGCCCACGTGCAGCTGGTGGCAAACGTCGAAGCCCTGCTCCTCAGGGAAAGCCCGGAGCCCCAATGTCTGTGGTGCTGTAGATGCGCTGCCAATGGCCGCTGAGGAGCAGCAAGAGCTTGAGTGGCTGGCACTTTTGGTGTGGGAGCAATCGTCCGACGTTCGTGATTTTTCGGGGTTTTTTTTTCAGGGGCGCCAACGTGCAGCTGGTGGCAAACGTCGAAGCCCTGCTCCTCAGGGAAAGCCCGGAGCCCCAATGTCTGTGGTGCTGTAGATGCGCTGCCAATGGCCGCTGAGGAGCAGCAAGAGCTTGAGTGGCTGGCACTTTTGGTGTGGTAGCAATCGTCCGACGTTCGTGATTTTTCGGGGTTTTTTTTCAGGGGGCGACCAAGTGCAGCTGGTGGCAAACGTCGAAGCCCTGCTCCTCAGGGAAAGCCCGGAGCCCCAATGTCTGCGGTGCTGTAGATGCGCTGCCAATGGCCGCTGAGGAGCAGCAAGAGCTTGAGTGGCTGGCACTTTTGGTGTGGGAGGAATCGTCCGACGTTCGTGATTTTTCGGGGTTTTTTTTCGGGGGCGCCCACGTGCAGCTGGTGACAAACGTGCTATCCCTGCTCTTCAGGGAAAGCCCGGAGCCCCAATGTCTGTGGTGCTGTAGATGCGCTGCCAATGGCCGCTGAGGAGCAGCAAGAGCTTGAGTGGCTGGCACTTTTGGTGTGGGAGCAATCGTCCGACGTTCATGATTTTTCGGGGTTTTTTTCGGGGGGCGCCCAGGTGCAGCTGGTGGCAAACGTCGAAGCCCTGCTCCTCAGGGAAAGCCCGGAGCCCCAATGTCTGTGGTGCTGTAGATGCGCTGCCAATGGCCGCTGAGGAGCAGCAAGATCTTTAGTGGCTGGCACTTTTGGTGTGGGAGCAATCGTCCGACGTTCGTGATTTTTCGGGGTTTTTTTTGGGGGCGCCCACGTGCAGCTGGTGGCAAACGTCAAAGCCCTGCTCCTCAGGGAAAGCCCGGAGCCCCAATGTCTGTGGTGCTGTAGATGCGCTGCCAATGGCCGCTGAGGAGCAGCAAGAGCTTGAGTGGCTGGCACTTTTGGTGTGGGAGCAATCGTCCGACGTTCGTGATTTTTCGGGGTTTTTTCGGGGGCGTCCACGTGCAGCTGGTGGCAAACGTCGAAGCCCTGCTCCTCAGGGAAAGCCCGGAGCCCCAATGTCTGTGGTGCTGTAGATGCGCTGCCAATGGCCGCTGAGGAGCAGCAAGAGCTTGAGTGGCTGGCACTTTTGGGGTGGGAGCAATCATCCGACGTTCGTTATTTTACGGGGTTTTCTTTCGGGGGGCGCCCAGGTGCAGCTGGTGGCAAACGTCGAAGCCCTGCTCCTGAGGGAAAGCCCGGAGCCCCAATGTCTGTGGTGCTGTAGATGCGCTGCCAATGGCCGCTGAGGAGCAGCAAGAGCTTGAGTGGCTGGCACTTTTGGTGTGGGAGCAATCGTCCGACGTTCGTGATTTTTCGGGGTTTTTTTTCGGGGGCGCCCAGGTGCAGCTGGTGGCAAACGTCGAAGCCCTGCTCCTCAGGGAAAGCCCGGAGCCCCAATGTCTGTGGTGCTGTAGATGCGCTGCCAATGGCCGCTGACGAGCAGCAAGAGCTTGAGTGGCTGGCACTTTTGGTGTGGGAGCAATCGTCCGACGTTCGTGATTTTTCGGGGTTTTTCGGGGGCGCCCACGGGCAGCTGGTGGCAAACGTCGAAGCCCTGCTCCTCAGGGAAAGCCCGGAGCCCCAATGTCTGTGCTGCTGTAGATGCACTGCCAATGGCCGCTGAGGAGCAGCAAGAGCTTGAGTGGCTGGCACTTTTGGTGTGGGAGCAATCGTCCGACTGTTCGTGATTTTTCGGGGTTTTTTTCGGGGGCGCCGACGTGCAGCTGGTGGCAAACGTCGAAGCCCTGCTCCTCAGGGAAAGCCCGGAGCCCCAATGTCTGTGGTGCTGTAGATGCGCTGCCAATGGCCGCTGAGGAGCAGCAAGAGCTTGAGTGGCTGGCACTTTTGGTGTGGGAGCAATCGTCCGACGTTCGTGATTTTTCGGGGTTTTTTTTTGGGGGCGCCCACGTGCAGCTGGTGGCAAACGTCGAAGCCCTGCTCCTCAGGGAAAGCCCGGAGCCCCAATGTCTGTGGTGCTGTAGATGCGCTGCCAATGGCCGCTGAGGAGCAGCAAGAGCTTGAGTGGCTGGCACTTTTGGGGTGGGAGCAATCGTCCGACGTTCGTGATTTTTCGGAGTTATTTTTCGGGGGCGCCCAGGTGCAGCTGGTGGCAAACGTTGAAGCCCTGCTCCTCAGGGAAAGCCCGGAGCCCCAATGTCTGTGGTGCTGTAGATGCGCTGCCAATGGCCGCTGCGGAGCAGCAAGAGCTTGAGTGGCTGGCACTTTTGGTGTGGGAGCAATCATCCGACGTTCGTGATTTTTTGGGGTTTTTTTCGGGGGGAACCCATGTGCAGCTGGTGGCAAACGTCGAAGCCCTGCTCCTCAGGGAAAGCCCGGAGCCCCAATGTCTGTGGTGCTGTAGATGCGCTGCCAATGGCCGCTGAGGAGCAGCAAGAGCTTGAGTGGCTGGCACTTTTGGGGTGGGAGCAATCGTCCGACGTTCGTGATTTTTCGGGGTTTTTTTTCGGGGGCGCCCACGTGCAGCTGGTGGCAAACGTCGAAGCCCTGCTCCTCAGGGAAAGCCCGGAGCCCCAATGTCTGTGGTGCTGTAGATGCGCTGCCAATGGCCGCTGAGGAGCAGCAAGAGCTTGAGTGGCTGGCACTTTTGGTCTGGGAGCAATCGTCCGACGTTCGTGATTTTTCGGGGTTTTTTTTCGGGGGCGCCCCAGGTGCAGCTGGTGGCAAACGTCGAAGCCCTGCTCCTCAGGGAAAGCCCGGAGCCCCAATGTCTGTGGTGCTGTAGATGCGCTGCCAATGGCCGCTGAGGAGCAGCAAGAGCTTGAGTGGCTGGCAGTTTTGGTGTGGGAGCAATCGTCCGACGTTCGTGATTTTTCGGGGTTTTTTTCGGGGGCGCCCACGTGCAGCTGGTGGCAAACGTCGAAGCCCTGCTCCTCAGGGAAAGCCCGGAGCCCCAATGTCTGTGGTGCTGTAGATGCGCTGCCAATGGCCGCTGAGGAGCAGCAAGAGCTTGAGTGGCTGGCACTTTTGGTGTGGGAGCAATCGTCCGACGTTCGTGATTTTTCGGGGATTTTTTTGGGGGGCGCCCACGTGCAGCTGGTGGCAAACGTTGAAGCCCTGCTCCTCAGGGAAAGCCCGGAGCCCCAATGTCTGTGGTGCTGTAGATGCGCTGCCAATGGCCGCTGAGGAGCAGCAAGAGCTTGGAGTGGCTGGCACTTTTGGTGTGGGAGCAATCGTCCGACGTTCGTGATTTTTCGGGTTTTTTTTCGGGGGGCGCCCACGTGCAGCCAGGCAACGGTCGAAGCCCTGCTCCTCAGGGAAAGCCCGGAGCCCCAATGTCTGTGGTGCTGTAGATGCGCTGCCAATGGCCGCTGAGGAGCAGCAAGAGCTTGAGTGGCTGGCACTTTTGGTGTGGGAGCAATCGTCCGACGTTCGTGATTTTTCGGGGTTTTTTTCGGCGGCGCCCACGTGCAGCTGGTGGCAAACGTCGAAGCCCTGCTCTTCAGGGAAAGCCCGGAGCCCCAATGTCTGTGGTGCTGTAGATGCGCTGCCAATGGCCGCTGAGGAGCAGCAAGAGCTTGAGTGGCTGGCACTTTTGGTGTGGGAGCAATCGTCCGACGTTCGTGATTTTTCGGGGTTTTTTTTCGGGGGGCGCCCACGTGCAGCTGGTGGCAAACGTCCGAAGCCCTGCTCCTCAGGGAAAGCCCGGAGCCCCAATGTCTGTGGTGCTGTAGATGCGCTGCCAATGGCCGCTGAGGAGCAGCAAGAGCTTGAGTGGCTGGCACTTTTGGTGTGGGAGCAATCGTCCGACGTTCGTGATTTTTCGGGGTTTTTTTCGGGGGCACCCAGGTGCAGCTGGTGGCAACGTTGAAGCCCTGCTCCTCAGGGAAAGCCCGGAGCCCCAATGTCTGTGGTGCTGTAGATGCGCTGCCAATGGCCGCTGAGGAGCAGCAAGAGCTTGAGTGGCTGGCACTTTTGGTGTGGGAGCAATCGTCCGACGTTCGTGATTTTTCGGGGTGTTTTTTCGGCGGCGCCCACGTGCAGCTGGTGGCAAACGTCGAAGCCCTGCTCTTCAGGGAAAGCCCGGAGCCCCAATGTCTGTGGTGCTGTAGATGCGCTGCCAGTGGCCGCTGAGGAGCAGCAAGAGCTTGAGTGGCTGGCACTTTTGGTGTGGGAGCAATCGTCCGACGTTCGTGATTTTTCGGGGTTTTTTTTCGGGGGTGGCCACGTGCAGCTGTTGGCAAACATCGAAGCCCTGCTCCTCAGGGAAAGCCCGGAGCCCCAATGTCTGTGGTGCTGTAGATGCGCTGCCAATGGCCGCTGAGGAGCAGCAAGAGCTTGAGTGGCTGGCACTTTTGGTGTGGGAGCAATCGTCTGACGTTGGTGATTTTTCGGGGTTTTTTTTCAGGGGGCGCCCACGTGCAGCTGGTGGCAAACGTCGAAGCCCTGCTCCTCAGGGAAAGCCCGGAGCCCCAATGTCTGTGCTGCTGTAGATGCGCTGCCAATGGCCGCTGAGGAGCAGCAAGAGCTTGAGTGGCTGGCACTTTTGGTGTGGGAGCAATCGTCCGATGTTCGTGATTTTTCGGGGTTTTTTTCGGGGGCGCCCAGGTGCAGCTGGTGGCAAACGTCGAAGCCCTGCTCCTCAGGGAAAGCCCGGAGCCCCAATGTCTGTGGTGCTGTAGATGCGCTGCCAATGGCCGCTGAGGAGCAGCAAGAGCTTGAGTGGCTGGCACTTTTGGTGTGGGAGCAATCGTCCGACGTTCGTGATTTTTCGGGGTTTTTTTTTGGGGGCGCCCACGTGCAGCTGGTGGCAAACGTCGAAGCCCTGCTCCTCAGGGAAAGCCCGGAGCCCCAATGTCTGTGGTGCTGTAGATGCGCTGCCAATGGCCGCTGAGGAGCAGCAAGAGCTTGAGTGGCTGGCACTTTTGGTGTGGGAGCAATCGTCCGACGTTCGTGATTTTTCGGGGTTTTTTTCAGGGGGCGCCAACGTGCAGCTGGTGGCAAACGTCGAAGCCCTGCTCCTCAGGGAAAGCCCGGAGCCCCAATGTCTGTGGTGCTGTAGATGCGCTGCCAATGGCCGCTGAGGAGCAGCAAGAGCTTGAGTGGCTGGCACTTTTGGTGTGGGAGCAATCGTCCGACGTTCGTGATTTTTCGGGGTTTTTTTTCAGGGGGGCCAAGTGCAGCTGGTGGCAAACGTCGAAGCCCTGCTCCTCAGGGAAAGCCCGGAGCCCCAATGTCTGCGGTGCTGTAGATGCGCTGCCAATGGCCGCTGAGGAGCAGCAAGAGCTTGAGTGGCTGGCACTTTTGGTGTGGGAGGAATCGTCCGACGTTCGTGATTTTTCGGGGTTTTTTTTCGGGGGCGCCCACGTGGAGCTGGTGACAAACGTGCTATCCCTGCTCTTCAGGGAAAGCCCGGAGCCCCAATGTCTGTGGTGCTGTAGATGCGCTGCCAATGGCCGCTGAGGAGCAGCAAGAGCTTGAGTGGCTGGCACTTTTGGTGTGGGAGCAATCGTCCGACGTTCATGATTTTTCGGGGTTTTTTTCGGGGGGCGCCCAGGTGCAGCTGGTGGCAAACGTCGAAGCCCTGCTCCTCAGGGAAAGCCCGGAGCCCCAATGTCTGTGGTGCTGTAGATGCGCTGCCAATGGCCGCTGAGGAGCAGCAAGATCTTTAGTGGCTGGCACTTTTGGTGTGGGAGCAATCGTCCGACGTTCGTGATTTTTCGGGGTTTTTTTTGGGGGGCGCCCACGTGCAGCTGGTGGCAAACGTCAAAGCCCTGCTCCTCAGGGAAAGCCCGGAGCCCCAATGTCTGTGGTGCTGTAGATGCGCTGCCAATGGCCGCTGAGGAGCAGCAAGAGCTTGAGTGGCTGGCACTTTTGGTGTGGGAGCAATCGTCCGACGTTCGTGATTTTTCGGGGTTTTTTTCTAGGGGCGTCCACGTGCAGCTGGTGGCAAACGTCGAAGCCCTGCTCCTCAGGGAAAGCCCGGAGCCCCAATGTCTGTGGTGCTGTAGATGCGCTGCCAATGGCCGCTGAGGAGCAGCAAGAGCTTGAGTGGCTGGCACTTTTGGTGTGGGAGCAATCGTCCGACGTTGGTGATTTTTCGGGGATTTTTTTCGGGGGGCGCCCATGTGCAGCTGGTGGCAAACGTCGAAGCCCTGCTCCTCAGGGAAAGCCCGGAGCCCCAATGTCTGTGGTGCTGTAGATGCGCTGCCAATGGCCGCTGAGGAGCAGCAAGAGCTTGAGTGGCTGGCACTTTTGGTGTGGGAGCAATCGTCCGACGTTCGTGATTTTTCGGGGTTTTTCGCGGGGGGCGCCCACGTGCAGCTGGTGGCAAACGTCGAAGCCCTGCTCCTCAGGGAAAGCCCGGAGCCCCAATGTCTGTGGTGCTGTAGATGCGCTGCCAATGGCCGCTGAGGAGCAGCAAGAGCTTGAGTGGCTGGCACTTTTGGTGTGGGAGCAATCGTCCGACGTTCGTGATTTTTCGGCGTTTTTTTCGGGGGGGCGCCCAGGTGCAGCTGGTGGCAAACGTCGAAGCCCTGCTCCTCAGGGAAAGCCCGGAGCCCCAATGTCTGTGGTGCTGTAGATGCGCTGCCAATGGCCGCTGAGGAGCAGCAAGAGCTTGAGTGGCTGGCACTTTTGGTGTGGGAGCAATCGTCCGACGTTCGTGATTTTTCGGGGTTATTTTTCGGGGGCGCCCACGTGCAGCTGGTGGCAAACGTTGAAGCCCTGCTCCTCAGGGAAAGCCCGGAGCCCCAATGTCTGTGGTGCTGTAGATGCGCTGCCAATGGCCGCTGAGGAGCAGCAAGAGCTTGAGTGGCTGGCACTTTTGGTGTGGGAGCAATCGTCCGACGTTCGTGATTTTTCGGGCTTTTTTTCGGGGGCGCCCAGGTGCAGCTGGTGGCAAACGTCGAAGCCCTGCTCCTCAGGGAAAGCCCGGAGCCCCAATGTCTGTGGTGCTGTAGATGCGCTGCCAATGGCCGCTGAGGAGCAGCAAGAGCTTGAGTGGCTGGCACTTTTGGTGTGGGAGCAATCGTCCGACGTTCGTGATTTTTCGGGGTGTTTTTTCGGCGGCGCCCACGTGCAGCTGGTGGCAAACGTCGAAGCCCTGCTCCTCAGGGAAAGCCCGGAGCCCCAATGTCTGTGGTGCTGTAGATGCGCTGCCAATGGCCGCTGAGGAGCAGCAAGAGCTTGAGTGGCTGGCACTTTTGGTGTGGGAGCAATCGTCCGACGTTGGTGATTTTTCGGGGTTTTTTTTCGGGGGGCGCCCACGTGCAGCTGGTGGCAAACGTCGAAGCCCTGCTCCTCAGGGAAAGCCCGGAGCCCCAGTGTCTGTGGTGCTGTAGATGCGCTGCCAGTGGCCGCTGAGGAGCAGCAAGAGCTTGAGTGGCTGGCACTTTTGGTGTGGGAGCAATCGTCCGACGTTCGTGATTTTTCGGGGTTTTTTTCGGGGGGCGCCCACGTGCAGCTGGTGGCAAACGTCGAAGCCCTGCTCCACAGGGAAAGCCCGGAGCCCCAATGTCTGTGGTGCTGTAGATGCGCTGCCAATGGCCGCTGAGGAGCAGCAAGAGCTTGAGTGGCTGGCACTTTGGTGTGGGAGCAATCGTCCGACGTTCGTGATTTTTCGGGGTTTTTTTTCGGGGGGCGCCCACGTGCAGCTGGTGGCAAACGTGGATGCCCTGCTCCTCAGGGAAAGCCCGGAGCCCCAGTGTCTGTGGTGCTGTAGATGCGCTGCCAATGGCCGCTGAGGAGCAGCAAGAGCTTGAGTGGCTGGCACTTTTGGTGTGGGAGCAATCATCCGACGTTCGTGATTTTTCGGGGTTTTTTTTCGGGGGCGCCCACGTGCAGCTGGTGGCAAACGTCGAAGCCCTGCTCCTCAGGGAAAGCCCGGAGCCCCAATGTCTGTGGTGCTGTAGATGCGCTGCCAATGGCCGCTGAGGAGCAGCAAGAGCTTGAGTGGCTGGCACTTTTGGTGTGGGAGCAATCATCCGACGTTCGTGATTTTTTCGGGGATTTTTTTCGGGGGTGGCCACGTGCAGCTGGTGGCAACGCCGAAGCCCTTGCTCCTCAGGGAAAGCCCGGAGCCCCAGTGTCTGTGGTGCTGTAGATGCGCTGCCAATGGCCGCTGAGGAGCAGCAAGAGCTTGAGTGGCTGGCACTTTTGGTGTGGGAGCAATCGTCCGACGTTCTTGATTTTTCATGGTTTTTTTCCGGGGGCGCCCACGTGCAGCTGGTGGCAAACGTGGAAGCCCTGCTCCTCAGGGAAAGCCCGGAGCCCCAATGTCTGTGGTGCTGTAGATGCGCTGCCAATGGCCGCTGAGGAGCAGCAAGAGCTTGAGTGGCTGGCACTTTTGGTGTGGGAGCAATCGTCCGACGTTCGTGATTTTTCGGGGTTTTTTTCGGGGGCGCCCACGTGCAGCTGGTGGCAAACGTCGAAGCCCTGCTCCTCAGGGAAAGCCCGGAGCCCCAATGTCTGTGGTGCTGTAGATGCGCCTGCCAATGGCCGCTGAGGAGCAGCAAGAGCTTGAGTGGCTGGCACTTTTGGTGTGGGAGCAATCGTCCGACGTTCGTGATTTTTGGGGTTTTTTTTCGGGGGGCGCCGACGTGCAGCTGGTGGCAAACGTCGAAGCCCTGCTCCTCAGGGAAAGCCCGGAGCCCCAATGTCTGTGGTGCTGTAGATGCGCTGCCAATGGCCGCTGAGGAGCAGCAAGAGCTTGAGTGGCTGGCACTTTTGGTGTGGGAGCAATCGTCCGACGTTCGTGATTTTTCGTGGTTTTTTTTCGGGGGCGCCCACGTGCAGCTGGTGGCAAACGTGGAAGCCCTGCTCCTCAGGGAAAGCCCGGAGCCCCAATGTCTGTGGTGCTGTAGATGCGCTGCCAATGGCCGCTGAGGAGCAGCAAGAGCTTGAGTGGCTGGCACTTTTGGTGTGGGAGCAATCGTCCGACGTTCGTGATTTTTTCGGGTTTTTTCGGGGGCGCCCACGTGCAGCTGGTGGCAAACGTCGAAGCCCTGCTCCTCAGGGAAAGCCCGGAGCCCCAATGTCTGTGGTGCTGTAGATGCGCTGCCAATGGCCGCTGAGGAGCAGCAAGAGCTTGAGTGGCTGGCACTTTTGGTGTGGGAGCAATCGTCCGACGTTTGTGATTTTTCGGGTTTTTTTTTCGGGGGCGCCCACGTGCAGCTGGTGGCAAACGTCGAAGCCCTGCTCCTCAGGGAAAGCCCGGAGCCCCAATGTCTGTGGTGCTGTAGATGCGCTGCCAATGGCCGCTGAGGAGCAGCAAGAGCTTGAGTGGCTGGCACTTTTGGTGTGGGAGCAATCGTCTGACGTTCGTGATTTTTCGGGGTTTTTTTTTGGGGGGCGCCCACGTGCAGCTGGTGGCAAACGTCGAAGCCCTGCTCCTCAGGGAAAGCCCGGAGCCCCAATGTCTGTGGTGCTGTAGATGCGCTGCCAATGGCCGCTGAGGAGCAGCAAGAGCTTGAGTGGCTGGCACTTTTGGTGTGGGAGCAATCGTCCCACGTTCGTGATTTTTTGGGTTTTTTTTCGGGGGGCGCCGACGTGCAGCTGGTGGCAAACGTCGAAGCCCTGCTCCTCAGGGAAAGCCCGGAGCCCCAATGTCTGTGGTGCTGTAGATGCGCTGCCAATGGCCGCTGAGGAGCAGCAAGAGCTTGAGTGGCTGGCACTTTTGGTGTGGGAGCAATCGTCCGACGTTCGTGATTTTTCGTGGTGTTTTTTTCGGGGGCGCCCAGGTGGCAGCTGGTGGCAAACGTCGAAGCCCTGCTCCTCAGGGAAAGCCCGGAGCCCCAATGTCTGTGGTGCTGTAGACGCGCTGCCAATGGCCGCTGAGGAGCAGCAAGAGCTTGAGTGGCTGGCACTTTTGGTGTGGGAGCAATCGTCCGACGTTCGTGTGATTTTTCGGGGTTTTTTTTTTCGGGGGGGGCGCCCACGTGCAGCTGGTAAAACGTCGAAGCCTCTGCTCCTCAGGGAAAGCCTGAGCCCCAATGTCTGTGGTGCTGTAGATGCGCTGCGTCGGCCGCTGAGGAGACAGCAAGAGCTTGAGTGGCTGCGCACTTTTGGTGTGGGAGCAACCGTCCGACTGTTCGTGATTTTTCGTGGTTTTTTTTCGGGGGAGCCCCGGTGCAGCTGGTGGCAAACGTCGAAGCCCTGCTCCTCAGGGAAAGCTTCCGGAGCCCCAATGTCTCCAGTGGTGCTGTAGATGCGTTGCCAATGGCCGCTGGAGGAGCAGCAAGAGCTTGAGTGGCTGGCACTTTTGGGGTGGGAGCAATCGTCCGACGTTCGTGATTTTTCGGGGTTTTTTCGGGGGCGCCACGTGCAGCTGGTGGCAAACGTCGAAGCCCTGCTCCTCAGGGAAAGCCCGGAGCCCCAATGTCTGTGCTGAAGCTGGATGCGCTGCCAATGGCCGCTGAGGAGGAGCAAGAGCTTGAGTGGCTGGCACTTTTGGTGTGGGAGCAATGCTGTCTGACGTTCGTGATTTTTTGGGGTTTTTTTTCGGGGGGGCGCCCACGCAAGTTGGTGGCAAACGTCGAAGCCCTGCTCCTCAGGGAAAGCCCGGAGCTCCCAATGTCTGTGCTGCTGTAGATGCGCTGCCAATGGCCGCTGAGGAGCAGCAAGAGCTTGAGTGGCTGTGCACTTTTGGTGGTGGAAGTGCCAATCGTCCGACGTTCGTGATTTTTCGGGGTTTTTTTTCGGGGGCGCCACGTGCAGCTGGTGGCAACGTCGAAGCCCTGCTCCTCACAGGGAAAGCCCGGAGCCCCAATGTCTGTGGTGCTGTAGATGCGCTGCCAATGGCCGCTGAGGAGCAGCAAGAGCTTGAGTGGCTGGCACTTTTGGTGTGGGAGCCAATCTGTCCAGGACGTTCGGCAGGATTTTCTCGTGGTTTTTTCGGGGGGGCGCCCAGGGTGCAGCTGGTGGCAAACGTCGAAGCTTCTCCTGCTCCTCAGGGAAAGTTTCTCCGGAGCCCCAATGTCTGTGGTGCTGTAGATGCGCTGCCACCATGGCCGCTGAGTGAGCAGCAAGAGCTTGGAGTGGCTGGCACTTTTGGTGTGGGAGCAATCGTCCGACGTTCGTGATTTTTCGGGGTTTTTTTCTAGGGGCGCCCACGTGAGCTGGTGTGTGACGTCGAAGCCCTGCTCCTCAGGGAAAGCCCGGAGCCCCAGTGTCTGTGGTGCTGTAGATGCGCTGCCAATACCCACTGAGGAGCAGCAAGAGCTTGAGTGGCTGGGCACTTTGGTGTGGGAGCAATCGCCGTCCGACGTTCTCGTGATTTTTCGGGTTTTTTTTCGGGGTGCGCCCCACGTGCAGCTGGTGGCAAATGTCGAAGCTTCTCTGCTCCTCAGGGAAAGCCCGGAGCCCCAATGTCTGTGGGTGCTGTAGATGCGCTGCGTCAATGGCCGCTGAGGAGCAGCAAGAGCTTGAGTGGCTGGCACTTTTTGGTGTGGGAGCAATCGTCCGACGTTCGTGATTTTTCGGGGTTTTCTCGGGGGCGCAGTTTCAGGTGCAGCTGGTGGCAAACGTCGTAAGCCCTTGCTCCTCAGGGGAAAGCCCGGAGCCCCTAATGTCTGTGGTGCTGTAGATGCGCTGCCAATGGCCGCTGAGGGAGCAGCAAGAGCTTGAGTGGCTGGCACTTTTGGTGTGGGAGCAATCGTCCGACGTTCGTGATTTTTCGGGTTTTTATTGGGGCGCCCGCGATGTGCAGCTGGTGGCAACGTCGAAGCCCTGCTCCTCAGGGAAAGCCCGAGCCCCAATGTCTGTGGTGCTGTAGATGCGCATGCCAATGGCTGCTGAGGAGCAGCAAGAGCTTGAGTGGCTGGCACTTTTGGTGTGGGAGCAATCGGTCCGACGTTCGTGATTTTTCGGGGGTTTTTTTTTCGGGGGCGCCTGCAGCCGTGCAGCTGGGTGGCAACGTCGGAAGCCCTGCTCCTCAGGGAAAGCCCGGAGCCCCAATCGTCTGTGGGTGCTGTAGATGCGCTGCCAATGGCTTCGCTGAGGAGCAGCAAGAGCTTGAGTGGCTGGCACTTTTTGGTGTGGGAGCAATCGTCCGACGTTCGTGATTTTTCGCCGGTTTTTTCGGGGGGGCGCCCATGTGCAGCTGGTGGGCAAAACGCCGAAGCCCTGCTCCTCAGGGAAAGCCCGGAGCCCCAGTGTCTGTGGGTGCTGTAGATGCGCTGCCAATGGCCGCTGAGGAGCAGCAAGAGCTTGAGTGGCTGGCACTTTTGGTGTGGGAGCAATCGTCCGACGTTCGGTGATTTTTCGGGGTTTTTTCGGGGGGGCGCCCACGTGCAGACGGGTGGCAAACGTCGAAGCCCTGCTCCTCCTCAGGGAAAGCCCGGAGCCCCAATGTCTGTGGTGCATGTAGATGCGCTGCCAATGGCCGCTGAGGGAGCAGCAAGAGCTTGAGTGGCTGGCACTTTTGTGTGTGGGAGCAATCGTCCGACGTTCGTGATTTTTCGGGGTTTTTTTTCGGGGGCGCCCACGTGCAGCTGGTGGCAACGTCGAAGCTCCTGCTCCTCAGGGAAAGCCCGGAGCCCCAATGTCTGTGGTGCTGTAGATGCGCTGCCAATGACCGCTGAGGAGCAGCAAGAGCTTGGAGTGGCTGGCACTTTTGGGGTGGGGAGCAATCGTCCGACGTTCGTGATTTTTCGGGGTTTTTTTTCGGGGCGCCCACGTGAGCTGGTAAGGCAGACGGGCGCGAAGCCCTGCTCCTCAGGGAAAGCCCGGAGCCCCAGTGTCTGTGGTGCTGTAGGATGCGCCAAGCCAATACCCACTGAGGAGCAGCAAGAGCTTGAGTGGCTGGCAACTTTTGGTGTGGGAGCAATCTGTCCGACGTTCACAGTGATTTTTCGGCTTTTTTTTTTCGGGGTGCGCCCACGTGCAGCTGGTGGCAAATGTCGAAGCCCTGCTCCTCAGGGAAGCCCGGAGCCCCAAATGTCTGTGGTGCTGTAGATGCGCTGCCAATGGCCGCCGCTGAGGAGCAGCAAGAGCTTGGAGTGGGCTGGCACTTTTGGTGTGGGAGCAATCGTCCCGACGTTCGTGATTTTTCGGGGTTTTCTCGGGGGGCGCCCAGGTGCAGCTGGTGGCAAATCGTGGCGGAAGCCCTGCTCCTCAGGGAAAGCCCCGGAGCCCCAATGTCTGTGGTGGTGGCTGTAGATGCGTGCTGCCACAATGGCCGCTGAGGAGCAGCAAGAGCTTGAGTGGCTGGCACTTTTGGTGTGGGAGCAATCGTCCGACGTTGCCTGTGATTTTTCGGGTTTTTTTGGGGGGCGCCCATGTGCAGCTGGTGGCAAACGTCGAAGCCCTGCTCCTCAGGGAAAGTTTCCGCGGAGCCCCAATGTCTGTGGTGCTGTAGATGCGTTGCCAATGGCTGCTGAGGAGCAGCAAGAGCTTGAGTGGCTGGCACTTTTGGTGTGGGAGCAATCGTCCGACGTTCGTGATTTTTCGGGGTTTTTTTTTCCGGGGGCGCCCACGTGCAGCTGGTGGCAAACGCCGAAGCCCTGCTCCCTCAGGGAAAGCCCGGAGCCCCAATGTCTGTGGTGCATGTAGATGCGCTTGCCAATGGCCGCTGAGGAGCAGCAAGAGCTTGAGTGGCTGGCACTTTTGGTGTGGGGAGCAACCGTCCGACGCGTTCGTGATTTTTTCGGGGTTTTTTCGGGGGCGCCCATGTGCAAAGCTGGTGGCAAACGTCGAAGCTCCTGCTCCTCAGGGAAAGCCCGGAGCCCCAGTGTCTGTGGTGCTGTAGATGCGTGCTGCCAATGGCTGCCGCTGAGGAGCAGCAAGAGCTTGAGTGGCTGGCACTTTTGGTGTGGGAGCAATCGGTCCGACGTTCGTGATTTTTCGGGGTTTTTTTTTCGGGGGGCGCCCACGTGCAGCGGGTGGCAAACGTCGGAAGCCCTGCTCCTCAGGGAAAAGCCCGGAGCCCCAAATGTCTGTGGTGCTGTAGGGATGCGCTGCCAATGGCCGCTGAGGAGCAGCAAGAGCTTAAGTGGCTGGCACTTTTGGTGTGGGAGCAATTGTCCGACGTTTGTGATTTTTTCGGGGATTTTTTTCGGGGGCGCCCACGTGCAGCTGGTGGCAAATCGTCGAAGCCCTCCCCTGCTCCTCAGGGAAAGCTCCGGAGCCCCAATGTCTGTGGTGCTGTAGATGCGCTGCCAATGGCCGCTGAGGAGCAGCAAAGAGCTTGGAGTGGCTGGCACTTTTGGTGTGGGAGCAATCGTCCGACGTTGGTGATTTTTCGGGCTTTCGGGGGCGCCCAGGTGCAGCTGGTGGCAAACGTCGAAGCCCTGCTCCTCAGGGGAAAGCCCGGAGCCCCAATGTCTGTGTGGTGCTGTAGATGCGCTGCCACGATGGCCGCTGAGGAGCAAGGCAAGAGCTTGGAGTGGCTGGCACTTTTGGTGTGGGAGCAATCGTCCCGACGTCATCGTGTGTGGATTTTTCGTGGTTTTTTTTTTGGGGGCGCCCACGTGCAGCTGGTGGCAAACGTCGAAGCTTCTCCTGCTCCTCAGGGAAAGTCCGGAGCCCCAATGTCTGTGATATTGTAGATGCGCTGCCAATGGCACGCTGAGGAGCAGCAAGAGCTTTTTGAGTGGCTGGCACTTTTGGTGTGGGAGCAATCGTCCGACGTTCGTGATTTTTCTTCGGGGTTTTTTTTCGGGGGCGCCCAGGTGCAGCTGGTGGCAAACGTTCGAAGCTCCTGCTCCTCAGGGAAAGCCCGGAGCCCCAATGTCTGTGGTGCTGTAGATGCGCTGCCAATGGCCGCTGAGGAGCAGCAAGAGCTTGAGTGGCTGGCACTTTTTGGTGTGGGGAGCAATCGTCCGGTAGACGTTCTGTGATTTTTCGGGGTTTTTTTCGGGGGCGCCCACGTGCAGCTGGGGTGGCAACGCTCGAAGCTCCTGCTCCTCAGGGAAAGCCCGGAGCCCCAATGTCTGTGGTGCTGTAGATGCGCTGCCAATGGCTCGCTGGAGGGAGCAGCAAGATGCCTTGAGTGGCTGGCACTTTTGGTGTGGGAGCAACCGTCCAGAATGCGTTCGTGTGATTTTTCGGGGTTTTTTTTCGGGGGCGCCCAGGTGCAGCTGGTGGCAAACGCCGAAGCCCTGCTCCTCAGGGAAAGCCCGGGAGCCCCCAACACTGTCCTTGTGGTGCTGGTAGATGCGCTGCCAATGGCCGCTGAGGAGCAGCAAGAGCTTGAGTGGCTGGCACTTTTGGTGTGGGAGCAATCGTCCGACGTTCGTGATTTTTCGGGGTTTTTTTCGGGGGGCGCCCAGGGTGCAAGCTGGTGGCAAACGTCGAAGCCCCTGCTCCTCAGGAAAGCCCGGAGCCCCAGTGTCTGTGGTGCTGTAGATGCGCTGCCAATGGCCGCTGAGGAGCAGCAAGAGCTTGAGTGGCTGGGTGCACTTTTGGTGTGGGAGCAATCGGTCCGACGTTCGTGATTTTTCGGGGTTTTTTTTTCGGGGGGCGCCGATGTGCAGCTGGTGGCAAACGTCGAAGCCCTGCTCCTCAGGGGAAAGCCCGGAGACCCAATGTCTGTGGTGCTGTAGATGCGCTTGCCAATGGCTGCTGAGGAGCAGCAAGAGCTTGAGTGGCTGGCACTTTTGGTGTGGGAGCAATCGTCCGACGTTCGTGATTTTTCGGGTTTTTTTCGGGGGCGGCCCACGTGCAGCTGGTGGCAAACGTCGAAGCCCTGCTCCTCAGGGAAAGCCCGGAGCCCCAATGTCTGTGCTGCTGTAGATGCGCTTGCCAATGGCCGCTGAGGAGCAGCAAGAGCTTGAGTGGCTGGCACTTTTGGTGTGGGAGCAATCGTCCGACGTTCGTGATTTTTCGGGTTTTTTCAGGGGGCGCCCACGTGCAGCTGGTGGCAAACGTCGAAGCCTCTGCTCCTCAGGGAAAGCCCGGAGCCCCAATGTCTGTGGAAAGCTGTGGAGGCATGGCTGCCAATGGCCGCTGAGGAGCAGCAAGAGCTCTGAGTGGCTGGCACTTTTGGTGTGGGAGCAATCGTCCGACGTTCGTGATTTTTCATGGTTTTTTTCGGGGGCGCCCACGTGCAGCAGGTGGCAACGTTCGAAGCCCTGCTCCTCAGGGAAAGTCCCGGAGCCCCAATGTCTGTGGTGCTGTAGATGCGCTGCCAATGGCCGCTGAGGAGCAGCAAGAGCTTGGAGTGGCTGGCACTTTTGGTGTGGGAGCAATCGTCCGACGTTCGTGATTTTTCATGCCGTTTTTTTTCGGGGGCGCCCAGGTGCAGCTGGTGGCAAACGTCGAAGCCCTGCTCCCTCAGGGAAAGCCCGGAGCCCCAATGTCTGTGGTGCTGTAGATGCCGCTGCCAACGGCCGCTGAGGAGCAGCAAGAGCTTGAGTGGCTGGGCACTTTTGGTGTGGGAGCAATCGTCCGACGTTCGTGATTTTTCGGGGTTTTTTTTTCGGGGGGCGCCCAGGTGCAGCTGGTGGCAAATCACGTCGGAAGCCCCTGCTCCTCAGGGGAAAGCGCCGGAGCCCCAATGTCTGTGGTGCTGTAGATGCGCTGCCAATGGCTTCGCTGAGGGAGCAGGCAAGAGCTTGAGTGGCTGGCACTTTTGGTGTGGGAGCAATTCCGGTCCGACGTTCGTGATTTTTCGGGGTTTTTTTCGGGGGACGCCCACGTGCAGCTGGTGGCAAAACGTCGAAGCCCTGCTCCTCAGGGAAAGCCCGGGAGCCCCAATGTCTGTGGTGCTGTAGATGCGCTGCCAATGGCCGCTGAGGAGCAGCAAGAGCTTGAGTGGCTGGCACTTTTGGTGTGGGAGCAATCGTCCGACGTTCGTGATTTTTCGGGGGTTTTTTTTCGGGGGCGCCCACTGTGCAGCTGGTGGCAAACGTCGAAGCCCTGCTCCTCAGGGAAAGCCCGGAGCCCCAATGTCTGTGATATTGTAGATGCGCTGCCAATGGCTGCTGAGGAGCAGCAAGAGCTTGAGTGGCTGGCACTTTTGGTGTGGGAGCAATCCGTCCGACGTTCGTGATTTTTCGGGGTTTTTTTTCGGGGGGCGCTCCAGCGTGCAGCTGGTGGCAAACGTCGAAGCCCTACTCCTCAGGGAAAGCCCGGAGCCCCACATGGTTCTGTGGTGCTGTAGATGCGCTGCCAATGGCCGCTGAGGAGCAGCAAGAGCTTGAGTGGCTGGCGCTTTTGGTGTGGGAGCAACCGTCCGACGTTCGTGATATTTCGGGGTTTTTTTTCTGGGGCGCCCACGTGGCAGCTGGTGGCAAAACGCCGAAGCCCCTGCTCCTCAGGGAAAGCCCGGCTGAGCCCCAGTGTCTGTGGTGCTGTAGATGCGCTGCCAATGGCCGCTGAGGAGCAGCAAGAGCTTGAGTGGCTGGCACTTTGGTGTGGAGAGCATCATCGTCCGGACGTTCGGGTCATTTTTCGGGTTTTTTTTTCGGGGGGCGCCGGGATGTGCAGCTTGTGGCAAACGTCGGAAGCCCTGCTCCTCAGGGAAAGCCCGGAGCCCCAAATGTCTGTGGTGCTGTAGATGCGCTGCCAATGGCTGCTGAGGAGCAGCAAGAGCTTGAGTGGCTGCCGGCACTTTTGGTGTGGGAGCAATCGTCCGACGTTCGTGATTTTTCGGGGTTTTTTTCGGGGGCGCCACGTGCAGTTGGTGGCAACGCCGAAGCCCTGCTCCTCAGGGAAAGCCCGGAGCCCCAATGTCTGTGCTGTTGTAGATGCGCTGCCAATGGCCGCTGAGGAGCAGCAAGAGCTTCTTGAGTGGCTGGCACTTTTGGTGTGGGAGCAATCCGTCCGACGTTCGTGATTTTTCGGGGTTTTTTCGGGGGGCGCCGATGTGCAGCTGGTGGCAAACGTCGAAGCCCTGCTCCTCAGGGAAAGCCCTGAGCCCCAATGTCTGTGGTGCTGTAGATGCGCTGCCAATGGCCGCTGAGGAGCAGCAAGCAGCTTGAGTGGCTGGCACTTTTGGTGTGGGAGCAATCGTCCGACGTTCGTGATTTTTCATGGTTTTTTTTTCGGGGGCGCCCCAGGTGCAGCAGGTGGCAAACGTCGAAGCCCTGCTCCTCAGGGAAAGTTTCTCCGGAGCCCCAATGTCTGTGGTGCTGTAGATGTGCGCTGCCAATGGCCGCTGAGGGAGCAGGCAAGAGCTTGGAGTGGGCTGGCACTTTTGGTGTGGGAGCAATCGTCCGACGTTCGTGATTTTTCGGGGGTTTTTTTGGGGGGCGCCCACGTGCAGCTGGTGGCAAACGTCGAAGCCCTGCCTCCTCAGGGAAAGCCCGGAGCCCCAATGTCTGTGGTGGTGCTGTAGATGCGTTGCCAATGGCTGCTGAGGAGCAGCAAGAGCTTGAGTGGGCTGGCACTTTTGGTGTGGGAGCAATCGTCCGACGTTCAGTGATTTTTCGGGGTTTTTCGGGGGCGCCGACGTGCAGCTGGTGGCAAAACGTCGAAGTCCCTGCTCCTCAGGGAAAGCCCGGGAGCCCCAATGTCTGTGGTGCTGTAGATGCGCTTGCCAATGGCCGCTGGAGGAGCAGCAAGAGCTTGAGTGGCTGGCACTTTTGGTGTGGGAGCAATTGTCCGACGTTTGTGATTTTTCGGGATTTTTTTCGGGGGCGCCCACGTGCAGCTGGTGGCAAACGTCGAAGCCTCCTGCTCCTCAGGGAAAGCTCCGGAGCCCCAATGTCTGTGGTGCTGTAGATGCGCTGCCAATGGCCGCTGAGGGAGCAGGCAAGAGCTTGAGTGGCTGGCACTTTTGGTGTGGGAGCAATCGTCCGACGTTCGTGATTTTTCATGGTTTTTTTCGGG
>CM048588.1:1505000-1507500 GCA_026413225.1 Otis tarda
CCTTCCCCCCGCCGGCCGTCCGGCCGAGCCCGCTCGGGCGCGGGAGGGAGGAAGAAGCGGCTGAGCGGCGGCGACGGGTGCCGCCGCGGCGCGGCGACGAGAGAGGAGGGCCCGGCCCCCGGTCGGGGAGGGCGGCTCCCCCGACCCTCCTTTCCACCCCCACCCCCGCACCGTGGCGGGGCTGCCGCGGAGCAGCCTCGCCGCGGCCGGCCCGCCGGCCGGCCGCGCAGGGCAAAGGCCTCTCCGGGCGTTCCGGTCGGGCGCGCGCGGCGCCGTTGCGGCTCGGCGGCGGCGGCCGCCGTCCCCCTCTCCCCGCCGCCCTCCCCGCTCCCCTCCGGGGGAGGTCGGGGTGGGGAGAGCGCGGGGGCCGGGGACGGCTCTGCCGCCGCCGCCGCCGCCGCTTTCGGTGGGCGAGGCTCCGCCGGGTCGCGTCCCCGCGCGCCAGCGGGGCGGCCCGAGCCACGGCACTCCTCCCGGGCGCAGCGCCGGGCTACTGAGGGAAACCCCGGGCCCCGGGCAAGGAGGACGAGGCTGTGGCGGCGGATGTCGGGCGCGCCCCCGCGGGCGGACGCTCCCCCCGAGGAGGCAGGGGGGGAGGCACCCCCGCGGGGCCTTCGGGTCGTTTCCCTCGCCCCAGGGCCAGGTACCTAGCGTCCGCGCTTCGGCGGCCCTCCCTCGGCCAGCGCCCCGGGGGCGAAGGCCGGCGGAGCCGGGCGGCGGTTTAAAGACTCGGGCGGCTCGGCACCAAGCCCCGCGGCGGGGGCGGCCGGCCGGCGGCAGTGCCTCGAGGGGGCGGGAGTTTCTCCCGGAAGACCCCCCTGGGGCGGCCGCCGGCCGCGCCGCTCGCCCCGCGGGGCGAGCCGCGCCGGGGAGGGGCCGCGCTGCCCCCCCCTCTCCGCGTTCCGGTCTCGGCGGAGAGACCCGCGGCGTCGGTCGGCGGCGGCCGACCCGCCTGCCTCGAAAACGGGCGACCGCCCGCCCTCGGCCGGGAGCGCGGGCTCTCCGGCGCGGGCGGGGGGCGGCGAGTTCCCCGCGGCGGGGGGCTCGCCGGGGCGGCTCCCGGGCCGCCGCGCCTCCTTCCGTCAGGGACGCCGCGCTGCGACGCTCCGCTCCCTTTTTCCCTGCCCCGGCGAGCCCTCGGCGGTCCCCCGCCGCCGGCCGCCGGCGGGCGGCTGCCCGGCCGGGCGGCGGCGTCGCCGCTCGGCTTTGTCGGTCGGCCGGAGGGCGCCCGCCGCCGGCCGCGGCCGTCCCGTCCCGGGCCCCGCCCGTCGTTTCCGCGTCGCCCTTCCCGGCCGTCCCGCGGCTTGGGCGGGCGGCGGGCGCGGGGGCGTCCCAGTCCCGGTCTCCGCGTGGAAACGGGGAGGGCGGGCGGCGCCCCCGGCGTTGCCGCCGTCCGCCTTCCGCCGGGCGCGTGCCCGCGGAAGGGGGCCGAGGCGAGAAGCGGCGGCGGCGGTTTCGCGGGAGGGCAGCCGCTCCGGTGCGGCGGTGGGCGTCGTCCGGCGGGCCGCGGGCGGCGCGCCGCCGGCTCGGGCTCCGGTGGTCGCCGCCTCTCCGGCGCGGCGGCGGCGGCGGAGCCGCCGAGGTGTGTCGGCGGGGCGAGCCGGGGAAAAGGGAGTCGGACGTGTCGGCAGCGCGGGGTTGCCGGAGGCGCGTGCGGGGCCGGCGGGGCGCCCCGTGTCGCGGCGAGGCAGGCGGGCGGTGCCGCCGGGCGTGCGCCGCCGCGGCCCTCCGCGCGGGGGGCCGGGACGAGCCCGGGCGCCTGGGCCGCCTCCGAAGCGTGCAAGGCGCTTTCCTCTCTCCGACCCTCTCCGCGGGAGGGGAGGTCGGTCGGAGCGCGGGCTCCCTTTCCACCCCCGGCCCTTGCCGCTCGGAGTTCTTTTTTTTTTTAAACCCCTCTCCGTCGTGTGCTCGTACGGTCAGTCGAGGGCGGCGGCCCTCGTCCGTCTCGCCCCCGCTTCCCCGCGGCGCCGGGCCGAGGCCACCCCCTCCCACCTCCGCGCGGGCGGTGGTGGCGGGGGCCCCGGCCGGTCGTCCGCCGGGCTGGCGGGGCGGGGCGGCGGGGGCCGCCCTCAGAGAAGGGGCCGCTCCTGGCGAGCGTTCCCGGCCCCTCCGCGCGCGCGGGGCGGTGCCGAAAGTCAGACAACTCTTAGCGGTGGATCACTCGGCTCGTGCGTCGATGAAGAACGCAGCTAGCTGCGAGAATTAATGTGAATTGCAGGACACATTGATCATCGACACTTCGAACGCACTTGCGGCCCCGGGTTCCTCCCGGGGCTACGCCTGTCTGAGCGTCGCTTGACGATCAATCGCCGGCTCGGGCGGCCGCCCTCGCTCCTCTCGCGGGGTCGGGAGGGCGGCGTCCGCGGCCGGCGCGGCTGGGAGTGCCTCGCAGGCCCGTGCCGCGGCCCCGGGCCCGGGGAAGAGCCTTTCCCCGCGTCCCGTCGGCCGCGAAGGGCCTTCGTCCCCCTAAATCGAGACTCGGGGAGCGCTCCGAAGCTCC
>CM048588.1:1515000-1522500 GCA_026413225.1 Otis tarda
GCCGGGCCCCGGGCACCCGGCTCCCCTCAACGGGTCGGGGCGCCCGGACGCCGCTCGCCCGGGGACGGCTTCGACGGGGAGCCGAGGCGAGCCGAGCCCCACGGGGGTGGGGGCCGGGCCTCGGCGGGGCCCACGGCGCAGGCTGGAAACAGAGAAGGCGGCGTCAGCGAGTCCTTTCCGTTTCTCTTGCGCACACGCGCGCCACCCGCCCGGGGCCCGGAAGGACGGGAGGGGAGCGCGGGCCGTAAGCCGGGCGGTCCTGCCGCACCGCCACGTCGCTCCCCGCGGCCTGTCCCCCCCGAGAAGGCCGCTCGGCGGTCCGGCGGGCCTCCGAGCACGGTCGCTCGGCCGCCGGACCAGAGGGTCGCCTCCCGCCACCCCCACGTCCCCTCGCCCCGGCCCGGCCCGGTCGGCTGGTACTCACCGCTCCGGGGCGTCCCGCTGGCGACGGAGCGGGCGACGGCCCTCGGTGACAAGCGCGGCCCTGCCCGCCGGAGGCCCCGAGCCGGGGCCCTGCCCGCCCGGCCGCCCGAGCCGGGCCCCGGGCACCCGGCTCCCCTCAACGGGTCGGGGCGCCCGGACGCCGCTCGCCCGGGGACGGCTTCGACGGGGAGCCGAGGCGAGCCGAGCCCCACGGGGGTGGGGGCCGGGCCTCGGCGGGGCCCACGGCGCAGGCTGGAAGCAGAGAAGGCGGCGTCAGCGAGTCCTTTTCGTTTCTTTTGCGCACACGCGCGGCACCCACCCACCCACCCCCGGGGCAGGCCCGGCACCCACCCAACGCAATGCGCCCTTGCCCCCCTCCCCGGCCCGACCCCCTCGCCTCCCGCCGCACGCGTCCGCGCGAGCGCCCACGCGCTCGGCCCCACGACTGTCCCCGCGCCCGAACCCCTGGCCCAGCGTGCCCTCGTGCGCGCACGCAGGCATTCAGGCGCACGCGAAGGGGCCGCGCTGCAGCGGCCCCCGCCCCCCCCAACCCCACCCCCCACCCCCAAGTGCCCCGGCCAAATCTCCTGACGTTGCCCGCGTGCGCACGCACACGCGCCACGCGCAAGCAACGGAACCCCCGCCCCCCCGCCCCCCCCCGCCCCCCGCCCCGCGGCTCCCCACCCCCCACCCCACACCGCTGCCGTCGCGGGCCCCCTACGTCCCCGGCCCCCCCCGCCGCCCCGCTTTTTTCGCCACGTGCTTTGTTGCGAGCCCGGACCCCGCCGCTTTCCCGCCCGCCCTGCAGAAGGGACCGGGCGGGCTTTAGGACCCAGGCGGGAGAGGGAAGCCCCGGCGGGCGCGCCGCCTCTAACCCCGGCTAGCTGCCTCCTGTCTCGTGCCCCGGCACGGGCCCTGCTCTCCCGCCGCCGCCACCCCCCCCCACCACCCCCCCCACCACCCCCACCACCACCAGCACCCGCGTCCCCGTCCCCGACCCTCTCAGCCGCTCAGGGTTCTGTGTTTCCGCCCCGCCGCGCGCCTGCTCGCCCGCCCCCCCCCCACCACCACCACCCCCCCCCCCCCACCTCCCGACCTCCACCACAAGTTAAGAACCGAACGAACGCGAAAGCGGGCGGGGGGGGGGGGGGCGGTCGGTAACGAGGCAAAACAAACACGGGGGGGGGGGGCGGGGGGGGGGGATAATGGTGTGTCCCCCCAAGCGACCCGACTTCCCTGAAAACAGCCACCGTGCCCTCTCCCCAGCCTACCTGCCTCTGCGCCAGGCTCCGCGCCTGCTCGCCGACCGCTCTCGCCCGCCTCTGCTCCAGCCTCCCTTCCCTGCCGCCGCCGCCGCCGCCGCCGCGCCTTGAGCGCGGGACCGTTGGAGTGGCGGGAGCGGCGGGGCCGTTTCAGAGCAGCGGGTGGAGCGCGCCTGCGCCTGGCGCGCGGCTGTGGAGAGCCCCCCACCCCAAGCCCCCGCCCCCCCCCCCCCGCCCCCCCCGCCCCCGCCGCTGCTCCGGGGCGCCGGAGTGTCTGCCGTACCCCACGGTCGGCAGCTGCAGGGCGGGGAAGCAGCTCTGCGGGGGGGGCGTGGGGGGGGTGGGGGTCGGGGGCGAGGCGTGTGCGGGTGGTGTGAGGCGAGTGCAGGAGTGCGGGTGGTGCCTCTGTCTGGGTCTCTGCCTGGGACGGGTGGGGAACACGACACACACGGCGACGTGGCGTCTGCAGGATCGCAGCTCTGTGCACTAACGGATTTGTTTTGTTTTATTTAAAAAAAAAAAAATAAAAGTCCAAGTAAAAGAAAGCGATAGCAAGAGTTGGGGGGGGGGGGGCGGGGGGGCTGGGGAGAGGGGCTGAGGGGAGCGGGGATCGGGCAGGGAATCAAAATAAAAGAAATCCCGGAGACAGACGGATACAGAGCGTCTGCACAGGTGGGGGTGCGGGCGGAGCGGAGCGGCGGCAGGGTGAGCGCACAGCAGCCACCGCGGCCGGGGAACGGGGGCGGGGGGGGCCGTGTCGGTCGGTCTGTGAGTACAGGCGTGTGCACGCGTGAGTGTGGGTGGGGCCGCGCGGGTGTCAGGGGGTCTCAAATAAATTAAAATCAGAAAACAAAAAAAAAACAAAAAAAACCCCATGCTTTGAAGTTTTTTATTAATATCAAGCCCTAAAGTCCTAAAACCACAAAAGCGAAAGCGGGGAGGGGGTGTGCGGCGGCAGTGGGGGGGGGCGGCTGCCAGGTCTTCCAGGCTCCACAGTGGGCACCAGCTGCCCGGCTTGGCGGAGGCTGCCAGGTCTACCCGGCTCCGCCGGGGCCACCAGGTCTACCCGCTTCCGGGGCTCGGCGGCGGCTGCCAGGTCTACCCGCTTCCGCGGCTCGGCGGCGGCTGCCAGGTCTACCCGGCTCCGGGGCTGCCGGCGGCTGCCAGGTCTACCCGGCTCCGCCGGGGCCACCAGGTCTACCCGCTTCCGGGGCTCGGCGGCGGCTGCCAGGTCTACCTGGCTCCGGGGCTGCCGGCGGCTGCCAGGTCTACCCGGCTCCGCCGGGGCCACCAGGTCTACCCGCTTCCGCGGCTCGGCGGCGGCTGCCAGGTCTACCCGGCTCCGGGGCTGCCGGCGGCTGCCAGGTCTACCCGGCTCCGCCGGGGCCACCAGGTCTACCCGCTTCCGGGGCTCGGCGGCGGCTGCCAGGTCTACCCGGCTCCGGGGCTGCCGGCGGCTGCCAGGTCTACCCGGCTCCGCCGGGGCCACCAGGTCTACCCGCTTCCGGGGCTCGGCGGCGGCTGCCAGGTCTACCCGGCTCCGGGGCTGCCGGCGGCTGCCAGGTCTACCCGGCTCCGCCGGGGCCACCAGGTCTACCCGCTTCCGCGGCTCGGCGGCGGCTGCCAGGTCTACCCGGCTCCGGGGCTGCCGGCGGCTGCCAGGTCTACCCGGCTCCGCCGGGGCCACCAGGTCTACCCGCTTCCGCGGCTCGGCGGCGGCTGCCAGGTCTACCCGCTTCCGCGGCTCGGCGGCGGCTGCCAGGTCTACCCGGCTCCGGGGCTGCCGGCGGCTGCCAGGTCTACCCGGCTCCGCCGGGGCCACCAGGTCTACCCGCTTCCGCGGCTCGGCGGCGGCTGCCAGGTCTACCCGCTTCCGCGGCTCGGCGGCGGCTGCCAGGTCTACCCGGCTCCGGGGCTGCCGGCGGCTGCCAGGTCTACCCGGCTCCGCCGGGGCCACCAGGTCTACCCGCTTCCGGGGCTCGGCGGCGGCTGCCAGGTCTACCTGGCTCCGGGGCTGCCGGCGGCTGCCAGGTCTACCCGGCTCCGCCGGGGCCACCAGGTCTACCCGCTTCCGCGGCTCGGCGGCGGCTGCCAGGTCTACCCGGCTCCGGGGCTGCCGGCGGCTGCCAGGTCTACCCGGCTCCGCCGGGGCCACCAGGTCTACCCGCTTCCGCGGCTCGGCGGCGGCTGCCAGGTCTACCCGCTTCCGCGGCTCGGCGGCGGCTGCCAGGTCTACCCGGCTCCGGGGCTGCCGGCGGCTGCCAGGTCTACCCGGCTCCGCCGGGGCCACCAGGTCTACCCGCTTCGGCGGCGGCTGCCAGGTCTACCCGCTTCCGCGGCTCGGCGGCGGCTGCCAGGTCTACCCGGCTCCGGGGCTGCCGGCGGCTGCCAGGTCTACCCGGCTCCGCCGGGGCCACCAGGTCTACCCGCTTCCGCGGCTCGGCGGCGGCTGCCAGGTCTACCCGGCTCCGGGGCTGCCGGCGGCTGCCAGGTCTACCCGGCTCCGCCGGGGCCACCAGGTCTACCCGCTTCCGCGGCTCGGCGGCGGCTGCCAGGTCTACCCGGCTCCGGGGCTGCCGGCGGCTGCCAGGTCTACCCGGCTCCGCCGGGGCCACCAGGTCTACCCGCTTCCGGGGCTCGGCGGCGGCTGCCAGGTCTACCCGCTTCCGCGGCTCGGCGGCGGCTGCCAGGTCTACCCGTCTCCGGGGCTGCCGGCGGCTGCCAGGTCTACCCGGCTCCGCCGGGGCCACCAGGTCTACCCGCTTCGGCGGCGGCTGCCAGGTCTACCCGCTTCCGCGGCTCGGCGGCGGCTGCCAGGTCTACCCGCTTCCGGGGCCGGGGTCGCCTGCTCTGGCCGTCGACCGCGGGGTGGCACTGCCGGAACGTTCGGCCGCTGCGGCGGCCAGGTCTACCCTGCTCCGACGGGTCTTAGCCTCTGGCCGCGGTGGGGGGGCGCGGTAGACCTGTTGTCCCCATCAGCCCCTCGGAACTGCCGAAGGGGTCGCTGTGTTTCGCTGCCTCCAGTTACGTCATGGTAAAAGTCGGCGTCGCTGTTGCGCCTCCCCGGTCGGCACACAAAGCGCCTCCCGGAGCTCCCCGGAGGCGGGGACATATCTGTCCGTATTATGGGGCGAGCCCGAGTCTCGTCCTGAGGGCACTGTCAACCGAGGGCTGTTAGACTGTACGCGAGACCGAGGTGGCTGAGGCGGTGAAGGGGCGAAGCGCGGCGGCTGCGGTAGCCGGCGCTGGGAAGGCTGGGGCCAGCGGAGCTCAGCCGAACGCAGACGGCCGGGGAGGCGTGCGGAGCGTGTCCGCGGCTCCCCCGGCCCCCGAGAGCCTGATGACGTGGAGCGGGCGAGGCAGCGGCGCCGCTGCCTCGTGGTTCTCCTTTTTCCCCGGTGTAAACCCCGCGCGGGCGGCCGGCGGGGTGCAGGGTCTCCCGGCTTGCTGGGGTCTGGAGGGCTCGGTGAAGGGACTGCGTAGCACGGGCCGAGGTTGGCGGCACCTCGTCCCCAGTTTCCCCCGGGGCACGTGTTTCCCCACGGGGCAGGGCAAAGACCGGTGGCCAGCGACGCTTGACCGGCACTCGAACGCTGAAAAGTCCCGGGGGGTGGAGAGCAAGGGCTGCCGCGGCTCCCCCGGGCTACCCGGCAAGGTCCCCTTCACGGGGACGGGCGGCGGTGGCGGCACCTCGCCCCCTTTTTTTCTCTTTTTTTCCAAATTAATTTTTTTTTCCTTGTCACTCCGGCCTTAAGCTGGAAGCCCGCGAAGCGGGTGCAGATCGAGACCGAACGCAGAGATGGCCCCGGCGGCATGTAAAGCTCGCCCGCGGCTTCCCCTCCAAGAGCCCGATGACGGTGCCGTCTTATTTTCTGCTGGCGTGAGACAAGCCCGGGCGGCCCGTGGCGTCTGGCCTGCCCCGGCTTTGCCAGTTGGCCCAGAGGGCTCGGCGATGGGACTGCGTAGCCAGACTATCGGCTGGCAACCGGTCCTTTTCGTTGTTTTTTTCCGCTCGTTTTCCGGCCTTAAGCTGGAGCCCGCGAAGCGGGCACTGGACGCGCCCGCCGGTCCCCGTGGCCGGCAGCCGCAGGCAGACGGGACGGCCGGGGAACGTGGAGCCTGCCGCAGCTTCCCCGGCCCAGGAGAAGCCTGGCGGCGGCGTGGGCGAGAAGGTGGGACGGTGCCTCGCCTGCCTTTTCCTCTGGCCCTAAGCTGGAGCTCGCCAAGCGGGAGAGAGGCACGGTGGTGGCCGGCAGTTAAATGCAGATGGCCCCCCCGGGTCGTGGAGCCTTTAGCGGCTTTCCTCGCCCCTCCAATACCGGGCGATCGCACGGGTCTGAGACCGTGTGACTCCGGGTTTCCCGTTTCCCCCCCCCCCAGTTCTCTACCCCGGGTTAAGCGGCTCTCCCGGCGGGGGTTAGCAAAAACCGGTGGCTGGGTAACGGTCGCCGGCACTGTCGAACGCCAGAGGACCGCGGGAGGGAGGTGCCCGCCGCAGCCTTCCCACCGTCCCGTCGGCCTCGTTGAAAAAGGGAACCGTTGTCCGGAGCGGGTGGCCGGCGGCACCTCCCGCTCCCCCCGATTTGTGACCGATCCAGACCCGCGGGCAGTGCCCGCTGAGGCATTCCGGGGGCGCGTTGGGGGGAGGCTCCACGGCGGGCCGGCTCTGCCGGCGTCCAGGCTGCCGTCGGACCTCTCCGCGGACGCTGCCGTCTCTCGCTCCCACGCAGGGCCCCGCGTCTGCCGTCTGCCCCCGGGTTGGCGGCGGGCGCGCGCGGCCGTCGCTGTCCCCAGGAGCCGTGGCCGCGGGGGCCTCGGCTCTCCTCACCGACCGGTGAGGGGGGGTCCCGGGCGCGTCCGGGGAGGCTCCGCGGCGGGCCGGCTCTGCCGGTGTCCAGGTCGCCGTCGGACCTCCGGGAGGACGCTGCCGTCTCTCGCTCCCACGCAGGGCCCCGCGTCTGCCGTCCGCCCCCGGGTTGGCGGCGGGCGCGCGCGGCCGTCGCTGTCCCCAGGAGCCGTGGCCGTGGGGCCTCCCGTTTTTCCGTCTTCTCTCTCGCTGTCCCTTTACTGATCGATGAGGCATCCCGGGCGCGTCGGGGAGGCTCCGCGGCGGGCCGGCTCTTGCCGGTGTTCAGGCCAGCGTTGCACCTCTCCGCAGACGTTGCCCACGCTTGCACGCATGCAGGGCCCCGCGTCTGCCGTCCGCCCCCCCGGGTAGGCGGCGGGCGCGCGCGGCCGTCGCTGTCCCCAGGAGCCGTGGCCGCGGGGGCCTCGGCTCTCCTCACCGACCGGTGAGGGGGGTCCCGGGCGCGTCCGGGGAGGCTCCGCGGCGGGCCGGCTCTGCCGGTGTCCAGGTCGCCGTCGGACCTCCGGGAGGACGCTGCCGTCTCTCGCTCCCACGCAGGGCCCCGTGTCTGCCGTCCGCCCCCCGGGCTGGCGGCGGGCGCGCGCGGCCGTCGCTGTCCCCAGGAGCCGTGGCCGCGGGGCCTCCCGTTTTTCCGTCTTCTCTCTCGCTGTCCCTTTACTGATCGATGAGGCATCTCGGGTCGCGTCGGAGAGGGCCCCCGGCGGGCCGGCTCTTCCGTGCTCCCTGCAACGGGGAAGCCACGGCGGTGTCCGGTGTTCAGGCAGGGCGGTCTCCTTTCCAATTCGCTTCCCGTCGCGTGCGAGGTGTGGTCCCCCTCGTCCTCCCCCGAGCGCCAAGGTGTCCGCAGAGGGCCGCCGGGGCGAGGCGTCTCGGACTTGACCGAACCGGGCTGTGTGACGGCCGCGTGGCCCCGCGAGTCCTCAGGTGTCCTGTAGCAGGCGAGGCGCC
>CM048588.1:1535000-1542500 GCA_026413225.1 Otis tarda
AGAAACGCAGGGGAAGCCAACAGGGATAGTCGCCCTAGGCCCAGCCACCCTTCCCCCCGCCCGCCCGCCCGTCCGCCACCCCCCCGCCCCAGCCCCGCGCAAACAGCCCGCCCGCCCCCCGGTCCCGGACGGTTCCCCGTACAGAAGGACACGCGACACCCCGCCCGCACCCCGTTCCGTTTATTTATTACCGTTTCGCGATCCATGTCTTGACCGGCTTCCCTCCTTTCCTCTTTTCTTTTTTCTTTTTTTTTTCCTTAAACCCACTTGTTTATTTCCTTTTCCCTCCTCTTCTTTTTATTTTATTTATTTTTCTTTCCTTTGCCGCCGCCTGCGCCCCCGGCCCCCGCCCCCCACCCCCCAAACTCCCAGGCCTCCGCACCCCCGGCCGGGCGGCGACCCCGCTCCCCGAATCTCCCGGCAGGGCTGCTCCTGGCTCCGCCGAGGTTGGCGCCAAGGCCGGCTCGCCCCCGCCGTCCGGCTCGGCAGCAGGAGGGCCGGGGCCGCGCGGCCCTCCCGCTTATCCCCCGCCCGTCGCTCGTGACCGGTAGCCGGCGGGTCGGGGCCGTCGCCGCCGCCGTCGTCTCGTCCGTCCGTCCGTCCGTCCGCCCGTCCGCCCGCCCGTGTCCCGTTCCACGGCCCCGCCGGGCGGCGGCGGTGAGCCCCTTCCGCGTCTCCCGGAGGCCTGGAAGGACGAGAGGAGAGCGCGGGCCGTAAGCCGGGCGGTCCGAGAAGGCCGCTCGGCGGTCCGGCGGGCCTCCGAGCACGGTCGCTCGGCCGCCGGACCAGAGGGTCGCCTCCCCCCGGCCCCCACGTCCCCTCGCCCCGGCCCGGCCCGGTCGGCTGGTACTCACCGCTCCGGGGCGTCCCGCTGGCGACGGAGCGGGCGACGGCCCTCGGTGACAAGCGCGGCCCTGCCCGCCGGAGGCCCCGAGCCGGGGCCCTGCCCGCCCGGCCGCCCGAGCCGGGCCCCGGGCACCCGGCTCCCCTCAACGGGTCGGGGCGCCCGGACGCCGCTCGCCCGGGGACGGCTTCGACGGGGAGCCGAGGCGAGCCGAGCCCCACGGGGGTGGGGGCCGGGCCTCGGCGGGGCCCACGGCGCAGGCTGGAAACAGAGAAGGCGGCGTCAGCGAGTCCTTTCCGTTTCTCTTGCGCACACGCGCGCCACCCGCCCGGGGCCCGGAAGGACGGGAGGGGAGCGCGGGCCGTAAGCCGGGCGGTCCTGCCGCACCGCCACGTCGCTCCCCGCGGCCTGTCCCCCCCGAGAAGGCCGCTCGGCGGTCCGGCGGGCCTCCGAGCACGGTCGCTCGGCCGCCGGACCAGAGGGTCGCCTCCCGCCACCCCCACGTCCCCTCGCCCCGGCCCGGCCCGGTCGGCTGGTACTCACCGCTCCGGGGCGTCCCGCTGGCGACGGAGCGGGCGACGGCCCTCGGTGACAAGCGCGGCCCTGCCCGCCGGAGGCCCCGAGCCGGGGCCCTGCCCGCCCGGCCGCCCGAGCCGGGCCCCGGGCACCCGGCTCCCCTCAACGGGTCGGGGCGCCCGGACGCCGCTCGCCCGGGGACGGCTTCGACGGGGAGCCGAGGCGAGCCGAGCCCCACGGGGGTGGGGGCCGGGCCTCGGCGGGGCCCACGGCGCAGGCTGGAAGCAGAGAAGGCGGCGTCAGCGAGTCCTTTTCGTTTCTTTTGCGCACACGCGCGGCACCCACCCACCCACCCCCGGGGCAGGCCCGGCACCCACCCAACGCAATGCGCCCTTGCCCCCCTCCCCGGCCCGACCCCCTCGCCTCCCGCCGCACGCGTCCGCGCGAGCGCCCACGCGCTCGGCCCCACGACTGTCCCCGCGCCCGAACCCCTGGCCCAGCGTGCCCTCGTGCGCGCACGCAGGCATTCAGGCGCACGCGAAGGGGCCGCGCTGCAGCGGCCCCCGCCCCCCCCCCCAACCCCACCCCCCACCCCCAAGTGCCCCGGCCAAATCTCCTGACGTTGCCCGCGTGCGCACGCACACGCGCCACGCGCAAGCAACGGAACCCCCGCCCCCCCGCCCCCCCCCCCCCCGCCCCGCGGCTCCCCACCCCCCCACCCCACACCGCTGCCGTCGCGGGCCCCCTACGTCCCCGGCCCCCCCCCGCCGCCCCGCTTTTTTTCGCCACGTGCTTTGTTGCGAGCCCGGACCCCGCCGCTTTCCCGCCCGCCCTGCAGAAGGGACCGGGCGGGCTTTAGGACCCAGGCGGGAGAGGGAAGCCCCGGCGGGCGCGCCGCCTCTAACCCCGGCTAGCTGCCTCCTGTCTCGTGCCCCGGCACGGGCCCTGCTCTCCCGCCGCCGCCACCCCCCCCCACCACCCCCCCCACCACCCCCACCACCACCAGCACCCGCGTCCCCGTCCCCGACCCTCTCAGCCGCTCAGGGTTCTGTGTTTCCGCCCCGCCGCGCGCCTGCTCGCCCGCCCCCCCCCACCACCACCCCCCCCCCCACCTCCCGACCTCCACCACAAGTTAAGAACCGAACGAACGCGAAAGCGGGCGGGGGGGGGGGGGGGGCGGTCGGTAACGAGGCAAAACAAACACGGGGGGGGGGGGGGCGGGGGGGGGATAATGGTGTGTCCCCCCAAGCGACCCGACTTCCCTGAAAACAGCCACCGTGCCCTCTCCCCAGCCTACCTGCCTCTGCGCCAGGCTCCGCGCCTGCTCGCCGACCGCTCTCGCCCGCCTCTGCTCCAGCCTCCCTTCCCTGCCGCCGCCGCCGCCGCCGCCGCGCCTTGAGCGCGGGACCGTTGGAGTGGCGGGAGCGGCGGGGCCGTTTCAGAGCAGCGGGTGGAGCGCGCCTGCGCCTGGCGCGCGGCTGTGGAGAGCCCCCACCCCAAGCCCCCGCCCCCCCCACCCCCCCGCCCCCCCCCGCCCCCGCCGCTGCTCCGGGGCGCCGGAGTGTCTGCCGTACCCCACGGTCGGCAGCTGCAGGGCGGGGAAGCAGCTCTGCGGGGGGGGCGTGGGGGGGGTGGGGGTCGGGGGCGAGGCGTGTGCGGGTGGTGTGAGGCGAGTGCAGGAGTGCGGGTGGTGCCTCTGTCTGGGTCTCTGCCTGGGACGGGTGGGGAACACGACACACACGGCGACGTGGCGTCTGCAGGATCGCAGCTCTGTGCACTAACGGATTTGTTTTGTTTTATTTAAAAAAAAAAAAATAAAAGTCCAAGTAAAAGAAAGCGATAGCAAGAGTTGGGGGGGGGGGGGCGGGGGGGGGCTGGGGAGAGGGGCTGAGGGGAGCGGGGATCGGGCAGGGAATCAAAATAAAAGAAATCCCGGAGACAGACGGATACAGAGCGTCTGCACAGGTGGGGGTGCGGGCGGAGCGGAGCGGCGGCAGGGTGAGCGCACAGCAGCCACCGCGGCCGGGGAACGGGGGCGGGGGGGGCCGTGTCGGTCGGTCTGTGAGTACAGGCGTGTGCACGCGTGAGTGTGGGTGGGGCCGCGCGGGTGTCAGGGGGTCTCAAATAAATTAAAATCAGAAAACAAAAAAAAAACAAAAAAAACCCCATGCTTTGAAGTTTTTTATTAATATCAAGCCCTAAAGTCCTAAAACCACAAAAGCGAAAGCGGGGAGGGGGTGTGCGGCGGCAGTGGGGGGGCGGCTGCCAGGTCTTCCAGGCTCCACAGTGGGCACCAGCTGCCCGGCTTGGCGGAGGCTGCCAGGTCTACCCGGCTCCGCCGGGGCCACCAGGTCTACCCGCTTCCGGGGCTCGGCGGCGGCTGCCAGGTCTACCCGCTTCCGCGGCTCGGCGGCGGCTGCCAGGTCTACCCGGCTCCGGGGCTGCCGGCGGCTGCCAGGTCTACCCGGCTCCGCCGGGGCCACCAGGTCTACCCGCTTCCGGGGCTCGGCGGCGGCTGCCAGGTCTACCCGGCTCCGGGGCTGCCGGCGGCTGCCAGGTCTACCCGGCTCCGCCGGGGCCACCAGGTCTACCCGCTTCCGCGGCTCGGCGGCGGCTGCCAGGTCTACCCGGCTCCGGGGCTGCCGGCGGCTGCCAGGTCTACCCGGCTCCGCCGGGGCCACCAGGTCTACCCGCTTCCGCGGCTCGGCGGCGGCTGCCAGGTCTACCCGCTTCCGCGGCTCGGCGGCGGCTGCCAGGTCTACCCGGCTCCGGGGCTGCCGGCGGCTGCCAGGTCTACCCGGCTCCGCCGGGGCCACCAGGTCTACCCGCTTCCGGGGCTCGGCGGCGGCTGCCAGGTCTACCCGGCTCCGGGGCTGCCGGCGGCTGCCAGGTCTACCCGGCTCCGCCGGGGCCACCAGGTCTACCCGCTTCCGCGGCTCGGCGGCGGCTGCCAGGTCTACCCGGCTCCGGGGCTGCCGGCGGCTGCCAGGTCTACCGGCTCCGCCGGGGCCACCAGGTCTACCCGCTTCCGCGGCTCGGCGGCGGCTGCCAGGTCTACCCGGCTCCGGGGCTGCCGGCGGCTGCCAGGTCTACCCGGCTCCGCCGGGGCCACCAGGTCTACCCGCTTCCGGGGCTCGGCGGCGGCTGCCAGGTCTACCCGCTTCCGCGGCTCGGCGGCGGCTGCCAGGTCTACCCGTCTCCGGGGCTGCCGGCGGCTGCCAGGTCTACCCGGCTCCGCCGGGGCCACCAGGTCTACCCGCTTCGGCGGCGGCTGCCAGGTCTACCCGCTTCCGGGGCCGGGGTCGCCTGCTCTGGCCGTCGACCGCGGGGTGGCACTGCCGGAACGTTCGGCCGCTGCGGCGGCCAGGTCTACCCTGCTCCGACGGGTCTTAGCCTCTGGCCGCGGTGGGGGGGCGCGGTAGACCTGTTGTCCCCATCAGCCCCTCGGAACTGCCGAAGGGGTCGCTGTGTTTCGCTGCCTCCAGTTACGTCATGGTAAAAGTCGGCGTCGCTGTTGCGCCTCCCCGGTCGGCACACAAAGCGCCTCCCGGAGCTCCCCGGAGGCGGGGACATATCTGTCCGTATTATGGGGCGAGCCCGAGTCTCGTCCTGAGGGCACTGTCAACCGAGGGCTGTTAGACTGTACGCGAGACCGAGGTGGCTGAGGCGGTGAAGGGGCGAAGCGCGGCGGCTGCGGTAGCCGGCGCTGGGAAGGCTGGGGCCAGCGGAGCTCAGCCGAACGCAGACGGCCGGGGAGGCGTGCGGAGCGTGTCCGCGGCTCCCCCCGGCCCCCGAGAGCCTGATGACGTGGAGCGGGCGAGGCAGCGGCGCCGCTGCCTCGTGGTTCTCCTTTTTCCCCGGTGTAAACCCCGCGCGGGCGGCCGGCGGGGTGCAGGGTCTCCCGGCTTGCTGGGGTCTGGAGGGCTCGGTGAAGGGACTGCGTAGCACGGGCCGAGGTTGGCGGCACCTCGTCCCCAGTTTCCCCCGGGGCACGTGTTTCCCCACGGGGCAGGGCAAAGACCGGTGGCCAGCGACGCTTGACCGGCACTCGAACGCTGAAAAGTCCCGGGGGTGGAGAGCAAGGGCTGCCGCGGCTCCCCCCGGGCTACCCGGCAAGGTCCCCTTCACGGGGACGGGCGGCGGTGGCGGCACCTCGCCCCCTTTTTCTCTCTTTTTTTCCAAATTAATTTTTTTTTCCTTGTCACTCCGGCCTTAAGCTGGAAGCCCGCGAAGCGGGTGCAGATCGAGACCGAACGCAGAGATGGCCCCGGCGGCATGTAAAGCTCGCCCGCGGCTTCCCCTCCAAGAGCCCGATGACGGTGCCGTCTTATTTTCTGCTGGCGTGAGACAAGCCCGGGCGGCCCGTGGCGTCTGGCCTGCCCCGGCTTTGCCAGTTGGCCCAGAGGGCTCGGCGATGGGACTGCGTAGCCAGACTATCGGCTGGCAACCGGTCCTTTTCGTTGTTTTTTTCCGCTCGTTTTCCGGCCTTAAGCTGGAGCCCGCGAAGCGGGCACTGGACGCGCCCGCCGGTCCCCGTGGCCGGCAGCCGCAGGCAGACGGGACGGCCGGGGAACGTGGAGCCTGCCGCAGCTTCCCCGGCCCAGGAGAAGCCTGGCGGCGGCGTGGGCGAGAAGGTGGGACGGTGCCTCGCCTGCCTTTTCCTCTGGCCCTAAGCTGGAGCTCGCCAAGCGGGAGAGAGGCACGGTGGTGGCCGGCAGTTAAATGCAGATGGCCCCCCCGGGTCGTGGAGCCTTTAGCGGCTTTCCTCGCCCCTCCAATACCGGGCGATCGCACGGGTCTGAGACCGTGTGACTCCGGGTTTCCCGTTTTCCCCCCCCCCCCCAGTTCTCTACCCCGGGTTAAGCGGCTCTCCCGGCGGGGGTTAGCAAAAACCGGTGGCTGGGTAACGGTCGCCGGCACTGTCGAACGCCAGAGGACCGCGGGAGGGAGGTGCCCGCCGCAGCCTTCCCACCGTCCCGTCGGCCTCGTTGAAAAAGGGAACCGTTGTCCGGAGCGGGTGGCCGGCGGCACCTCCCGCTCCCCCCGATTTGTGACCGATCCAGACCCGCGGGCAGTGCCCGCTGAGGCATTCCGGGGGCGCGTTGGGGGGAGGCTCCACGGCGGGCCGGCTCTGCCGGCGTCCAGGCTGCCGTCGGACCTCTCCGCGGACGCTGCCGTCTCTCGCTCCCACGCAGGGCCCCGCGTCTGCCGTCTGCCCCCGGGTTGGCGGCGGGCGCGCGCGGCCGTCGCTGTCCCCAGGAGCCGTGGCCGCGGGGGGCCTCGGCTCTCCTCACCGACCGGTGAGGGGGGTCCCGGGCGCGTCCGGGGAGGCTCCGCGGCGGGCCGGCTCTGCCGGTGTCCAGGTCGCCGTCGGACCTCCGGGAGGACGCTGCCGTCTCTCGCTCCCACGCAGGGCCCCGCGTCTGCCGTCCGCCCCCGGGTTGGCGGCGGGCGCGCGCGGCCGTCGCTGTCCCCAGGAGCCGTGGCCGTGGGGCCTCCCGTTTTTCCGTCTTCTCTCTCGCTGTCCCTTTACTGATCGATGAGGCATCCCGGGCGCGTCGGGGAGGCTCCGCGGCGGGCCGGCTCTTGCCGGTGTTCAGGCCAGCGTTGCACCTCTCCGCAGACGTTGCCCACGCTTGCACGCATGCAGGGCCCCGCGTCTGCCGTCCGCCCCCGGGTAGGCGGCGGGCGCGCGCGGCCGTCGCTGTCCCCAGGAGCCGTGGCCGCGGGGGCCTCGGCTCTCCTCACCGACCGGTGAGGGGGGTCCCGGGCGCGTCCGGGGAGGCTCCGCGGCGGGCCGGCTCTGCCGGTGTCCAGGTCGCCGTCGGACCTCCGGGAGGACGCTGCCGTCTCTCGCTCCCACGCAGGGCCCCGTGTCTGCCGTCCGCCCCCGGGCTGGCGGCGGGCGCGCGCGGCCGTCGCTGTCCCCAGGAGCCGTGGCCGCGGGGCCTCCCGTTTTTCCGTCTTCTCTCTCGCTGTCCCTTTACTGATCGATGAGGCATCTCGGGTCGCGTCGGAGAGGGCCCCCGGCGGGCCGGCTCTTCCGTGCTCCCTGCAACGGGGAAGCCACGGCGGTGTCCGGTGTTCAGGCAGGGCGGTCTCCTTTCCAATTCGCTTCCCGTCGCGTGCGAGGTGTGGTC
>CM048588.1:1555000-1624084 GCA_026413225.1 Otis tarda
TCTTTTGCCTTTTTTGTTTTGTGTTGTTGGGCTTCCTTGTTTCACCGATGTGGTTAACTAGCCAGGGAACTAACCGTCGCGACGGTACCCGCTGAACAGAAACGCAGGGGAAGCCAACAGGGATAGTCGCCCTAGGCCCAGCCACCCTTCCCCCCGCCCGCCCGCCCGTCCGCCACCCCCCCGCCCCAGCCCCGCGCAAACAGCCCGCCCGCCCCCCCGGTCCCGGACGGTTCCCCGTACAGAAGGACACGCGACACCCCGCCCGCACCCCGTTCCGTTTATTTATTACCGTTTCGCGATCCATGTCTTGACCGGCTTCCCTCCTTTCCTCTTTTCTTTTTTCTTTTTTTTTTCCTTAAACCCACTTGTTTATTTCCTTTTCCCTCCTCTTCTTTTTATTTTATTTATTTTTCTTTCCTTTGCCGCCGCCTGCGCCCCCGGCCCCCGCCCCCACCCCCCCAAACTCCCAGGCCTCCGCACCCCCGGCCGGGCGGCGACCCCGCTCCCCGAATCTCCCGGCAGGGCTGCTCCTGGCTCCGCCGAGGTTGGCGCCAAGGCCGGCTCGCCCCCGCCGTCCGGCTCGGCAGCAGGAGGGCCGGGGCCGCGCGGCCCTCCCGCTTATCCCCCGCCCGTCGCTCGTGACCGGTAGCCGGCGGGTCGGGGCCGTCGCCGCCGCCGTCGTCTCGTCCGTCCGTCCGTCCGTCCGCCCGTCCGCCCGCCCGTGTCCCGTTCCACGGCCCCGCCGGGCGGCGGCGGTGAGCCCCTTCCGCGTCTCCCGGAGGCCTGGAAGGACGAGAGGAGAGCGCGGGCCGTAAGCCGGGCGGTCCGAGAAGGCCGCTCGGCGGTCCGGCGGGCCTCCGAGCACGGTCGCTCGGCCGCCGGACCAGAGGGTCGCCTCCCCCCGGCCCCCACGTCCCCTCGCCCCGGCCCGGCCCGGTCGGCTGGTACTCACCGCTCCCGGGGCGTCCCGCTGGCGACGGAGCGGGCGACGGCCCTCGGTGACAAGCGCGGCCCTGCCCGCCGGAGGCCCCGAGCCGGGGCCCTGCCCGCCCGGCCGCCCGAGCCGGGCCCCGGGCACCCGGCTCCCCTCAACGGGTCGGGGCGCCCGGACGCCGCTCGCCCGGGGACGGCTTCGACGGGGAGCCGAGGCGAGCCGAGCCCCACGGGGGTGGGGGCCGGGCCTCGGCGGGGCCCACGGCGCAGGCTGGAAACAGAGAAGGCGGCGTCAGCGAGTCCTTTCCGTTTCTCTTGCGCACACGCGCGCCACCCGCCCGGGGCCCGGAAGGACGGGAGGGGAGCGCGGGCCGTAAGCCGGGCGGTCCTGCCGCACCGCCACGTCGCTCCCCGCGGCCTGTCCCCCCCGAGAAGGCCGCTCGGCGGTCCGGCGGGCCTCCGAGCACGGTCGCTCGGCCGCCGGACCAGAGGGTCGCCTCCCGCCACCCCCACGTCCCCTCGCCCCGGCCCGGCCCGGTCGGCTGGTACTCACCGCTCCGGGGCGTCCCGCTGGCGACGGAGCGGGCGACGGCCCTCGGTGACAAGCGCGGCCCTGCCCGCCGGAGGCCCCGAGCCGGGGCCCTGCCCGCCCGGCCGCCCGAGCCGGGCCCCGGGCACCCGGCTCCCCTCAACGGGTCGGGGCGCCCGGACGCCGCTCGCCCGGGGACGGCTTCGACGGGGAGCCGAGGCGAGCCGAGCCCCACGGGGGTGGGGGCCGGGCCTCGGCGGGGCCCACGGCGCAGGCTGGAAGCAGAGAAGGCGGCGTCAGCGAGTCCTTTTCGTTTCTTTTGCGCACACGCGCGGCACCCACCCACCCACCCACCCCCGGGGCAGGCCCGGCACCCACCCAACGCAATGCGCCCTTGCCCCCCTCCCCGGCCCGACCCCCTCGCCTCCCGCCGCACGCGTCCGCGCGAGCGCCCACGCGCTCGGCCCCACGACTGTCCCCGCGCCCGAACCCCTGGCCCAGCGTGCCCTCGTGCGCGCACGCAGGCATTCAGGCGCACGCGAAGGGGCCGCGCTGCAGCGGCCCCCGCCCCCCCAACCCCACCCCCCACCCCCAAGTGCCCCGGCCAAATCTCCTGACGTTGCCCGCGTGCGCACGCACACGCGCCACGCGCAAGCAACGGAACCCCCGCCCCCCCCGCCCCCCCGCCCCCCCGCCCCGCGGCTCCCCACCCCCCACCCCACACCGCTGCCGTCGCGGGCCCCCTACGTCCCCGGCCCCCCCCGCCGCCCCGCTTTTTTTCGCCACGTGCTTTGTTGCGAGCCCGGACCCCGCCGCTTTCCCGCCCGCCCTGCAGAAGGGACCGGGCGGGCTTTAGGACCCAGGCGGGAGAGGGAAGCCCCGGCGGGCGCGCCGCCTCTAACCCCGGCTAGCTGCCTCCTGTCTCGTGCCCCGGCACGGGCCCTGCTCTCCCGCCGCCGCCACCCCCCCCCCACCACCCCCCCACCACCCCCACCACCACCAGCACCCGCGTCCCCGTCCCCGACCCTCTCAGCCGCTCAGGGTTCTGTGTTTCCGCCCCGCCGCGCGCCTGCTCGCCCGCCCCCCCCCCCCCCCCCCCCCCCCCCCCCCCCCACCTCCCGACCTCCACCACAAGTTAAGAACCGAACGAACGCGAAAGCGGGCGGGGGGGGGGGCGGTCGGTAACGAGGCAAAACAAACACGGGGGGGGGGCGGGGGGGGGGATAATGGTGTGTCCCCCCAAGCGACCCGACTTCCCTGAAAACAGCCACCGTGCCCTCTCCCCAGCCTACCTGCCTCTGCGCCAGGCTCCGCGCCTGCTCGCCGACCGCTCTCGCCCGCCTCTGCTCCAGCCTCCCTTCCCTGCCGCCGCCGCCGCCGCCGCCGCGCCTTGAGCGCGGGACCGTTGGAGTGGCGGGAGCGGCGGGGCCGTTTCAGAGCAGCGGGTGGAGCGCGCCTGCGCCTGGCGCGCGGCTGTGGAGAGCCCCCCACCCCAAGCCCCCGCCCCCCCCCCCCCCCCCCCGCCCCCCCCGCCCCCGCCGCTGCTCCGGGGCGCCGGAGTGTCTGCCGTACCCCACGGTCGGCAGCTGCAGGGCGGGGAAGCAGCTCTGCGGGGGGGGGCGTGGGGGGGGTGGGGGTCGGGGGCGAGGCGTGTGCGGGTGGTGTGAGGCGAGTGCAGGAGTGCGGGTGGTGCCTCTGTCTGGGTCTCTGCCTGGGACGGGTGGGGAACACGACACACACGGCGACGCGGCGTCTGCAGGATCGCAGCTCTGTGCACTAACGGATTTGTTTTGTTTTATTTAAAAAAAAAAAATAAAAGTCCAAGTAAAAGAAAGCGATAGCAAGAGTTGGGGGGGGGGGGGGCGGGGGGGGGCTGGGGAGAGGGGCTGAGGGGAGCGGGGATCGGGCAGGGAATCAAAATAAAAGAAATCCCGGAGACAGACGGATACAGAGCGTCTGCACAGGTGGGGGTGCGGGCGGAGCGGAGCGGCGGCAGGGTGAGCGCACAGCAGCCACCGCGGCCGGGGAACGGGGGCGGGGGGGGGCCGTGTCGGTCGGTCTGTGAGTACAGGCGTGTGCACGCGTGAGTGTGGGTGGGGCCGCGCGGGTGTCAGGGGGCCTCAAATAAATTAAAATCAGAAAACAAAAAAAAACCCCACGGTTTAAATTTTTTTTATTAATATCAAGCCCTAATGACGTGCGGAAAACAGACTCCACAATCTGTGTAATAAACTGGGAACTGTTTGTTCATCAAACCTTGTCAGAACAATGGAGAGTTATATGAAATACACAAAGTCGGCCACAAGAAAGTTACATTCAATACGCAAGGTCAGCCCCAGGCACCCGGCTATGTAAAAAACGGCATGCAGGACTGGGAAAGGAGGGAGCAGGGGGGGCTCATGAAGATGAAGGGTATAAAACCAGTAACTTTCTAACCATATAGTTTGAAGAAGCAATTAGTGGGAGGGGGAAGTCTGTTTTGGAGCAAGAAACAGTCTCACATTATCTCGAGGGAGTGAGGGAGTGATTAAAAGGAGCAAGGATTCGAAACAGGATGGCACCCATCACATAAATCTCCTTGTTCAAGAAGGACGTGAATCGGCTCAGACTGAGAAGGACACTGCCAACTCGTAGGATCAGCACATTCCAGGCAAAGGTGAAAAACACACCGTGAAGAAGACCTACAGCCTTCCTCCCAAAAGACCCCCGAAGACCCTCGCCCACAATTCCTGGGAGAATTTGCGCAAGCGCGAAGGACTGATAAGCTAATTAACATACGAAGCGAGAGTAGGCGGGTTTAGGTAATGAATATGTATAAGCGTCAACGAAATATTCATTGTTTTACTGTATAAGAACGGGACGGTTTGCTATCTCGGCGCACGTGGTTGGCGGAGCAGGAGACTCCCCGGCCGCCCAGCGCTGTTTTGCTTACTGGTCGCTTGCTTTAATAAACCAAATTTTTAATTGGCCAATCTCTGTCATTTAATTGGACAAAGAGGACAGATAAACTATAACAATCTGTAAGATTGTAAAGTAGGTATGTTTATTCGGCGCCGGGCAGCACGGGGGGGTAGTCCCGCCAAAACCGTGCGCGCCTGACGCGGCAACTCACTTTGAATTTATACATCCAGGTGTCACATATACATGAAGTTCCGTAATTCACCTGTAGATACGCATGACCTATCCCCGCTTCGTATTAAAATTAGTCCCAAGGGGCCATTTTCATGAACTCCCCCCACCTGCGCTTGCGCAGTGCCTCGTGGTGGTGGTCGTCGGGGGGTCGCGGGGATGAAGATGAGCTGCTCCTCTTCGTCACCGCTAGTAACCCTTTGTTTTCGCGCAGACTCGGTTATGCTTTGGTTCTTGTCCAGCCCGCAGGGTCGGTTCTGCCTGGTTCTTAAAGGAGGCCCCTTAGTTCTTACCAGGAACTGTCCGTGTGAGGAGGTGCAGGCCTTCTCGCTTCAAAGCACAAAGCAAGGCCCCTCGTTTCTTATCAGGAACTGGCTTGTGAGGAATGCAAGGCTTCCCCCCCTCGGATAGCTTTTACAATAGCTAGTTAGTAAAGCATAAAGCATCATATGTATTAGTATGCACAGCAATAATCAATAAATGCCAGATCTATTAAAGTTTCTTTAACCCCTTCTCTCACTAAAGTCCTAAAACCACAAAAGCGAAAGCGGGGAGGGGGTGTGCGGCGGCGGTGGGGGGGGACGGCTGCCAGGTCTTCCAGGCTCCGCAGTGGCCACCAGCTGCGCGGCTCGGCGGAGGCTGCCAGGTCTGCCCGGCTCCGGGGCTGCCGGCGGCAGCTCCCCGGCGGAGCCGTGGGGGTGGGAGGGGAAGGTCCAGGGCAAGATCCAGGTGCGCACCTATGTCGTGCGATGGAGGGGGTCCAGCTCTTGTCCATTTTTTTAATCAATTTTTTCCATTTTTTTTCCAATTTCCCCCTCACCCTAACCCTAACCCCTAACTCTAACCCTAACCCCCCTAACCCTAGTCCTAACCCCCCAACCCTAACCCTAACCCCCTAACCCTAATCCTAACCCTAACCCTAACCCTATCCTATCCCTAACCCTAACCCTGAAGCTAACCCTTACCCTGTTGCTAATCCTAATTCTAATCCCCGACCCTGGGACATGGCGTAGGCCGAGGTGCTCAATGACTTTTTTGCCTCAGTCTTCACCGATAAGGGCTCTTGTCTCACCACCCAAGCTGTGGAAGGCACAAGCAGGGACTGGAAGAATGAAGGACGGCCCACTGTACTGGAAGAGCAGGTTTGGGAACATCTGAGGAACCTGAAGGTGCACAAGTCCATGGGACCTGATGAGATCCATCTGATGCTCCTCAGGGAACTGGCAGACGAAGTTGACAAACCGCTGGCCATCATATTTGAGAAGTCGTGGAGGTCTGGTGAGGTGCCTGATGACTGGAATAGGGGCAACGTAATGCCCATTTTTAAAAAGGGAGGCAAGGAAGCCCTGGGCAACTACAGGCTGGTCAGCCTCACCTCCGTGCCTGGCAAGGTCATGGAGCAGATTCTCCTGGAAACCATGCTAAGGCACATGGAGAGCAAGGAGGTGGTTGGTGACAGCCAACATGGCTTCACCAAGGGCAGATCGTGCCTGACCAATTTGGTGGCCTTCTATGATGGGGAGACAGCATCGGTGGACAAGAGATGAGCAACGGATATCATCTACCTGGACTTGTGCAAAGCTTTTGACACTGTCCCGCACGACATCCTTCTCTCTAAACTGGAGAGGCATGGGTTTGATGGACGGACCACTCGGTGGATAAGGAGTTGGCTGGATGGCCGCACTCAGAGAGTGGTGGTCAACGGCTCAATGTCCAAGTGGAGACCGGTCACCAGTGGCGTCCCTCAGGGGTCCATGTTGGGCCTGGCCCTGTTCAACATCTTTGTCGGCGACATGGACAGTGGGATAGAGTGCACCCTCAGCAAGTTCGCCGATGACACCAAGTTGTGTGGTGCCGTCGACACGCTGGAAGGGAGGGATGCCATCCAGAGGGACCTTGACAGGCTGGAGAGGTGGGCCCGTGCCAACCTCCTGAAGTTCAACCAGGCCAAGTGCAAGGTCCTGCACCTGGGTCGTGGCAATCCCAGGCACAAATCCAGGCTGGGCGGAGAATGGATGGAGAGCAGCCCTGAGGAGAAGGACTTGGGAGTGCTGGTGGATGAGAAGCTTAACATGAGCGGGCAATGCGCCCTTGCGGCCCAGAAGGCCAACCGCATCCTGGGCTGCATCAAGTGTGGCCAGCCGTTTGATGGAGGCGATTCTGCCCCTCTACTCTACTTTGGTGAGACCTCACCTGGAGTACTGTGTCCAGTTCTGGAGCCCCCAACATCATAAGGATATGGACCAGCTGGAGAGGCTCCAGAGAGTGCCATGAAGATGAAAAGAGTGCTGGCGCACCTCTCCTGTCAAGACAGGCTGAGAGATTTGGGGCTGTTCAGCCTGGAGAAGAGGAGGCTCCGGGGAGACCTTAGAGCAGTCTTCCAGTACCTCAAGGGAGTCTACAGAAAAGATGGGGAAAGACTCTTCAGCAGGGCCTGTGGTGACAGGACTAGGGGTAATGGTTTTTAAATAGCAGGAGGTAGATTTAGATTGGATATTAGGAAAAAATTTTTTACAATGAGAGTTGTAGAGCACTGGAACAGGTTGCCCAGAGAGGTGGTGGATGCCCCATCCCTGGAAATGTTCAAGGCCAGGCTGGATGAGGCTCTGAGCAACCTGATCTAGTCAGGGATGTCCCTGCTCCTTGCAGTGGGGTTGGACTAGATGGCCTTTGAAGGTCCCTTCCAACTGTCACCATTCTATGATTCTATTCTCACCACCCGATGTCCCAATGACCGATACAGCCCATCCCAAGCAGCGATCATGGAGACAAAACCCAGCGGCGAGCAAAGGAGCAAAAGGGAGCCAGCAAGGGAGAGGGGATGATGCCAGCAAAGTGAGAGAGAAAAAAAATGGATGCAGGAAGGCAGATACTCGCCCTGGCCAATGCTTATTTATATACTGAGCATGACGTTCATGGCATGGAACACTCTCTTTGGGTAATTTGGGTCAATTATTCTGTCTGTCTTTCTCCCAGCTTCCTGCATCTGCAAATTAGCAAGATTTGGAAAGCAGGACGGTGTCCCTGGTCTCATTCACAACAACTCCTGGTGTTTTATCAACATTCTTCACAATGAAATCCAAAACACAGCAGCTACTGAGAGGAAAATTAACTCCATCCCTGCCAAAACAGACATTCTCCTCGTGTCCATTAAGGCCCTGACAGTACACTCCACGTATGACAGGCAGATGGGCAGCAACATCCTGGACGTGGCTGTGAGTGACCCTGACTCGTGGCTGATGGATGTAAGTGCCCTGTGGCTGGCTTGCCCTGCTCGTGAGCGCTGTCCGGCCTTGTTCCTGCTGCCCTCCCTAACCCAGCTCTCCCAGGCATCTGAAACCACTTCAAGGCAGCAGAGAGGGATGGGCAGGGCAGCAGTTTCAGCAGCAGCTGGGGAAATGGCTGCGCTCCAGTGGCAGCACCACCCTCACCTGTGTCCCCTCCAGGTGCCAAAGATCATGAGGTACATTTGCAGAAATGTGGAGTGCATCCACACAGAGCCAGGTTGGCGCAGCCTGGACTCACTGCTTCTTCTGACGGAGCAGCACCCATGGGAAGCGGTCAGGAATCTGTTGGAGATCTCTCCAACATGTGACAGGTACTGGCCCCAACAGCCTTCAGGGCTTGTTCCCTGTGGGGAGAGGGGCCCAGAGACTCTCTGGCTGCCAGATCCACAGAAAATTACAGGACATCCTCAAGGAGCAGGGCCCTCTATCCCACCACCCTTCCCAGCCCTGGTGTGTCGGGCAGGCCCGCAGCAGCCAAAGCTGGCCAAGCCAGAACCTACCACAACAGCCTCCCTGCTCCACGGGGAACACCACCTTAGCCCCCTCCTGCCTGCCTCGGCAAGGCCCCGGGCACCCCAAGTGAGCGGGGTGGGCAAGGCAAGGCGTGCAGCAGCATCTGGGTCTGAGGCAGCCTTGCTGACAAAGAACTCTGGGTCTGCAGGGCTGCCCTGGTCATGTGGGAGGTGATGAACTCTGTGCCTTCGGCCTTTTGGAGCATCTTGACGGAGCTGCTCAACATGGTCCAGGACCAGCAGCTGACCAAGGTATTCAGCTGTGCCGTGGAGGACGCCTGCATCCTTTTCGTGGCTGTGAGTGACCATGCTCCTCTTCAGGGTTGTGCTTGCCTGCCTGCCTCTTCTGTCTGCCTCCAAATGGCCACCTCCTCCAGCCCATGCAGGCACAGCCCCTTAGGGTCAGCAGGGACCTGCCCAGCACCAGCCAGACCCTGTACCAGACACTTGGGGCCACCCCAAGCTGTTTTGTCCCCGGTGAAGAAACACAAAGCCTGCACCTGCCTGGGCGGCACTCTTCTTCCCCACTGCCTGCATCTCTCTGCCCGGCTCTGCATCCTGGAAACCTGGGGCAGGGGCAGAGAAAGGGGCAGAAGCCAGAGTCAGGCCAGTTGCTGGGCCTGGGGCAGAGGCATGGCTCCTGCACAGGCTGGGAGGGCTTCAGGTCTAGGGAGAAGAGACACTTGCCAGTGCCCGCGTGTCGTGCCTCCTTTGTGCTAGCATGGTGGGGGGAGCCCTGGGGGCTCTGCTGATCTCTCACTGCTGTCTTTGTTTTAGCTGCTGGCCTGCCCTGACATTGAAACAGAGGAGATTGCTGCCTATACAAAGCCCAGAGGTACCTGAGGCATCCAAGCCTGGTTATGCTCTCACTGGTGCTCAGGGCCCTCATCATGCTTTCCAACTGTCGTAGTTCAGCCCCGATCAGGACCAGACTACACAGTCTCTCTCACCCTCCAAGAGAACAGGGGGAGACGATATAAGGAAAAACAGCTCGAGGTTTGAGATAAGGACGGGGAGAAATCCTTAAAGTTACCGTTATGGGCAAAACACACTCGACTTGGGGAAAACTATTCATTTATTTCTAAAATTAGCAGGAGAATGAGGCAGAGAACAAGATAACCTCCCCCCACCCCTCCCTCTTCCCGGGCTTAACATTATCTATACTACCTCCCCTCCCGAGCGGCACGGAGGGGGGAAAGGGAATGGGGGTCGCGGTCAGTTCATCACGTGTTGTTTTATGCCGCTGTGTCATTGTCGGGGGAAGAACTCCTCGCATTCCTCCTCTGCTCCAGCGTGGGGTCCCTCCCACCGGCCACAGTCCTTCGTGAAACTGCTCCTGTGTGGGTCATTTCTTCCACGGGGTGCAGTCCCTCCAGAACAGCTGCCCCAGCGGGCCCTCCACGGGCCACAGCCTCCTTCAGGCCTCCACCTGCTCCGGCGTGGGGTCCTCCACGGGCTGCAGGTGGATCTCTGCCCCTCCGTGGACCTCCATGGGCTGCAGGGGGACAACCCGCTCCACCATGGTCTTCACCACGAGCTGCAGGGGAATCTTGGCCAGGAGCCGCGTTACTCCTCCCCCTCCTTCTTCACTGACCTTGCCATCTGCAGCCGTTCCTTACAACAGGCTGGCAGATGCCTCTCAGGATCCTTTTTACATCTCATTCACTTCTCATCTCCTCTCCGCTTCTTGCAGCCAGGCCGGGCCGAGTTGGGCCCAGTCGGCTGCCCGGCGGGAGGCCAGAGGATGAGGGGTGCAAGGCCCACAAGGCTCGCGCCTCCCCCTCTCTGCCCCCCGCTCAGCTGCTTCACATCTTCTCTCCTTTTTTTTTTTTTCTGTTTTCCCCTTCTTAAATACGTTATCGCAGAGGCATTATCACGGGACATTCTGCTACCAATCGGCTCGGCCTTGGCCAGCAGCGGGTCCGCCCTAGGCCCGGCCGAGTCCACTGAACAAAGGGGAGCGACTTCTAGCAGTTTCCTACAGAAGCTACCACCTTAGGCCCCCCCTCACCCAAAAAAACCAGAACCAGGCAGTAAAACCTGTTTCTAAAGGCAGCAAAGAGGATTTCCTGCTGCCAGGAGACCTCCAAAGTACTTCAGTGTAGCGTATTAAAGAATGCCTTAATGAGTGAGCAAGGGAGAAGATTTTTGCCGTGGTTGCTGTGCTGGAAAGTGGAATGGATGCGGGCTGAGATGAGGATGATTTTGCCTGTGTTTGAGGGAGACGCCCCTCCAGCCATGTCTGTCCTTTGCTCCAAGCCACGGCTCCCCTTCTGCACCCATTTCAGTGCTCAGCATATTGATCTCTCCTCCCTCACTTCCAGGTTTTCGACATCCTGCCGCTGCACGGTGTGCTGCAGCCAGGCGAGAGCCAGCGAGTCACCTTCACTTTCTTTGGCCACGCCAACATTGTTGCCCGCGCCATGGCGCTGTGCAGGGTGGAGGGAGGCCCGACCTACAAGGTGGCGCTGAGTGGGGAGGCTTCGCTCATCAGCTACCACCTAGACATCACGGAGATTGACTACGGGCTGCAGGTACCGTGCACTTCTCTTGGCAGAGGTCCTTGTCACAAAACCACCACCGGCGGGTTGCTGCCCACCTAGGTCCAGGGCTCTCTCCCCTTCCCAGCTACTTTTTGAGTGATACGTCCTGCATCCAGGCTGGGTTTTGATGGCCATCTCCACCCCTGCTCCCCCAAAATTGGCAGTTCCTCCTCTTCAAGGTCACTAATGCTGCCTCCTGGGGCAGGCAGGATCCCAGAGGTGATCTCCAGGGGGAATGCCCCAAGACATCCATCCACTGATCCGCTCCTAAAGCCTGAGGTCCAAGGAGATGCTCTCTTTCCATGCTCTTGATTAACCAACACAGTAAACCAGGGAGGAAGTGAACTTGGGCTTCCCGTCACTGTAGCTGGAGAGAATGTCCCACAGTGATCCCTGCTTTGCTTCTTTTCAGCTCAAAACCCCCCAGATATTTCCAGCTGTTGGCCCTGTACACGTTGCACGTCCATCTCCCTCTTTCGCTGTCACTGCAAGCTCTGCAAATACTTGTGTGCGGGTGCCTGTTCTTCTGAAACGTCTTGGTGCCTCCTCCTTTCTTTCAGCCAGCTGTTAGATGACACCTGGAAGTGCAGAGGGCTGGCATCCTCTTTGGTTTCTTGATTCCTGATCTGTCTGTGGTTGGTATTGCCCCTCTGCATGCCGCCATCACTCTCTGTTCCTGTGCAGGGCTAAGAGCTACCCTGTGGCTGTGGGCTCCCCAGCCTGACCTGGGAGAGTCAAGTGCCCGTATCTTCTCTGCATCCCTGCTTCTCTCTTGCGTTGTGTTCATTTGCTCTCATCCCAATGCAAGCAGCAGGAGACTGCCAGCAGCAGACCGGTGTGTGTAACTTCCCGCTCCTCTGCCCTCTCTTCAGCCGTTTCACAAAGTGGCGGAAGCAGAGCTCACCCTGCAGAACACCGGGAAGGTGGGAATCACCTACGCGGTGCTAAGCCCCAGCACGGCCCCTGCAGACAGCCCGCTGCCCGGCGTGCCCCTGGTTGTGCCCAGCACGGTGAGTAGCACAAGCGATGAACCCTGGGCCTGTCTCAGGCTGCCCAGGAGAGGGTGAGAAGGGAAAAAGGGAAAAAAGACAAGACCCACAAAAGCAGCTGTTCTGGTTTTGTTAGTGAGGGGGCCTGAGGTGGCAGCTTCTGTAGGAAACTGCTGGAAGTCGCTCCCCTTTGTTCAGTGGACTCGGACGGGCCCTAGGGCGGACCCACTGCTGGCCAAGGCCGAGCCAATTGGTAGCAGAATGTCCCGTGATAACGCCTCTGCGATAACGTATTTAAGAAGGGGAAAACAGAAAAAAAAAAAAAGAGAGAAGATGTGAAGCAGCTGAGCGGGGGCAGAGAGGGGGAGGCGCGGGCCTTGTGGGCCTTGCAGGCCTCACCCTCTGGCCTCTCGCCGGGCAGCCGACTGGGCCCAACTTGGCCCGGCCTGGCTGCAAGAAGTGGAGAGGAGATGAGAAGGAAGTGAACAAGATGTAAAAAGGATCCTGAGAGGCGTCTGCCAGCCTGTTGTAAGGAACGGCTGCAGACGCCAAGGTCAGTGAAGAAGGAGGGGGAGGAGTAACGCGGCTCCTGGCCAAGATTCCCCTGCAGCCCATGGTGACGACCATGGTGGAGCAGGTTGTCCCACTGCAGCCCATGGAGGTCCACGGAGGGGCAGAGATCCCCCTGCAGCCCGTGAAGGACCCCACACCAGAGGAAGTGGATGCCTGAAGGAGGCTGTGGCCCGTGGAGGACCTGCTGGGGCAGCTGTTCTGGAGGGACTGCACCCCGTGGAAGAGATGACCCACGCCGGAGCAGTTTCATGAAGGACTGTGGCCGGTGGGAGGGACCCCACGCTGGAGCAGAGGAGGAATGCGAGGAGTTCTTCCCCCGACGATGACACAGCGGCATAAAACAACGCGTGATGAACTGACTGCGACCCCCATTCCTTTTCCCTCCTCCCGTGCCACTCGGGAGGGGAGGTAGTAGAGATAATGTTAAGCCCGGGAAGAGGGAGGGGTGGGGGGAGGTTATCTTGTTCTCTGTCTCATTCTCCTGCTGTTTGTAGTAATAAATGAATAGTTTTCCCCAAGTCGAGTCTGTTTTGCCCGTGACGGTAACTTTAAGGATTTCTCCCTGTCCTTATCTCAAACCTTGAGCCGTTTTCCTTATATCATCTCCTCCTATTCTCTCGGAGGGTGGGGGGAGCGAGAGAGAGACTGCGTAGTCTGTTCCCGATCGGGGCTGAACTACGACAAATCTCATAGCACATTTTCCTTCCAACTCAGCCTACTGGCAGGAGGTAGACAGCACGGCCATGGGCAAGTAGAACTGCTCGCTTTTTGTACACAATATGGTAGGACTGCTGTTCTCTCCCTTGCACCCTCTTTGCATGATGAGCCCTGAGGAGAAAAGATCCTTCCATGCCTGACTAGCTCGCTCCAGTGCTCAAAGAAGCACAGACTGCAATTTGCCCTGCTTTAACTTAGCAAGGGTAGAGCAGACTGCCTCTGTTGCCATTCTGTCTCAGGGCAAAATAACGTTTGGCCTTAACGGGCCAAAGTCTTCCCTCCGGAAGCCCAAACTAGCAGTTCTGCTGACTCCCCTCCTTACCTCTCCAAGAATCAAGACCTCTGTTATGTCATGATCGCTATGCCCAAGACGACGTCCAACTGTCACATCACCCACAAGTCCTCCGGCACTCACAAGCAACAGGTCCAGCAAGGCCCCTTCCCCAGAAACACAGACCTCATCTCTGCAAAAGGAGCGCTGTTCAAAGCCGCAATGACAGATACTGTCGCTTTAAAGCAAAAAAGCCTCCCTGACCTCCACGTAAAAGTTGAATGGAAAAAACATTAACGCCTTGGGGCTTGCTTGGAGCTAGCAAATGCCTCTGAAACGTTAACCGTGGTAGCAGATTTTAAAAATGTATAATGCCCGTGAACTTGGTGTCTGGTTTTCCTCTCTGCCTGCAGTGATTTGCGCAGTGAGAGGGGGCAGGGGGGTTAAAGCAGAATCCTAACCCTTACACTAACCCTAATGAACCTAACCCTAACGATCCTAACCCCTAACCCCTAACCCCTAATCCTAACCGTAATGACCCTAATCCTCCTTATCTAATTGACGACTAACTTGTTTAACATTGTTTCGTTACAGATCGAGTGGACAAAGAATGGAGGGGCTCTGGACAGGTGAAGGGAATGATGTCGGGAAAGGAAGAAAATGTTCACTGAGCTCATCCTGGGATGAAGGGGAATCTGCATGGGAAAGGAAGAACCAAGATCAGCGAAGAGTCACGTGGCAGACATGGCCCTGAAAGAGCAGGGTGATGCCGTAGATCTGCCGGAACAAAGAAACACTGAGACAGGGTCAAGGAGAGCAGACCTGCTGAAGAAGCCCAAGCAGATAAGGAGGGAACTGGAGCATGAAAACATTTATTGAACTAAGGGGATGTATATGCCTGCAGGAGCGTAGCATCGATAAAGGTTGTGAACGGTCAGCGAAATCGCACTCGTTAGTGTCCTCAAAGTGAGCTCTCTCATTAGAACAGGAAGACCACACCTCCAGTGCTAAAATCGCCCCCTCCTCAGAGAGAGACCCCTACTCACCCAGCACACGTAGTACACTGAAGAAGCATTGTGTCTTTAAACTAACATAGGAAAAAAGTAACCAATTCTCGTCAAGAAGGTGTGAGCAAAAGGCAGAGCTGCTACTCTCAATCGTGCAAATATCTAACGCGATGGTAACCAGGTGTGCTAGTCTGTGGATTTACCACCCAGCACCCATCTCTGCGCAGAAATGAAATAAACAAATATCTCAGCTCCGTGTGGGATCGGTTCTCTGCACACCGGGTAAAGAACCCAGATTTGGGAAACAGAGAGACGCTCTGAGCCACGCTGTCTGGCCTCTCCCCAGGCACGTCAGCGGGCAAGGGCAAGACGCACACCACGCTCTGTGACTTGGTCTCCGCCTGGGACTCGCTGAGCCCGACCCAGAAGAAGAGCCCGAAGCAGTGGTACCAGATGGGCTACGAGTGCAAGGGGAGCGTCGGGGCTGCCCCCGAGCAGACGTGGACTCCATGGCGAGATGCTGTTCCCCATCTTTTCAGGATGATGCTGTGCAGGGCGGGCAGCGTGTGGCCAGGGATGCGGGAAGGATGGCCAGGCCTCCATCTCTCTCTGGGAACCGAGGCCAGCCCTGGCACCCTCGACATCAAGGCCTCCTAGGCCAAACTAGCGCATTCCAGTAGCAAGGAGAAAAAACCTGCGAGATGTTAGACAGATCCACGCTGACATCAGTTCCTGGAAACAGCATGAAAATCTGCTCAGCTGCAGGGATTCCCTCCCTTGGGGTGCAGGGTACAGCCCTCCAGGCAGGGGCTCTCGGGGGTTCACCATGGCACAGGCTGTGTGCGAGGGGCTGTGGGCCTTTTGCAGGGCTGGGCGGCTCCTACACGGGTGCCTTGTTTCGAAAAGCAAGAGAGGCACGTTAGCGTGGCTGGGGTGACCCCCCAGCATGCAGCCGGCTGCTGATGCCCCACTCTCCACACCCTCCTCTCCCCAAGGGGACATGGAGGTGAGCATGGGGTTCACTGACTTCCCCAGCGTTGCGGCAGGGGCCATTCCCACTGCAGCCTCCTGCACGGGCTGGAAGCTGCTGCCAGACCCTTCTGCAGCCGCCGCTGTCGGACGGGCTAAGACCCACCAGCCTTTGCGGGCAGGCAGCAGGGCTGGGCAGGGAGTTCCCCCAGCACGGCACCAGAGGAGCTCCTGGCGGCGCGGGCGCAGAGTGTCCATCATTGCCTCGGGCAGGCGTTGGCCGCGTTGCGGCCTTTGGCAGTACTGCAGCATTACGGCTGGTCCAACTCCATCCTCTGCGGTGGCAGGGACGGAGCACAGCACCCAGCTGGGTGCGGACGGCAGCGCAGCTGCAGGAAAACCTGTGCCCTCCAGTGAACCCTCCCGTGCTTTCAGGCCCTGCTTTCTCTGAGCCATTCCCACATTGCAGGAGTGCTGGCACGTGTGGCGGAGCTGCCCGTCTGCGACGCCGGAGACACCGGCGCGTGCGCCCACCACCCCTCACTGCAGCTTTGGGACCGTGCTGGGAATAATCCCACAGCCCTGCTCCGGGGGTGTTTTCAGGCTGTGTGTCCCTGTAGGGTTTAAGATGTCGTAGTGAACCAGTCCGGGCAATTTGGTGATACTAAAGAGAAAAATTAAGAAGAAGGAAAAAGAGAGGGAAAAAAAAACCACCAACCCCCAACCTCTCATCAATGCCACATACGACTCTCGTACGCTTCCTGTAAGGTTAGAGCATATGTGCCGTACACTCCTCTCTCTGCTGGTGCTCTCTCTTTGAGTTTAATATTTCCACTCGTTTTGCCACCAGCTCTGTGTCCCTGTGCTGTAATTTCTGTCTCTCCTCGTCAGGCGCTGGAGTCGCTCCGGCTTTGTGCGGGGTGTCTGGGCCTGCAGCTCCCGGGCCGAGCACAATGGCGGCGGCTCAGCCAGTGCCCCCTGGGCCCCCCCAGTCCCTCCTCAGCCAAGGAGAGGGGGCATCCCCGGGGGGTGGTAAATTGGACCCATGGGGCCGGCGGCCCCCAGGGACGCAGGGGAACAAATAAGGCAACCAGCGGAGGGGCTGTTGCGGGACTGCTTTCAAATCCTGCTGGGCAGCGCAGGCTGCGAGGTCGAACGGGAACAAGGCCTGGATCGGGTCCTGGCTGCCCCCGCCCATCACGATTCCGTGTGCTTGTGCACAGTGATGTCACAGACCCCAATGGAACACACACCAACAGGCCCTACCGCGCCACCGTCCAGCCAGCGGGCACGCACAGCCTTGCCCTCAGTCCGCTCTGGGACGCAGCGCGGGACGGGCGGGTGTGCGGTTGGTGGCAGAGACGAGGGAGCGCATCTGCGGCAGCAGACGGGACGTGAGGAGGAGGCGCAGCAAGGAGCCTGTGCCGGTGGCGGGCATCTCCTCTTCAGGGCCACTACATGTGTGCACGGCAGCAGACGGTGAGTGCGGCCATGCCGTGGGGATGGGACTGGGCGGCACTGGGGCCTGCACTCCACTCTGCGGAGCCCTGTCGGTGGGGCCAGCCGTGGGGTGGGCGTGGGGCCGCACCGGGGCATTGTGGCGGCAGCGCTCAGAGTCGCAGGCGGGATGGGATGCCCATAGCAGCGGTGGTCGGGGACCCGCTGATGCCTGCAAGGTGCGCGGCAGAGGGGCTGGACTCTGCGTCATCTTGTCCCAGCAACACCTGGCCCAGCGCCGGGAGCGGAACGGAACAGAACAGCCCAGAACAGTCCAGCTGCCCCCGCTCAACCAGCTGCCCCTTCTCCACAGCCGAGACTGCTGTGCGCTGCCACGCTGATCGTGAAGAAGGTGATGGAGGCGCTGAAGCCGGGCCAGCGAGGGGTGGACGTGGATGGGGAGCTGGGTCGGCTGCTGACTGCCTCAGCCAAGAAGATGCTGCTGCAGGAGACGGAGCTCAAGCCTGCCAGCTTGCGGCGGGGCAAGCTCTCGTGGCTCAACCTCCGGGCCAAGGGCACCGACTGCCACGGTGGCCCTGAGCAGGGGTTGCCCAGCAAGCAGGGTAGGTAGAGAGGGCGAGGGGGCCCTCTCTGCGCTCTGCACCCCTGCGGCTCACAGTCCCTCTCCCCACAGGCAGTGACTGTGCACCGGAGGACCCGGGGGACGGCATCCCCGCACCCCAGGAGGTGCTCTTCCCTGCGGGGCGCCTCTCCATGAAGTGGGAGCGGGTCTACCCAGTCGGCGCCGGGCTGCACAACGTGGGGAACACCTGCTTCCTCAACTCCAGCCTGCAGTGCCTGACCCACACGCCGCCGCTGGCCAACTACCTGCTCTCCGGGGAGCACAGCCAGAACTGTAAGTGGGGAGGCCCGGCTCGGCGGGCAGGGGAGGAGGAGCTCCTGCCTGTCCTGCTCCCAGTGCTGCGCTCAGCACCTCTGTGCGTGGCTCTGGCAAGGGGTGTGTGGGTGTCGGGATGTGCCTGTTCTGCTCCCTGCTGCCCGTTTCTCCATCTAGAGGTCATTCCTGTGTACGGCCTGGTTTTCCTGGCTGTAGCAGTGTTCCCAAGCTCTGCATCCTTGTGTCTGGGGAGGCTTTGTCTCTGCTGGGCATAGCCAGGACTGAGATGGGTCCAACGGGGTCTCCTGGCTTCCTGGGGGCTGAGCTGGGAATCCCAAACAACTCCTGCCTGTGGGGACTGTGTGAGGGCAGGACGGAAGGCTGCGTGCAGGCAGCAGCTGCTGTTGATGGGTGGCTTGGAAAGGGAGTCCGGCGGGCACCGCTCCGAGCTGTGCCCAAGGGGAGCACGTGGGACTCACAGCCCCACCCACAGGGCTCTGGTGGGATCTGCCTCTCAGGGACGACCAGTGGGCTCCTCCAGTGCGTAACTGTGACCCGTTTTCCATCCATGTGGATGCTGTCTCATCTGAGGGGGTTGCAGTGGCTGGTACCGTGATTTGGGCTGCGCCAGCTGGGGCGGCGTGTGCTGGTCGCTGTGTACCTGGGATGCCGCAGAGCTGTAGCGTAGCACAGAGCTCCAAGGGAAAACTGAGCGCGGCTGAGCTGTGTTGGCCAGAGATTCCCCTGTCCTCTGTACTGCCTCCATCTCTCCTGAGTTTGTCCCAGCATCCTGTCTTCTCCTCTCCTGCTCCAGGTCAGCAAAGAGGCTTTTGCATGATGTGCATTATGCAGAACCACACGATCCAGGCTTTTGCCAGCAGCGGCAATGCAATAAAGCCAGTGTCCTTCATCCGAGACCTCAAGCGTAAGGATGGCTGCCCTTCCCTCCCCTCCCATCGCCATGCAGGAGCGCGGTGACTAAGACGAGAGCGGAACCTTTGAGATCGGGGCAGGTCTTGGCAGGCAGGGCTCTTCTGAGATGTCTCACCGAGCCTGGTGACTTCATGGGCTGCGTGGAGCTTTCCTGTGGCTGGCATGAGTCTGACATCTGGTTTGGGTTGAGGGGCTCAGACCCTGCCTCAAGGGAGGGAGACAGGGGGTGGGCTTTTATCTGTCACAGCACGTGCTGGGGCTGATTCCTCCCTCTCCTGCAGAGATTGCCCAGCACATCCACTTCGGCAGGCAGGAGGACGCGCACGAGTTCCTGCGTTATGCCATTGATGCCATGCAGAAGGCCTGCCTGAATGGCTGTACCAAGTATGTGAGGCCTCTGATGGCCCATCACTGCTCTGCTCCGCTGTCCCCTCGCTGGTCCCCTGCGCCCGCAGGAGGGGACTGTGTGGTGAGCGTGTCCCCCAGGTCGGACTCGTAAGGGAGGTACTGACTCCAGTCGCCTTGGGTGGATGGCCCAACGCTCTGCCCCTCTGTGACACAGCTCTGGGCTGTTGTCTGCCTTCTCCCTTCTCCTGACTCCTCTGCCCCAGCACAGCTGTGGTCCCGTCCCCAAATCGTGAGGCTGTGATGGATTTGGATGCTGTCCCAGTGGTTGAGGAATGCAGGCGTGCTTGCTAGGGCAGCCCCAGCTCTGTGGCTGTGGGAGAGCAGTTTTCCCCAGGCCCCCTGTCCCGGGCAGCCTGCGTGGCCTCTGTCTGCAGCGCCCAGCTCTGAGCTGCGGCCAGGAGTTTCTGCTCTTTCCAGAGGAAGGTGCACATCAGAGCCCGGTGTCACCCCTCGAGCACTGGGAGGGCAGACTGGCCGATGCTGCGACTCCCTCTGCTCCCAGAGCTCTGCAGCCCCTTTGCTGGCCAGAGCACGCAGGGGAGCTGCCCTGAGGAGACAGCGGCGGCCGGCGGGGGTGGCCGTTGTGGAGGGGTGGTGCGTGATCCGGTGCTGCTGTCTCTAGGTTGGATCACCAGACCCAGGCCACGACGCTGGTTCACCAGATCTTTGGCGGCTACGTGCGGTCCCGCGGTGAGTGCTGGTTGCCAGGTCCTGGGCCTGTGACTCTCAGCGCTGCTGCTTCCCTGACAGCCTTGCAGTACAAATCCTTGGGAAGATTGCTGAGCTGTGCAAATTCCCCAGAGCTGGGTATCTGCAGCTGGTCAGGCTTGTGGTACCTGTGGGTCGTGACCCCAGCAAAGGAACCTGCGTTGCCAGCTTTCCACCAGCACTTGGTGGAATTGCCAGCCTTCCTCCTTGCCAGGCTGTGAATCGCGGTGCTGCCATCCCAGAGCCCACACCCGCAGCGCAGGAATACTGCAGCTGCCTGCGCTGCGCTGGGCTGGTGGCGGGTGCGGGTGTGGTGCCAGGCTGTGCTCACTCCTCTTTCTGTCGCAGTGAAGTGCTCGGTGTGCAAGGGCGTCTCGGACACCTATGACCCTTTCCTGGACCTGGCGCTGGAGATCGAGGTAGTGTGGGGAGGAGCTCTGCTCTCACGGGGATGTTCCTGCGGCTGCCCCGTGCCTGCTCTCAAGGCTCCTTCACCTGCCAGTGCCAAGGCACGCTGCAGGCCAGGGCGAAGCAGCTTCCGTTGTTGCGCTGCCTTCTCTGCCGGGCAGAGCAGCGCCCGTTGCTTGAGCGCGAGCCACGACTCCTCCGCCGGGGCTCTGTGGTGGTGAGGGGCAGTGGGGCCGTCCCTCGCGGCACGTTGGGATGGCTAGCTGGTGGCAGGCTCACAGGTTTGGTGCCGTCCGTGGCTCTGTGCTCATGTTTCGGGTTCTGTCTTGGGGCCGATGTCTTGGCAGGGAGCCGGGCTGTCGTGTGGACAGGCCGCTCGTGCCCTGACCTCTCCTCTGTCCTTGCAGCAAGCCGCAAACCTCGAGCAGGCGCTGGAGCAGTTTGTGAGGCCAGACGAGCTGGGCGGGGAGAACGCGTACATGTGTGCCAAGTGAGCGTGTGGGGCTGCGGGCGGGAAGGGGCCCGTGGGTGTGCCAGTGGGAAGCAGGTGAAAAGCCTGCCGCTCTATGGGAGGGCTCCTCTACCTGCTCCATGGCCACACCGTGAGGTATGTGGCCATGGGTTCCTGCGACAAAGCCTACCACTCCTCAGCTCACTCTTCTTGTGAGGAGGACCTGGGCCAGCAGACGTGGCCGTGAGCAGGGGCCCTGGAGTGGTGCTTGGTGTCGGCAGGGTCGTTTCCGTGGGGTTTGCTGCTTGGCCAGGGCTGGCAATCATCCGGGTGGTGGAACAGCTTGACTAGCTCCAGCTCTTCCTCTGCAGATGCAAGCAGAGAGTGACAGCAAGCAAAGGCTTCACCATCCACCGAGCCTCCAATGTTCTCACACTCTCCCTGAAGCGCTTTTCCGACTTCGGTGGAGGCAAAATCACAAAGGTGAGTGCTTGGCAATGCCGATGTGGGGCTCTCCTGGCTCCAGGCCCTGCTGCCCAGAGCAGGGTGGGAGGGGGTCCTGTGTGCAGCGTGAGCTCTGCTGCAGTCCTGCAGCCCTTCCCCAGCTGTGCAGTGCGGTGGGAGCTTGGCTCATCCCGGCATCTTCCTCAGCGTGACCTCTGCCTGGGGAGAGCGCGTCCCCCTGCCTCGAGAGATGGGACTCGTAGGACCGCTGAGCTGCTCTTGCTGTAGCAAGAAAGCCGTCTGCTGTGCAGCTCCCGAGACATCCTCTCTCTGCAGGACGTGGAGTACCCCGAGTTCCTGAACGTCCGCCCTTACATGTCCCAGGAGAACGGGGATCCTGTCGTGTATGGGCTCTATGCCGTGCTGGTGCACTCTGGGTACAGCTGCCACTCAGGGCACTACTACTGCCACGTGAAGGTGAGCCCGCGGCGCTCTCTTGGCTCCAGTCTGGGCTGGGGGCTGCTGGGGGCTGGTGGGTCCCTGTGGGGCGCAGGAAGGAGGGTGCTCAGCAGATGGAGTGCTGTGGAGCAGTGGGTGGGGGGTGCAGGCTGTGCTCTGCCACAGGAAGCGTGGAGGTCTGCTCTCACAGAGTCCCCTTGCCTGCCCTGGGCCGCCTGTGGGTTTTGGGGAGAGGAGCTCAGTTGGGTGGCGCTGTTCCTGCTGCTCTTCAGGCCAGGAGGGTCCCCGGACACAGCCCGACCCCCTTCTCTCTTCTCCTTCCGCAGGCCAGCAATGGGCGGTGGTACCAAATGAACGATGACCTGGTCCGCCCCAGCAACATCTCAGTGGTCCTCAAACAGAAGGCCTACGTGCTGTTCTACCTGAGGTGAGAGCGTCCTGTGTCTCCCGGCCCCTGTCCCCTGCTCTCAGCATTTGGGACAGGGCTGGTACATGTGCCAGGGTGTGGGAAGGACGTTGGCCCACGTAGTCCCAATGTCCGTGTGCGTGCGCTGGCTTGGAGGAGGGTGGCGGGGAGAGGTCCAGCCCCTTGTCAGGATTTTGCTGTAGATCAAGAGCACGTCACCTGCTGGGAGCTTCTGGCTCCTGTTTCTTGTGTGCCTCTCTGACGAGAGCATTCTAATCACTCAAACCCTCACAGTTAATGCATGCACTGCTCTGCCTTCGCCAGAATCCCCAGCCCCAAGGAGAGCTCGGAGGGGCCCGTTACCAAAGCTGCCTCCAGCCTGCCTGGCCGCTCTGGTGGTGTCTGCCGTCGGGTGAAGAAAATGGTGACCAACACGCCTCTGTCTTCCCTGCTGCTGGGCCGGGTGAGTCCTGAGGGCTGCTCTCGGCCAGCGCTCCCCGGAGCTGGCAGCTGCTGCCCCCGTCTGCTCTGCGCGGGCGGGTGGGCTGCAGCTTGGCGGGGAGGCAGGCGCGCTGCTCCGAAGGGGCAGGCATGAGGGAGGAGGGTCTGCAGGAGGGATCCTGTGTGGGCCTGGGGAGGGATGGGGAGGGCAGTGTCGCTCTGTGTCCTGCCTGCCTCGAACTCTCTCCTCACTGAACTTCTCTCTCTCTCTGTCTAGAGACCGGACGTGCTGCCGGGGAGAAAGCTGCCAGGGCTGGAGGAGGTGGGGAGGCCCTGTGGCCCGCAGCACGTTTGGGACGGGGACAAAGCTGCCAAACAGCACTGCTCCGCCAAAGCGGCCCACTGAGTTCCCGTGGCCCGAACTGCCCCTCCCTGCTGGCCCCGGCACCAGGCCAGCTGCCCCCCAAGGTGCCCCCCCAGCAAATCTGAGACAGTCCCTGTGGGCCAGCGCTGCTCTGGACCTGAGTAGCACCACATCACCACCACAGGCCAAAAAGCCGGCGCTCTCTGCCAAAAAGGTGAGCCTGAGCTTCTGCCCAGAGACTTCAGTTGGCATCTCGTGCCTTCGGACCTGGGGCTTGCGTGGGGGCGAGCGTGGAGCCAGCACTGGGGATTTTGCGAAGCCGGCGGTGGGTGGGGAGAGCCCCCCAGCCCCAGGGCTGTGGCAGTGTCTCTGCCCTCCCTCTGGGTCGGGGCGCAGGGCCAGGCCCCCACTGTCGCTCACATCCCTGAGTGGTGCAGGAGAAACGGCTCCTGCCCTCTCGCTCAGGATGGAGGGGCGGCTCTGCCAGTCTCTCCGGCGGGGCGGCCTCGCCGGCCGTCGCGGGGTAGCGCGTCCCCTGGGGTGAGTGGGAGCAGGTGAGGCCGCAGCTGGAGGGCTGGGGAGCTGCCTCCTCCCTGGGCAGAGGCATGGGACCAGCCCTCTGGGTGCCGCTGTGCAGCCAGGGCTGGCGACGGTGCGCGGGGTTTCTGTTCTTTAAATTCCTTCCTTTTTTCCTTTGTGCTTCTGACTGAAAACAACTCTGATTTCTTCTTCTACCACCCCCTACTTCCCTCCCTCTGTCTCTGTCTGTTCCGCTCCCCTTTCTCTGGGCTCCGCCTTTTATCTTCTCCTCTTGGCGCACAGAAACTTCTTTTCTGTAGACCACAGAGTTTTTATTTATGTCAATAACTGCAGGGGAGCACCCCGGGGCAGGCGAGCAGAAGTGACCACCAGGCACAACTTTCCGGCCACCCCTACCCCACCACCACCGCCCACCGCGCCTCCACTCCCTTTGCCAAGCCCAGGTAAGCGGTGCCGGCCACTCCCGGGCTCCTGCACGGCAGCCAGGCCGGTAGCAGCCTTGGGGTCCTGCACGAGGCAGCTGCGGAATTGCAGCCGGCTCAGGGGGTGATTTTGGCAGCCGGCTCTCCTGTTCTCCCGGGCTGGCAGGGCTGGCTCTGCATCCTAGAAGCAGGGCAGCTTCCCTGACTGTGGGCACGGGGTGGGAGGGGGCTTTGCAGGCTCTGGCCGCACACTGCTGTCCCGCGGGATCAGGAGGCCCCAGCCTGCTCCAGGTCTTGCTCCGGGTCTCCCTTGTAAGCCTCACTACTGGCGTGTGCTGCAGCAAAACTCACTCTTTCCCAGTCCCCCGCGGGACAGCGTGTGCCCTGCGCGTGGCGGGCACGGGGCAGCTGCTCCCCCTCTGCCCCCACTTTCCTCCATTTCGCAGGATGGAAAAGAGACCCCCCAGCCGCCCCAGGGTGGCCTGGGAGGAGCTGGGGGCTCCCCAGGAGAGCAGCTCTGCGCCGGAGCCCTACGAGATAACCATGGCCGAGCCGCTGAAGACCGGTGAGCGAAGGGCCGCACGGGGCTGGGCAGGGTCGAGGCCAGCGAGCACAACCGGCTCGGCGTCGGGATTCCTTTCCTCAGTGCGCTGGCAGCAGGGGTCCTGTGGGCAGGGGACAAGGTGGTGCCCGAATGCCAGGGCTGCTGGGGCCTGGGAGCCGGCCCCAACGCAGCCTGAGCCGTGCCGAGCTGACAGCTCTTGGCACCGTCTGGGAAGCATGTTGGCAACAGCGCTGTGTGCTAACGGCTCTTCCGTGTTTCCCCTCCACGTAGGCCAGACTCTGCCAGAGGAGCGTCCAGAGAATCCCTTCCTCAGACTGAGATTCTGGGACTCTGGGAGCATCTGGTCACTTTCTTCGTCAGAGAGCATCAGCATGACCACGGTAATGAGCTCCCCCCGTGCTGGGACTCTTGGCCGTGGCACTGGCAGGAGGCTTGTGTGAGCAAAGGGGCTCAGAATCAGCAGGGCTGGCATGGCCTCGCTGTCCCTGGGGAGAGGCTTCCTGCTGCCGCCGAGCAGGGACTACGCCAGGGCCGCACTCCAGCGTCCCAGCAGAGCTCCAGCCCTCCTGGCCACCAGCGAGCCCTGCTTCTCTGTAGGGCCCACACACGGTGCCCGTGGCCCCAACCCTCCTCCCTCGCCCTGGGGACCCTCCGCTCTCATCCTCGACTGTGGCCCATCGATCCAGCCTCTCCAGATCCCTCTGTAGTTCCCTGGATCCTCCTTCTGGAGGGCGTGCTGAGCTCCAGTCAGCTGGGGCCTCCTCGCTTGGCCAGGACTGCTGGGCAGTGGTGGAAAGTGGCCTGGTGAGCGCTTCCACCAGCTCCTTCAGTGCCCTTGGGCGGGTCCCTTCTGGCCCCATAGACTTGTGCGTGTCTAAGTGCGGTAGCAGGTCGCAAAGCATTGCCTCTGGGATGATGGGGGCTTCACTCTGCTCCCCGTCAGTCTTCCAGCTCAGCGGGCTGGGTATCCTGAGAACAACTGCTCTGTTACAGGCGGAGGCAAAGGCAGCATCAACCACCACAGCCTCTTCCTCAGCCTGCGTCACTGTTTCCCTCCTGGTCCAATGAACGATGGAAATTCTCCTTAGCTCTCTTCTTGTTCCTCATGTGTTATAGGAGGAGCCAGGGGCCTTGGCTGAGGAGGAGGAGGACAGTGAAGGCCTGTCCCTGAAGAGCACATCTCCTGCCCTGGGCACAGCTCCTGAGGAAGAGGGGCACAGCGCGCCTCTCGCTCCAGCGGCACAAGAGGCGGCAAAGGCACCAGCTTCTCCTGCCCTCGACGAGCAGGCCACGGCTGCACAGGCGGAGAAGCAGGGGTCTGCCCTGCACAGCCCCAGCGCCGACATCGTGGCTCTGCAGGACACAGCCCAGTGCACTGCGAGCCAGGACGTGTGCAAGGCTCTGGCTGCCACCCAGGAACTTGGCCAGCAGCCGGCAGAGCAGCGGGACCTCGCGCACAGCATGGACGCAGCGAGGGCAGCAGGAAGACCTGCAGCACCTCAGGACGCTGAGGCTCCCTTGGCTGCAGAGCCTCAGGGAGAGGCCAGCACAGCCTCTCTTGTCCCAGGGGCATGCGAGGAAGGAGAAAACACGGCTGCACCCTCGTCTGAAGAGAGTCAAGAAGGGGCCAACAAAGCCAGGGTCATCCCGGCAGTGCATGAGGGTTGCGTGGCTCCTCCAGTGCCTCAAAACCCTGCGGCAGATGCTGGCACAGCCCGCCCTGCCCCAGATGAGGAGGACAAAGGGGACGCAGCAACTTTTCCCTTGGCTCAGGACCCCTGGCACCAGATGAGCCAAGCACACGTTGCTAGCACCGGGCATCCCGAGGCGCCGGAGGCAGTGGCAGCGCCCATGGTCTGTATGGCAGAGGGATGCCTGGTGCTCTCCAGGTCATCCTGCTGACACCCTTTCCATCCCCTGTCTGTGCTCTTGCTCTTCCTGTGCAGGTGGCCTCCAAGCAAGGAGACGGCGCCCAGCCCTCCTCCAGCTGCAGAGACGTCCCCGAGGAGGACCCAGGTATGTCCCCGAGTCCAGCGCTGCCCCGGTGAGGGCAGGCCAGGCCCAGTCGTCCCGATGAGCAGCACGCAGGCCAGGCCAGTCGCCCTGCGCACAAGGCGGCTAGCTGTGTTCCGGCCACGTACGGCTCTCCTTCCCCCACAGGCATCGCCACCCTCCCGCATGCCCTGGCCCAACGGCAAAGGCCCTCCCTCTTCAGGAGGGCACTCAGGGCTCTGAGAAGGGCTTTCAGCTGCAGCTGCATGGCGGGACAGCACGAGCGGCAGCACCCAGCCAGCTCCAGACGGGTCCCCAGAGATGGCGGCTGGCCTTGAATCTGCACAGTGCCCAGAGGGAGCTGCGTGGGGAAGCACACGAGGAATGGGTGCATTGATGGTGCCCCAGGCATTCAGCTGCCCTGAGGACGTCGTGCTGCCAGCCTTCTGTTGGGGATGAGTATCAGGAGCCATGGGAATGAGAAACAAGAAGCCACGGGAATGAGAAACAAGGGACTTTCCGAGAGAAGGGAAACAAGAGAAAGGACATCTGGGGGTGGATGGATGATTGGAGGGTAGATAAGCACACAAGCTGTAACAATAAACGACTTTTGCTTAGCATGCAGCGGGAGTCTGTGACTACGTTCCCACAAATGGCGCCCGAACAGGGACTTGTTAGAAGTAGTGAAGATCGGAAGACTGTGATTCCGGTGGGAACGCCCGGATGGTTGGTAGGAAGCCTGCGCAGCGAATTCGTTACCTCAACTAAGGGAGGTAAGCGGCCAGGAACGAGGGGAGCGCGGCTCCAAAAGGAAACCTGGCCGAACTGGGGAAGTCTGCGCAGTATCCGTTACCTCGACTAAGGGAGGCAACGCGGCTAGGAACGACGAGAAGCGCGGCTTCAAAGGAACAGAAATCAATTTTAACGATTCTGACAAAAGTGTTAGAGGAACAGAACTGTGCTATCAATAACACTGACCTGAAGAGCGTGTTGGTTTGGGTGTCCGCTCACGTATCAGACGCTAACACCTCGAATATCTGCACGGTGGGCACCGGGGACAGGGTAAGTGTTGAGCTGTGGGACTGTGCAACGTGGGGTGACCCTGCTGCTCAAAGGCTATTACCGGCGTGGCGTGTAATGTTGAAGCCTTAAAGAATCACACGCAGACAGGGAATCCGACACCCCGTCCGCTCCTCCGCCCGTGGAAACAAAGACTGACAGCGAGCCGGAAAATCCCTTTGATCCAGGTCCCATAGATCCGGAAAAGGAGCCCTCAGTCTTTGGAGCTTCCTCGCTATAGAGGTGGCGTGTTTGTGTGTGTGTCCTTTGTGCCAACCGTGTCATATTTTTGTTACTGTCCGGTGTTGTTGGTGTGGGCGTAAACTTATTCCAGCTGATTTCTATTTGCGCGACAGCTGAGTCTTCTGGTATGCGCGGTGTCACAGGTCGACCCCGTTGGAACAAGGGATACATCCAGGTTGGTATTGTTGCGTGCACGGCGCAGCATTAAGTTACAAGATCTTTAAGTGGAAACGGACAGGCAGTGCAAACAGAGGAATTAACAGATTACAGTCTGGAGGAAATTAAAAGTTTCCTAGACAGACACAGGCAGTCTGTGTGTGTGCATATAAGCATGAAGTAGATGGTGTGAAATAAGGGGTGAATACTGTCTGGTTTCAGCAGGGATGGAGTTAATTTTCCTCTCAGAAGCTTTGGATTTTGTATGTGAAGAATGTTGATAAAAAACCTCTGATGATCAGAATGTTGATAAAAACCTCTGATGATCAGAGTTGTTGTTAATGAGACCAAGGACACTGTCTGGCTTTCCAAGTCTCATTAACGAGCAGGTGCAGGGAGCTGGGCCAAAGGCAGACAGAGTATCGGTCATTCGGACATCGGGTGGTGAGAAATTGTACATTGTTCACTTGTATATATTAATGTTCTTATATTTTGTTATCATTGTAGGTTTCCTCTTTGTAAACTGCAGCATAAAGCGACGTTTAATTAACTGACTGTGACCCCCATTCCCTCTTCTGTCCTGCTCAGGGCGGGGAAGGAGGTGGAGAGGGTGTTAAGCCTGAGAAGAGGGAGGGGAGGGGGAAGGTTGTCTTGTTCCCTTTTTTCATTCTCCTGCTTTGGTTTTAGTAATAAATGAATAGTTTCCCTGGGTCGAGTCTGTTTTGCCTGTAACGGTAGCTTTAAGAATCTCTCCCTGTTCTTGCCCCAAACCTCAGGTTTCTTTTTTTTATTTTGTCTTCTTATGTGCCCAGGACCGTGGCCGCCGCCAGGCACCCCCACCATCCGGCAGGGCGGGGGCAGCTTACCCAAAACCTGACATGGTTACAGTTACTCCCGCCTGGGTCAGCCAGTGGCCGTTAGCAAGAGAAAAGCTGCACCATTTGAATGAGTGAGCTAACGAGCAATTGCAGCTTGGACACATACAGCCAGCAGACAGCCCCTGAACACACCTGTGTTTGTAATACAGAAAAAATCAGGATGCTCCGTGATTCGCATTTTCTGTGCCTTCAATCAATGCGGGAGAACCCAGTCAGCGATATCCCTGGACGGTACTTCCGCAGGGTATGAAAAACAGTCCAACCATCTGCCGACGGTACGTCGCACAGGCCATAGCACCGGTAAGGCGCTTGCATAGGAACAGCCTCGTTTATCATTATAGGGATGACATCCTAATTGCAGCACCCGATGATTCTCTGGGGGACAGGGTTCTTAATGATATCACCAGTGCATTATCCCGATTTAAACTGGTTATTGCTCAAGAGAAAATTCAAAAGGTGTGTCCCTGGCAATATCTTGGCTGGCAGATTATGGAAAGAACAATTAGGCCGCAAAGGTTAAAAATCCCTCAAACAGTGTTTGCCTTAAACGATTTGCAGAAATTGCTGGGAGCTGTCAACTGGGTACGCCCGGCTCTGGGCCTCTCTACGGAATTGCTTTCTCCACTATTCCAAACACTTAAAGGAGACTCAGATTTAACCTCTCCTCGGAGACTCACTCCAGAAGCACAAACGGCATTACAAACAGTTCTGCTACAGATTTCCATTCATTGGCCCCAGCAACCAATGCTCCAATTTTTAGGAGAATTAATGTTGTATCCAGCAGCTCATCAAAGTTACACTCCCATAGAAAATGCCTTAACAATGTTCACAGATGGATCAGGAAAAACGCACAAGACCATGATTGTGTGGAAGAAAAATGGTGAGTGGCATCATGACGTACAATTGGTCGAAGGTTCCACCCAAACTGTAGAACTTGCGGCGATGGTACGAGCTTTGTACAAGTGGAAAGATGAACCCCTCAGTGTTGTCTCCGATTCTGCCCGTCTGTTCAATGTAGTACAACGCGCTGAACGGGCAATGCTAAAGGAAATTAATAATCCTTTGCTGTATGACCAGTTTCAACAGCTGTTATCGGTGTTACATGTGCGGGATCGTCCTCCCTTTACTGTACAGCTGAGAGCTCACACCCCGCTCCCAGGACCTGTCACAGAAGGTAACGCTGTCGTAGTTTTGTTAGTGAGGGGGGGCCTAAGGTGGTAGCTTCTGTAGGAAACTGCTGGAAATCGCTCCCCTTTGTTCAGTGGACTCGGCTGGGCCTAGGGCGGACCCGCTGCTGGCCAAGGTCGAGCCAATTGGTAGCAGAATGTCCCGTGATAACGCCTCTGCGATAGCGTATTTAAGAAGGGGAAAACAGAAAAAAAAAAAGAGAGAAGAGAAGATGTGAAGAAGCTGAGCGGGGGCAGAGGCGCAGAGGGGGAGGCGCAGGCCTCGTGGGCCTTGCACCCCTCACCCTCTGGCCTCTCGCCGGGCAGCCGACTGGGCCCGACTCGGTCCGGCCCGGCTGCAAGAAGTGGAGAGGAGATGAGAACTGAATAAGATGTAAAAAAGATCCTGAGAGGCGTCTGCCAGCCTGTTGTGAGGAACGGCTGCAGACGCCAAGGTCAGTGAAGAAGGAGGGGGAGGAGTAATGCGGCTCCTGGCCAAGATTCCCCTGCAGCCCGTGGTGACGACCATGGTGGAGCAGGTTGTCCCCCTGCAGCCCAGGGGGGTCCACGGAGGAGCAGAGATCCACTTGGAGCCCGTGAAGGACCCCGTACCGGGGGAGGTGGATGCCTGAAGGTGGCTGTGGCCCGTGGAGGGCCCGCTGGGACAGCCGTTCTGGAGAGACTGTACTCCGTGGAAGAGAAGACCCACGCCGAAGCAGTTCCACGAAGGACTGTGGCCCGTGGGAGGGACCCCACGATGGAGCAGGGGAGGAATGCGAGGAGTTCTTTCCCCGACGATGAAGCAGCGGCGTGAAACAACGTATGATGAACTGACTGCAACCCCCATTCCCTCTTCCCCCCTGTGCCGCTCGGGGGGGGAAGGTAGTAGAGATGATGTTAAGCCTGGGAAGAGGGAGGGGTGGATGGAGGTTATCTTGTTCCCTGTCTCATTATCCTGCTGTTTGTAGTAATAAATGAATAGTTTTCCCCAAGTCGAGTCTGTTTTGCCCGTGACGGTAACTTTAAGGATTTCTCTCTGTCCTTATCTCAAACCTTGAGCCGTTTTTCCTTATATCATCTCCCCCTGTTCTCTCGGAAGGTGGGGGGAGAGAGAGAGAGACTGCGTAGTCTGGTCCTGATCAGGGCTGAACTACGACAAACGCGAGAGCAGATGCTCTCACTAATGCGGCCCTCGTTGCAAACACACTCACGCAGGCCAAGCTGTCCCATGAATTTGATCACCAAAACTCTGCAGCCCTTCAGCAACAATTTAAGCTGACACGGGAACAAGCTCGGGCACTTGTGCATTCCTGTAGCAGCTGCCAGAACACAATTATGCCATCTTCATATGGGGTTAATCTGCACGGTTTGTGCTCTCAAGAATTGTGGCAATCTGATATAACTCACGTCCTGTCATTGGGCCGACACAAATATGTGCATGTAACTATCACACCCATCCCAGCTTGTTGTTTGCCTCTGCTCATACAGGAGAACGTGCTCGAGATGTTTGCCAACGCTGGACATCAGCGTTTGCTTTCATGGGGGTTCCCACGTGTATAAAAACAGGTAACGGGCCAGCGTATGCTTCTCGCGCAGTCCAAACCGACCTCGCTCTTTGGGGCACTGAGCGTGTTACTGGTATCCCGCACAACCCCACTGGACAGGCCGTCACTCAACGCGCCCATGGCACACTTAAAAATATGCTGTTAGAACAAGAAGGGGGATGGAAGGGAGATCTGCAAGTGAGAAGCTAGCGAAAGCAATGTATGTGCTCAATTTTCTAAATGGCTGGAGTGACAATTCTTCCCCAATACAGAAACATTTTGGATCATCTCCTGTACCTGAGGCCATCCGAGGGCAAGCTCCGGTGATGGTTAAGAATCTGGAAACGGGTAATTGGGAAGGACCGTTCCCTCTTATGACGTGGAGAAAAGGATACGCTTGTGTCTCTACAGGAGTGGTGAACAAGTGGATCCCTGCGCGATGGGTACGACCAGCGCTCCACGCTGCCTTGCATTCGTCGGACTGTTAACGAGCTGTGTGGCAGCTCCATGGACATCAGTCACAGAAAGAAGAAACGTGTGGGAAACCCGTGGCTAATGCCACGGGACAGGACACCATTTGTCTGTCTGTATCATCTGCAAATGACCCTTTCAGAACGTGTCTGGTCAACCTGCCTGATAGCGGTAGGACGGCAACTCTGTGTAAGACAACAGCAGCGGCGAGCGCTGAGCGCTGAACCACAAGAGACAGAACTTTTGGGATCAGTAAAGATGGACTTATGTCTATTTTTTTTTTAACTATTCAGAAGCTGATGTTACCAGAGGGGTAGTGATTGTAAATGCTTCAGAACCTACACACTGCAATGACACAGTGTGGGGTGATCATGCCAGCACTAACACATCAAAACCCAGCACTGCTCCAGTGGCCCCCCTGATGGGGTGTTTTTCATGTGTGGGGACCGCGCGTGGCCAGGGATGCCCTCCCATATGGGGGGCCCTGCACCATGGGAACCTTGGAGATGTTTACACCCAATAATACAGTGATTTTACAGCATAAAAGACCTAAACGAAGTACACATAGCTTTGAATCTGCCTGCCAAGACAATACAGAGTTTTGGAACACAGGTGAAATTATTGCTGCTTCAGTCTTTGCACCTGGTGTGGCAACGCCCAGGCGTTCGCTATGCTAAATAAATTGGGCTGTTGGCTTGCTAAGCAAACAAACGCAACTGCATTGGCATTATCAGCGCTGCTGACTGATGTAGATGCTGCACGCGACGCTACTTTACCAAACAACCGCTGTTAGCCTGCAGAGCACATCTGACAGGCTTTGTTGCGTGCGCTGGCCACGCGTGCAGCAACGTCTGGTCAGAACTCTTCCTCTGAATCTGCTGAGGGGATAAACAGAGGTGGCTTGGGGCGGAGGAGAGAGACAGGACCCAGAGCGCACTCTGCGAACAACAGGGGATGCCCTGAAGGTGCTGCGCCTGCCTCCTTCCTCTGCCCTGACCCTGCTGATAAGCACCCTCCTGCTCGGCGGTGTCTCCGGCGCAGTCGGGTTGGTAACAGAACAGAGCAGCCATAGATTTTTTATTATTAGCACAAAATCATGGTTGTCAGGGTTTTGATGGGCTTTGCTGCATGAATCTGTCTGATCATTCAGAATCTATTCACAAAAGTATTCAAAACTTGAAAAAAGGAGTACAGAAACTGCAACAAAGTGATGTTTTTGATATATTCAGAAATCTTTTTGGTGGGTTGATAAAAGCTTATTACAAATAGCTGTAGGAAGCTTATTCATTCCTTCTGTATTCCGTGTGTGTTGAAATGTGTGCAGGCTTTAATAGATGAAGCGTTGAAACAAGCCTCTTCTCATAAACAAAGAAGAGAGAGATGTGGGTATTTCTCCAGCCAGTACGGTGTCAGTGAAAGCAAACTGACCTTGGGAGAGGGATACAATCCTGCTCGCAGGAAGAAAGCCATGGAATGAGAAGGGAAGCTTTAAGATACAAAACAGCGGAATTTATGGCTTGTTTCAACAGAGGCTTGCAAAAAACTAGTCACTGGCTTTGTAGGTAAGAAGGTTGCTGGAGTTGTTATGTCTGTAATAGTAGAAGAATGCTGCAGTAGAAAATTACTAGAAAGAAGTTGTCCTGGTTCTGGCTAGGACAGAGTTAATATTCACCTGAGCTGGGGGGGGGAACTGGAGCTGGTGGCCCCTATGGCTGGGGCACCCAGCTGGGATAGTTAACTAATGAGCTAACAGCTGGGGTTAATTTACCCAAATTAGCCCAAGGGCTGGTCCATCCCATCTGCCATCATGCTCAGTGTATCAGTGAGGAGGGTGTTGAGGGGAGTCTCTTGCTACATAGGAAGAAATTAGGTGTGGAGATTTGCTGTGAGCCATTATACTGTATTTGTTTTCCATCTCTGTTTTGTTTTCTTCTGCTATTGCTGTTAAATTTACTTTTTGTTCAATCTCAACCCATGTGTTTTTGCTGGTTTTTTTGTTTACCAATTCTCCCTTCTGTCCCACTGGAGGGTGAGGGGGAGTGAGAGGGAGAGAGAGACTGCGTAGTCTGGTCCCGATCGGGGCTGAACTACGACAGTAGTGAAACTTAGTTTTGCTCAGCAATCATGAGTATGTGTGATCAGTAATTTTATTGGCTAAGCTTGTGTGCGGCATAGGTGTTGACTGGACAAGAATGAGATAAGGATGGGTTATGTTACTCCTGAAAGAAGCCATTATGGTAATTACAGCATTGTTGACCACGGCATGTGCTCTCTCCTGTATTTTACGATGTCTACAAGAAGCCCTCACAAGAGCTTTCGATAGCAGCGCATACACTGTGCTGTTAAAACAAGAAGGGGGAATTGTTGGGGATGAGGAGTATCAGGAACCACGGGAATGAGAAACATGAAGCACCAGGAATGAGAAACAAGGGATTTTCCGAGAGAAGGGAAACAAGAGAAAGGACATCTGGTGGTGGATGGGCGATCGGAGGGTAGATAAGCACATGAGCTGTAACAATAAATGACTTTTGCTTAGCATGCAGCGGGGGTCCGTGACTACGTTCCCACAGCCTTCCCTCAGCCATGGACACTTTCTGAGGCCAAGAAAAGCTCACAACGCTCACCTGGCTGTCCTGTCCGGGCCAGGCGATGGCACTCACGCTGATCTGCTCCACAGCCTTCCCCGGCACTGAGGCCAGGCTGACAGGCCTGTGGTTCCCTGGATCCTCCTCTGGCTCTTCCTGTGGACGGGCGTCACGCGTGCTGCCCTCCCGTCAGCCGGGGCCTCCTCGCTTGGCCAGGGCTGCTGGGCAGTGGTGGAAAGTGCCCTGGTGAGCGCTTCTGCCAGCGCCCTCAGCCCCACCGGGCGGGTCCCGCCCGGCCCCGCAGATCTGTGTGTGTCGCAGTGCGGTCGCGGGGCGCTGACCATTTCCCCCGGGGGTGGGGGCTGCATGGTGCTCCCCGTGCCGGTCTCTGGCTCGGGGGCTGGGCACCCTGAGCACAGCTCGCCAGCACAGATGAGGCACAGGAGGCGTTCAGCGCCGCGGCCTTTTCCTCAGCCTCTGTCCCCGCGCTGCCCCTGCCCCGCCAGGGACGGGGATGCTCCTCAGCCCTCCTGCTGCTGCTGCTGTCTGTGCAGACACAGCTTTCACGCTCTCTCACGGCAGCGGCAGATTCAGCTCTTGCTGGGCGCTGGCACTGCCGGTTCTACGCCCGCACACCCTCACGGCGTCCTCGGCGTCCTGCGGAGCTGCTGCCCAGGCCAGGCCGCGCAGGGGCGGTGCCCGGCCTGCACCCAAGGGGATGCTGCCTGGGATTGGTCCGCTGGGCTGTCACTCTGCCCTGGTTTGGGCCTGCCCTGAGGGGATGCTGGCTCTGATTGGTGCCCTGGGCTGTCACTCTGCCCTGGTTTGGGCCTGCCCTGCCCTGCAAGGATGCTGGCTCTGATTGGTGCTCTGGGCTGTCACTCTGCCCTGGTTTGGGCCTGCCCTTCCCTGCAAGGATGCTGGCTCTGATTGGTGCTCTGGGCTGTCACTCTGCCCTGGTTTGGGCCTGCCCTTCCCTGCAAGGATGCTGGCTCTGATTGGTGCCCTGGGCTGTCACTCTGCCCTGGTTTGGGCCTGCCCTGAGGCAATGCTGGCTCTGATTGGCCCCGGGTGGTCAGCCTGCAGGGCTGCAGTGCCCACCCTCCACCTGGGTCAATGCTTCCTCTGATTGGCTGTCTGGGATTTCCCCCTTCCTCCTCCCCTCTAATGACGGGTCAGACAGCCTATCAATCATCCACGTGCTGCTCTCCCACATGGCGTGATTGGTGCAGCCGGTACGCCCCGCCCCTGCAAACTAAACCCGAGGCTTTGACCCTGAAAATTGGGTGTCAGACCCCATTTTAGACATTGGACCTCAGGCCCTCAAAATTGAGGTCTGGAAAGTGAAAATGAGGCCTTGGACCTTAAAAATGAGACTTTGGCCACGAGAAGTCGATGCCCCAGGCCTGTCAGTGTTTGAGAGGCACTTGGGCAGTGCCGGTATTAACGAGCTTTAACGTGGTCAGCCCTGAACTGGGCAGGCAGTTTGACCAGATGATCGTTGTACGTCCCTTCCAACTTAAATACTCTGTTCTATTGTATTCTAAAAAAAAAATAAAAAAAAAAAGAAAAGCGGCTTTGGGCCCTAAAAATTGCAGACTGGATCCTATGAATTCGGCTACGGGAGCTTTGGGAGCTAAAGAGAGTGTTTGGACCTGTAAAGGAGGCTTTGGACCCTGACAATGAGCCTTTCGGCCTTCAAAATCAGAGTTGAGGCGTTAAAAATTCCCCCCTTCTCGGTCTCTTCACCCAGGCTCCTTGCCTGGCCCTGCCAGGAAGAAGAAGAAGGGTCTCGCTCCGGGGGGCTCGGTGTCCCTTGCGGGGAAGGAGGCGGCAGGCGACGGTCCCAGCAGTGGCCAGGAGGGGCCGGGCTGTCGGTGTTACGTGACATAAACGTTGAAAATTAAATATCAGTATGAGGTGATTCTTGCTAACTGTAGTCACATAGGTTAAATTTTATATGAAATCTCTTTGTCCTTAGAGGGAATGGGACTCTTAGAGCTGTTACAGTATCTCGTTTGTTCGAAGGCAACCCAGCATGTCTGGGGTAACTGAGAAGAGCGGCAGAACAATGGTAGGTCCCAAACACCACCTGTAGAAAATAGGTCCTGAGCCCTCACTCTGGAGCCAGAAGAATCAAGGACAACGCAACCTTGTGCTCAAGACCACAGATGGAGATTTCAAGGAGGGGTTTGACCAGTGAATTCGAGGAGGGGGCGCTCTGACGACCCCCAAGACCGCCAGAAGACCCTCGACTCAAAAGACCGAGCATGCGCAAGTGGGTGGAGGAATATGATAATGACTTCCAGGAAAGTTAATGTTTATGTATAACATTTCTCGGAAATCTAGTGAATATGTCTAACAGGTGTGTATTGAACTGCGCTGTTGATCGAACAGGTGTGCGCACGCTGGGTGGAGCGATCCCCCGTGCGCCCGGCGCCGCAATAAAGGAGCGCCCACTTCTTAACTTCTCATTGTTGTTAAGGGGTTTTATTCCGGATTTCGGTAACGTCGGGAGCTGGAGAGCAGACCCAAGCAGCAAGTGTCAGGCCCCAGTAATTACCTGGGCATGGAGCGCATCTGCCCCCTCAGGAAGGAGCAGAGGAAAAAGAGGAGAATGGAGGAGACAGAAGAGCTCTGCTCTGGGACGCTGTCCTTGGGCCGGGGAGGGGCTAGGGTCACGCGAGAGCCCTGTGCACCTCTGCTCCGCCTAAAGTCAGGCTCTCTGGGCTGCGATCGGGAGCCTCGTGTCTTTCTGTGGGTGGGACGATCCTTGCCATGGAGCCAGCTGAAGCGCTGGCTTGCTGGGGGTGGTGTCACCCCTCTCCGAGTGCAGCACTGGGGCAGGGGTGTCCCTGCGTCCCACTGCCCTGCAGGGAGCTCCGATTCTTCCCCCTCTGGTCTGGCAAGAGTGAGCTGACCTGCTGCCTTCCTCAGCCCTCGGACAGCAGAGGTGGAGCCCAGGAGGACAAAGCGGTGGCGGAGCTTGGGGGCTGGGGCTGGAGACAGCAAGCACCGCAAGCGAACGCGGGGGGAGGCCTCAGCAGCCCAGCCATGGAGCAGCTGGCTGCCAGCACTGTCCACATCGCAGATGACGCCCCAGGTATGACCGTGTGCCTCCGCCCTCCCTGGTGCCTGGCAGGCGAGAGCCGGCTGCTCGTCTGCCCACGCAGCCCCTCAGAGCACTGGTGCCCAGTCTCTGGTGCTTGCTGGTCCCCACCACGGCCTGGTGGTGCCCATCTTCCTGACCCCATCCTCGGCTGGCCTGCCCGCAGGCCTGCGCGCTGCTCATGCAGGAGAGCTGCCCGTTTGTTCCCTGGATGAGGGCATGCTCCTCTGCAGACTCGCAGGGAGGGGTCCCTTGAGGGGTGAGTATTTACCCCCAGCTCCTCCCTGCCCAGGACGGGCCCCAGGGTGCCCAAACACCCTGCGCCATCAGGACCACGTTAGTCCCAACAGTGTCTCCTGGGTTGAGATCCGCCTTGGAGATGGAGCGACACAGGAGCTCCCTCTGCTCCCTCTTGCTTGTCCTCACTCATCCTGTTTCCGCAGCGCCAGCGTACGCCTGGGACCACCAGCCCGGAGACTGGTGCAGGTGCTGCCTTGCTGCCCCAAACCCTAACCCCGTGGGGCTGGGGTAGCATCCAGGAGCCTGGAGGAGCCCAGAGTGGTGGGTTTGCTGCTCAGGAACAAGGTAATCCCTGCTCACCTGGGTGGGCAAACAGCCACGCGGCTCCCCTGCGTGAGTCCTGGGTGCAGGCAGAGCCCTCTGTGCTCTGCCAGGGCCTGAGCTCCCCCCAGCACCAGCGCAGGCAGCTGCGGGGGCTCCTGGAGCTGGGCGGATGCACCCGGCCGAGGGGCTGTTGGGGGCGTCGCGGAGTTGGGTGCTGGAGTGAGGGGGTCCAGTTGCTGGCCCAGAGCAGGGGCCCGGCAGAGGAGAGCAGCACGGTGCTCCCTTCTGACCACGCTGCTCTGCAGTCTTGACCTGGGAGGGCCAGACCTCGGCTGTCAGCCAGGATGCCGTGTGGGATGCAGCGTGGGCCTGGAGCAAGATCGTCATCGATGAGTGGTACGAGGAGTTGGACGGAGGGAGGGTGGGTGCTGGCTGTGTCCTGGGCTGAGGCGGGTGGGGGGAGGCAGGAGACTCTGCGCTCTGACCCCAGGGGCCTTCCTGCCTCTGCACAGGAAAAGAATAAAAAATGAAGCAGGAGCGGAGGAAACACTTCGGTCCATTCCAGCAGCTACAGAGCAAGTGCAACTTCTGGTTGGTGATGCGTGCTGCCAAGGGGGCAGCCTGCGCCATCGGCTTTGAGGTCCTGGACCCCTCCTGCTCCTGCCTGACTCCGCCTGCCCCTGCCCATCCTGGGCTGACCTCTCTCCTCTATCACCACCCCCTTCTCCCCCTGTACAAGTCGCAGTGGAACTGTTGCGCCCCGCAGCCAGGGCCCCGCTCACCCTGAGCCCAGCCCTGCGCTGGCCATGGGAGACAGTGGCTGGGTCCCCGCAGGCACAGGGCGCTGCCGCCGGGGCGGTGGGCAATAAAATCCTGTGGTTTGGGACTGGACTCAGCTGGGCTCGACTGAAGGGGAGGGGACACCGGGAGGGCAGGGGCACTGGGAGGGGGAGGACCTGGCCGGGCCCTGCCCACTCCCGCAAAAGGTGCAGCTGCTTGTGGCGGCCTTGGTGCCCTTGTCACACGCTGGAGCAGCAGCGGCAGCGGGACAGAGGAGGAAGGAGAGACTACTGTCAGTGTGGGAGGGCCATGGCCCGGCTGGGGGATGCGGCCTTGTCCTTCCAGAGGGCTCAGCCCGTGTGGCCTCGCACAGCCACACTGCTTTGCCACCACGGACCTGCTGCCTGCAGCGTTGGCGCTGCCGGGCTCTGGGACCTGCTGCCTGCAGCGTCAGCGCTGCCGGGCTCTGGGACCCGCCGCTTGCAGCGTTGGCGCTGCCGGGCTCTGGTACCTGCTGCAAGCAGTGTCGGCGCTGCCGGGCTCTGGGACCTGCCGTCTGCAGTGTCGCCACTGCCGGGCTCTGGGACCTGCCGCCTGCAGCATCGGCGCTGCCGGGCTCTGGGACCTGCTGCCTGCAGCGTCAGCGCTGCCGGGCTCTGGGACCTGCTGCCTGCAGCGTCGGCGCTGCTGGGCTCTGGGACCTGCTGCCTGCAGCATCGGCGCTGCCGGGCTCTGGGACCTGCCGCTTGCAGCGTCGGCGCTGCCGGGCTCTGGGACCTGCTGCCTGCAGTGTCGGCGCTGCTGGGCTCTGGGACCTGCTGCCTGCAGTGTCGGTGCTGCCGGGCTCTGGGACCTGCTGCCTGCAGCGTCGGTGCTGCCAGGCTCTGGGACCTGCCGCCTGCAGTGTCAGCGCTGCCGGGCTCTGGGCCTCGCCGCCTGCAGCGTCGGCGCTGCCAGGCTCTGGGACCTGCTGCCTGCAGTGTCGGTGCTGCCGGGCTCTGGGCCCTGCTGCCTGCAGGTCTTCCCTCCTCCACTCACACTTTGTATTCAGCAGCTGCCTTGGAGCACTGTCTGAGTTCTGCTCTGCAGATCTGCAGGGCAGGCTCGTGTCGAAGGCGTCCGTTACACATCTCGCAAACCACCCGGCTCAGGAGCGTCTGCCTGGTGTGGGAGTGCCAAGCGTGCACCCAGAGCCCGCTCCCGGGGTGGGCCAGGCAGGGCTGTGTGGCTCGGGGGCTGCAGGTCCCCTCCCTCACGCACATGCAGAGTGCTTCCTGGCTTTCCTCCATCCTCTGTGTCCACAGAGCGTTCCCTCCCGGTGCCAAGGAGCAGGGCTGGGCAGGAAGGTGCTGCCTGTGCCTCGGCCCTCTGAGGCAGGCTGCAGCGGGGCTGCTGAGGAGCAGAGAGGCCCTGTCCTGGCGTGGCCCCGGGCACCCTCCTGCGGCCAGAAGGAAGGACGGAGCCCTCGCTCTCCCCAGGGGGGCCGACCACGGCCCTTCCCTTCTGTCCCGGGGGCTCCCCAGCGCTGCCAGGCCCCGCGGGGCTGCAGGGCCCAGCGCGGGCCGAGGCGCCAGGGCCTCCTGGGGCTCAGGGCAGCTTCAGGCGTCTCTGCAGCGCAGGCGCAGCTGCCCCCGGGCTCCTGCAGATGCACTTGTTTGCGTATTTGAGGGGAGGGCCCGGGGGTCTCAGGGAGGGAGCGTGGCCGAGGATGCGGCTCTCGCCGGGGGGAGCCAGGGGGTACAAAACCCAAACACCCGCTCAGGCTGATGTCCGCTGCTTCAACATGGTGGACGCGGGGCCTCCCCTGAGGCTGAGGGGCCACCGCACAAAAAGTGCCAGCACTGAAAGCTGGAACTACACCTTCAAATTACTGAAGCCGGTTGATTTTTTTAAAGTAGTATTTGTTCAAATGTGTTCATGACACACTAGTCCAGCTGCAAGCAGGGGCTTGGAGTGACTGTCAGTTACTTGGACCTTCAAGCACCCGTCACTCAGATCAGCCACTCATGCTCTGGTTTTTCTGTGCATTCACTCACAAAAGCAACCAACTAGTTCCAACATTTCAGTAAATGGTTGTTCCACATACACAGCTTTTTCTCAACAGTAACATAATCCGGATCGACAACTATGAAATCATTTCCATCAGCGTGTACAGAAAACTTTACAGATACTTGACTCATTTGAACCCAAACCATTTACAAAGCACATCCAAGCCCCACAAAAATTACTAGGAATAGACAAAAATGCAAGTACGGCATTTAATACGTAGCAATAACAAAACAGAGAACTCTTTAGAACACATTGTGTCCGTGCTAAGCCACGCGACACGAAAGAACAGAGAGTCAGTAACAGGTTTGAGCTGCTTTAAGTTGTGTTCCTGTGTTTTTCTGGAATACTTACATTAAATGTGTACACGGCTTGGACAGTTTTTCACATTTTGCAGTAAAACTTCACATCAGTTTCCAGAACCAAGACCATGTTTAGCGACAGCACTAAGGGAGAACAATTTCCTTGGGTGGCTCCCTTCACGGCTACTATTTTCTTCTTTTTGCCAAAGGTACACAATTCAATTTCTACAGTGAGAGAAGGAAGGAGTTACCAGTGGGAAGAGATTTCTCTTTCTCATCCTTTCAAGAGGAAGACGTTTTAACACCGTCTGTCTTTGGCTACTCCTCCTTCACCTTTTTCACAGGAGGTTTCATTTTGAGGAGATTTTTCACAGTCCGTGTCAACGTTCTCTTGCGAAGCTTTAGCTGGCTTTACAATATTGTCTTTTTAGGAGGAACAGCCATTTCTACTTTCTGCATTATCTTATCAATGTTTGCTTTTGGCCTCCCATTTGGAAGGCCTAAAGCCCATTCTGCACTTCCAAAGACCTGATTTTAAGGTGCAAAGCCGTAGGTTTTGGTATGAAAGCAACATTTGAGGGTAAAACCCAATTTTTGTGGTTCAAAGTGTAATTTTCACTTTCAAAGCCCCGTTTTTAGTGGCCCAAAGCTGTACTTTTAAGGTCCAAGCCCTTGTTTTGAGGGTCCAAAGCCCTCTTTTACTCTCTAAGCCTCCACTGGAATGCCCCTATACTAGGGATCAAAGACTCATTTTGATGCAGTAGAGGAACTGAGAGGTTCCCCTCATTGTCAGGGTCCCAGGCATCATTTGTAGCACCTAGCCTATCCTTTTTAGTGCACAAAGCCTCATTTTAGGGCTGAAATTGTCCTTTGTAGAAGCCTAACCTGTCTTTTAGGGCCCACCGTTTCGTTTTCAGGGTCTAAACCTTCTTTTTTTTTTTTTGGCAGAAAGCTGCTGTGGTGCTCCTGGAGGAGAAACCGCTCAAGTAACGGACCCGGATAGAGCAGGCATGGGGACCCAGACTGGAGAGGGGGTTGCCCAGGCACCGGGTCACTGTGGGGCCCTTTGTGACATCACTTTGTGGAAGCCTGCAGTGCTGCACAGAGCCAGTGTGGCCCCCGCCCCACAGTGCCGGTCAGGACAGCAACGGGAGAGGGCAGGAGCGTGGGACTGGCGAGGAGCCCCTGAGCACAGCCCACGTCTGTCCCTGCTGCCCCCAGGAGCCCCACGGCACGGAGACATTTCCCCGAGGCTTCCCCCACGTCACCCCCAAGCTTTTACTCCGTCCCACAAGATGGCAAGGAGATCCCCCCACCATCCCTGCGTGGACTGGGAGGAGAGCAGCGTGGTCCAGCCACTGAAATGTGGTGAGTGAGCGGCCTCCGGGCTGGGAGCAGGGCTGGGACCAGCAAGCACGCCCTGCTCGACAGCGGGATCCCCTCTCCCCGACACGCTGGCAGTGGGGCTCCAGCGGGCACGGGGCAAGGCTGGCTCAGCTCAGGGCTGGGAGCTGGCCCCAGCACAGCCTCCCCCCGGGCGCAGAGAGCAGAGGGGACTCAGCTCCTGCTCCAGAGGACAGGCAGCGGGAGGCAGCTGGGCTGGCAGGAGGCAGCGCTGCTGCGGGACAGGGACCTTTCCAGCCCGTCTGCAAGCGAGTTCCTCAGCACGGTGATCTCGGGGCTTTCCCTGGCGCCTCGCGCTGCAGCCTCGCAGCCCTTTTGCCGGGCACCCTCCAGGCCGGACACCCCCGGGGAGACTGTGCCAGGGGAGCAGGCGCAGGGCTGGGCACAGAGCAGAGCTCCTTCTTCGGCTCTCTCCTGCCCCGGAGCCCTCTCTACAGCCCTCCCTGCTCTCCTCCTGCTCTAGATGGCAGCTGGTTAGCTGTCTACGAAGAGGAAGAGGAGAGCGTGCGCTGCATCCAGGCTTTTCTCAAGAGCACCGACAAGGTAACCGTGGTCATTGCCCTGGCAGCTGAGCCTGCATCTCCTGACAGCCCCCCAGCTCTGCTGCCTGCTGCCAGCTGCTGGAGGGCTGCTGGCTGGGCAGAGCGGCTGCCGTCCAGGTCTCCCCCAAGGCACGGCACCCCCAGTGCTCTGGGCGTGCTGGCCACGCATCTCCCTCTCTCACGCTCCCCCTTGTCTCCCTGTCCCCTGGCTCCCAGTACAAGGCCCAGAAGATCCGTTTTCTCCAGAGCATCCGCAGGCTGTGCAGAGCTGCCAGACACAAGGGCTTGTGGCAGGGCCTGGACGTCTTCTGCCAGAGATTGGAGCTGGCAGAGAAGATCAGGGTGAGGGGACACCCGGCAGGTGTGGGGAAGGAGGCAGGGCCCCCGGGCATGGGCACGCTGTGACGGCAGCGCTGGAGTTGGGAGGGGGCGGTGGCGAGCCTGCGTGGAAGCCAAGCTGTGCCCGAGGGCACCTGAGTGCCGCTGAGAAGCCCTGCCAGCGGACGCCCCAGCACCCGGTGCCTAAGGGCGGCATTCTGGGGGCCGCAGGCGGGGTGGGGGGCAGAGGGGCTCTGCCAGCCCTGCCCAGCAGTGCCAACGCTGCTGGCTGACAGCTCCCATCCTGCTTGTGTTCCGCAGGCACTGCTGCGAGAGGAGCCCAAGCGCCGGCTGCGCACGGCGGTGCGGCAGCAAGCCATGCTGGCCATCGCTGCCTTGAGGTACCTGCCCAGCCCCTGCCTTGGCTGGCACCTCTCCACAGCCAGTGCCCCAGGCCAGGCCGGGGGCAACCCCCATCCAGGCCGGGTCAGACGGTGCCGTCTGCTGGGCCTCTGCTCTCCTCTGCTCAGCCTTTGTCCGGGAGGCTGGAGAGCATCAGGACTGTCCTCTGGCCAGGGCCGGGCTCCGGGAGGGAGGAGGTGCCTCCAGGCAGGGCTCCCCCACAGCCTGGGTCCTTCCCAGGGACCCCTTCCCCAGAGGTGCCTGGAGGCACAGCTGCCAGCACCTGTGTCCCACTGGCCCCTCTCTCTCTTTGCAGCACGGTGGGGACGGTGCTGGAGGGCAAAAAGCAGCCCCTCTTACGCACCTGCTTCACCAGTGTCTTCGGGCTGCCTCCAAAGGAGGAGATGCGGGGCCTGGACATCTCCCTCTACCACGAGGTGAGCACTGGGGAGCTGCAGGAGCTCTGGGGTCCCCTGGGGCCACCTGCCCGCCCTGTGCCGAGAGACGACCGGACGTGCGAGGCCGGGCAGGCTCTTGGCTTTGCTTTCTCACTCGGATGCTTCGCCTCCTTCCCGTGGGCCTGGCCACGCACGGTGCTGCAGGCTGCGCTGCCCACAGCAGCTTCTCTGCCCTGAGGCCTCTCCCGGGCACCGCGAGGCAGCGCGGGTGTCCTCCCCTTCCACAGGGAGTTCAGATCCGTCTCCTGGGCGTGAGAGGGACCACCGAAAGTCTGACATCCCCACTTTGTCCTCCCTGCAGACCCTGCATGCCATGGACACGATGCTGCAGACTTTTGTACTCAGCTCCCCCGCCTCCGGCCTCAGCGAGGAGCTGCAGAATATCTTGCAGGTCTGGAACGGGGAAAAGCGCGGGGTTGGCAGGGGCTGTTCTTCACCCTGGAGGGAAGAGCGTCCACTCTTGAGCGGACAGTCCCCATCCCAGCGCCGTGCACAGACCACGCTGCAGGGAGGGTGCCCACCTCCCGTGGGGGAGCACACCAGGGGCTGCCCGTCGTGCTCTTCTGGAGCCCAGTGTCCCCTGGCTGCAGGCAAAGTCCCTCTCCCCATTGCGGAGTCCTGTGTCACAGCAAAGCCTTGCCCGTGACGCTTCTGCGGCAGCTCTGTCCCACACCGAAGCCGTGGGAGGAAGTGGACCCCTGCGATGTAGGCATCACTGCGGTGGCAGCTGCTGCTACTGTCCCCCTGCCTCGCAGCCCCTCGTGCCTTCCTCACGAGACCTGGAAGGGGCAAAGACCCACGGGGCCCTGCCCGTCCTGCACGAGGAGTCCCGCCCTGAAGCTCTGTTCTGCCGGCTTCCCAGGGGGCCATACCCCCGTGTCCCATTGCAGACCCCCAGGGAGGCTCCTGCCTGCGAGCCCTGCCTCCACAGAGAGGGGACCCGGGGCTGTGTTCTGGGGGAGGGCACGAAAAGGAGCTCTGGGGGTGGCATCTGCCTACCTGCCTGGCCGCAAGCTGGCCTGGGAAATTTGTGCCAAGCCTGCGGGGGCTCTCGGAGCAGGCACCCCACGGCAGACGGCTCAAGCTCAGAGGAAGCCTGGGGCGACTGCACGAGTCCAGCCGGGAGATCAGCCGTGCTGCTTCTGCTGGCACGGGCGGCGGCTCCCAGGGCACACCAGCAGCTTCTCTCCTCCCAGATGCTGCTGACCTCCGCCAAGTCTACGAGCGCAGTGGTGCGCGAGAGGGCCGTGGGGAGGATTCGGATGCTGACCTATTTGCTGGACAGCTATTTCTCACTGGAGGTGAGGAGCCAGGCCCCTTCCAGCAAGCCGTCTCGCCTCCCCGGCACCCCAGAGCAGCTCGGGGGGGCCTGCGAGGCAATCCGGGCCACAGGCTAGGCCACTCGGCAAGGCTCTGCCCTGAGGTGGGCCTCTTGGTCCCTCCTTTCCCCATGCTCTTCTCTCCCCAGTCCCGTCTCTGCCAGGAGCCAGCTCTGCCCCCATTCCTGCACAGGACAGGACTGCCCCAAAAGCCTGGCAGGAGCCCAGGCCCGGCAGCTCCCCCTGCACAGGGTGGGAGCCGAGGTGGCAAGGCCCTGCACAGCCTCCAGCCCTCCATCCAGCCCAGGCAGACTCTTGGCTTCACGGCTTTGGCCCCAACTGCCTCCCCTCAGCCCTTCTGATGTTCTGCCTCCCTCGCCCAGGGCTGCTGTCACTTTGGAACAGAGGAGGACAGCCCTGACTGCTTCGGAGACATCCGTATCCCAATCCTGGGACAGCTGCTGGGACGTCTCATGCTTCTCAGCTCTTGCAAGGACCAAGACACCAGCTGTGCGGCTCTGGATGCTCTTCACCACCTCTTCGCGTTCATCCGGCAGCAAAGACGTAAGAGAAGCTGTGGCAGGCTGTGTCCCTCCACACGCGCACACCTCTGCTTGTTTTCCTGGGCATTGCGATGGACCCTTCTTGTGCTTGCTGGAGGCTGTCCATGAATGACAGCAAGCTGCCCTGACCTCCTTGGCCCTTGGCAGCTGCTTTCCACACGATCCCAAGTCTCTCATTGTGCTGCACAAGCAGAATGCTCACCTCAAGTCCAGGATCTGTTCTCTGCTGTTCTCCTTCCTCGCTCCTCTCAGGATCTCAGTGCCGGCTGTTTTGTAGGCCCTGCAGCCGCAGCTACCGTCGCTCACCACATCCCAAAAACACTTCTTCCCTGTCAGTGATGAGCAGATCCAGCTGGGCCTCATGCCGGCTGGTCCCTCCAGTGCCTGTAGCAAGAAGCTGTCCCTTCTCCTAATCCTTCCTCATCATTCCTGAGGAATGTTCCCATCTTCTTCCCATCACCCGTCACCCTTTGCTTTACACCCCTGTCTACCACCTCCTCTCCTGCCTGTGGGTCGTCACCTCCCTCCTCACTCATTCCTGCTTCCAAGCTCTTCATTGTTTAGGAAGCTTGTTAGAAAAATGCTGTGTCTTACCGACTCTTCTCTGTTTCCCCTGCATTTAGGCAACGCGCTGCCAGAGGACCATCCAGAGTATCCCAAGCTGCAACGGAGATGGGATTTCACAAGCATCTTGTCGCTCTCTTCGCTCGATAGCAGCAACATGATGGTGGTAAGGAGCTCCCCTTGCTGGGACTCTGGTCCGTGGCATTGGCAGGAGGCTTGTGTGAGCAGAGGGACCAGAATGAGTGAGGCTGGAGTGGCCTTCCTTCTTTTCTTCCTTCTAGGTGTTTGGAAAATGCCTCGAGCCTTTTGAGAAGACAGATGTCATCCTCACGGCCATCGAGGCCATGACAGACAACAGCGTTTATGACAAGGAGGGGGCCAGCAGCATGCTGGACGAGGCCGTGAAAAACCCTGCCTCCTGGCTGACGGAGGTAAGCGGCCTGTGGCTGGATTACCCTGCCCATGAGCCCTTTCAGGGCTTGTTTGTTCCTCCCTGCCTCTCTTCCCTCCCTCCCTCCCTCCCTCCCTCCCTCCCTTCCCTACTTCCTTGCTTCCTTCCTTCCTCCTCTCTCCCTCCTTCCTCTCTCCCCGCCTCCCTCTCCCCAGTGTGTCGAGCACCAGAAGCTCTCTGAAGCCCACAGAGAGGGATGGGCAGGGCAGCAGGTTCAGTGGCGGCAGCTGGGGAAATGGCTGTGCTCCAGCGGCAGCACCATCCTCACCTGTGTCCCCTCCAGGTGCCAAGGATCACGAGTGGCATCCGTGGAAACCTGGACTGCATCCCTGTGACACCAGCCCGGCACAGCCTGGATGCACTCCTTCTCTTCCTGACCAACTGGCGCCCTAAGGAAGTGGTCAGGAGCTTGGTGAAGTGCTCTCCACCAGCTGACAGGTACTGGCCCCGACAGCCTTGAGGGCTCGTTCCCTGTGGGGAGAGGGGCGTGGAGACTCCGGCTGCCAGACCCATGGAAACCTGCAGGACGTCCTGGAGGAGCAGGGCCCTCCCTCCCACTGTGCCCCTCCCACTGTGCTTCCCAGCCCGTGTCAGCCAGGTCCTCAGCGGCCAAAGCTGGCCAAGCCAGCCCACAGCCCCGCCACCACGCTCCTCCCTGCCCTCCAGGGAACACCACCTGGGCCCTCTCCTGCCCGCGTGGGCAGGGCCCCTGGGCACCCTGCGCACGGGGGTGGGCAGGACCAGGGCTGCAGGACAGTCTGGGGCTGGCGGGGCTGGCCCTGGCCCAGCATGGTGACCGAACGCTCTGGCTTGCAGCGCTGCCCTGGCCATGTGGGAGGTGATCTTCTCCCTGCCCCAGCCCTTGGAGAAAGCCTTGAGGGAGCTGCGCAGCCAACTCCAGGACCAGCTGGTGTGCAAGCTGTTCAGCACCGTCCCAGATGACATCTGCATCCTTCACCTGGCTGTGAGTGACCCGAGCAGGCCTTGCTCACCTGCAGGGCTGTGCCTGCCCTCTCCCCTCCCATCTGCCCCCAAACGCTGTTCAGCCGCTCCTCAGAGGCGTGAGGAGAGGCCGGCCATGGTCAGAGGACAGCAGGAGCCATCACAGACACCGTGCTGTGTGCGGCCTGGTGCAGGGCACGGGGGGATCCCAGAGGCCCTGCACAGGCAGAGCTGTCCCCAGGACGGGCTGCCTGGCCCCAGTGCCCTTGCCCTGAGCTGCCACTGGGAACCAGGAGCCGCTGGGTGCGGGGAGCCCTGCAGGCTCTGCCAGTCTTTCACTGCCCTCTTCGTTGCAGCTGCTGGCCGCCCGCGACGTTCGCTCAGAGGATTTTGCTGCCATGTACAGAGAGCAGAGGTCTCTGCAGCACTCAAGCCTGGAGGTGCTGTCGCTGACGCTGCGAGGCCTCGTCACGCTGTCGCAGAGACCTGAGCTGGTGAGTGGGGCAGAGTCGAGTGGAGCCCAGTTGGCAGCCTGGGGCTGCTGGGGCAGAGGGTGATGTGGTGGCTTGGCCTTGGCTGGGAGTCGGGAGGCGGGGTGACGGCTCCAAACAGCTTCCCTTCGTGGAGGGGCCTGCTGCCGTCCTGGGGAGCTCTCCAGGCACAGAGGGTTACCAACCCATCGGCCCTTCGGGCTGCTCAGAAAAGGGGGTGGCTGAGCAGGGGGCGTCTTTGCTCTCCTACCTCCTCTTCCCTCCCCCTGCTCTCCTCGCATCCCCATCAGTGTGTCCGTGGCCACCGCCAGCCAGGAGGCTGCTGCGGCAATTCCCGTGCTTGCTGCCAGGAAGCCGGACGGGAGGCTGGTGCTCAGCGCTCGGAGCGTTTTTGCCAGGATGGTCTTTCACTGCTTCACAAAAAGGAAATGGTGTGTTTCATACAGGCAAGAAAAATGCAGGTCCTGCTGGAAGACGTCCTGGAGAGCCTGCAGCATGCCAGTGAAGATATCCAGAGGAAGGCCCTGCTTGTCTTGAGAAACGTGCTGGGTCATATGGAGAGGGAGAACGCTGGCCGCATCGCTCCGCAGCTGGCGGAGAAGCTCCTGCCGCTCTTCAGCAATGTAAGGCTGCTGCGGGAGCCTGAGCCAAGGCAATGGACACGCTGCAAGGGCAGCTGCTGGTCAGCCCAGCCCTGTGGTCAGCGCTCGGGCAGGGCTGCTCCCCTCCTCGCTCCCCTGGGCTCTGCAGCCCAGCACGGCTTCTCCCGGACAGGTTCAGAGCTCTGGGTGACCTGAGAGCCTACGCTGGGGCCCAACCCAGCCCCTGTGCACAGCACCAGCAGCCCAAGAGCTGCTCTCAGAGCTTCCAGGGCCTCCTCAGCTGCAGCGCCAGGCCGGACCAGACGTTGTCCCCAGGCGCCGTGCCGGGGAGCTGAGGCTGAGCCAGCCGTGTGTGCCCCGCAGGGATTTTCACGGGCCAGCCTGGTCTCCTCTTCAGCCTGTCCCTGCGCACCTCCGCGCTGGCGTGGCCGGTGTGGCTGATGGTGGATGCTGGGTGGCTGGGGGAGCACGCGCAGGCATCGGCACCACCTGATGGAAACCTCTTGTGGGGCCTGGGCCGTTCAGCCACAGCTGCAGATCTGGCCCACAGCCCCGGTGTTCAGGACCAAAGCCTGGAGCATCTCCCCTCACGTCAGCCACTGCTCAGCGTGGGCAGGGAGCAGCTGTTGCTCAAGTCCCCCTGTCCTCCTCCCTACCAGGGGTCCAGCCAAGTGCGGGAGCTCTCCATCAGTCTCTTTGGAGACACGCTGAAGACTGCGGCGTGGAGAAAAAAGAAAAAGATGAAGAAAGAAGTGCAGAGGGTCCTGCTCCCGCTGTTCCTCCACATGAACGACCAGATCGGGAGCGTGGCCAAGGTGCAGTGACCAGCAACCCGTAGCGTGGGGGTGGGCGTGCTGACCCCACGGGGGTGCCCTGGAATAAGGGGCAAGGGCTGCTGGACGTCACGGGCTGGGAATGTGTGTCACCTCAGGGTCCCACTGCTGCCCCCCTTCCCTGCACTGGTCCCACCACTGCCTTCCTCCTTCCCCCTGCTGCAGAGGTGGAGGGGGAGCTGGGCTGCCCTCGCGCCCCGTGCTCCTCATTCAGCCCTCCTCCAGCACAGCCCGTCGGAAGGGTCCCTGCAGATCCAGCACCAGCAGGGCCAGAACACCCGGCCCAGACATTTCCCAGGCTTGTCCCGCCTGGTCCCGCAGGGCTCAGCAGCAGACCATGGCCACCAAACACGAGTCCCAGGAGGCTTCCCAGCTGTCCCTGCAGGTGTGGGAGGCCAGGGCTTTGAGCCCCGTCCCTGTCCCCAGGGCTGTGGCCAAGGGACCCCCAGGTGTTTGGGCCGGGGCCTGTCCCAGCTCTCTCAGGCAGGATGGCCTCAGGAACAAAGCCCTGCTCAGCCAGGCCCCCCTGCATTTGGCCACTCAATTTGGCGTGCACAGAGAGGTGGTGCAGCGCCCACAAGGGCTTCGTGGGGCAGGGAAAGTGCTGGGAAGGGAGATGCGGCTGGAGGGGGACTGGCCCTGCGTCCTGGGATCACAGCTCTGCCTGCCTGGAGCCTGGGCATCAAGGAGCTGATCCAGCGTCGGCTGGGGAGCCAAGTGTCGTGCTGGGGGACGCCCGTGGGAAGTGCTGCCGGCTCCGTCCTGCCCCGGTGTCTGTGAGACTCCAGCCCTCGCTGCCCACAGCTCTTCTGCCCTTCAGCGGGCCCCAGCGCTGGCGGCAGCTCAGCAGCTCTTGAGATCTCTGTTCTGCTGGCCGGCAGCCTGAGAGACCTGGGGTGGTGGCTGCCCCGTGCCCCTGCCTGGGGCATTGAATCCAGTTCGGACTTGGTCCCCCACCGCCCAGAACATGCTGGGAATGGCTTGAAGCCCGGCTGAGAAGAGGAAGGGGACACCAGATCCCCTTCCCTGGGCCCTTGTGCCACCTCTGAGCCTCTGCTTCTCTTCAGGCCTCCAGGCAAGCCCTCCTAGCTGGTGCAGAGCTCCTGCAGCAGAAACAGCTCCAGGACCTGATCCAGACGGAGCAGACGTGGAGGATTGGAGAGTGCTTGGTGAGAACAACCCCCAGGCTTTAGGGCCCAGGCTGGACAAGGGCCGCCCCGCGTGCCTGGGGCTGTGCAGCACTGCCTTCCCTGCTCTGCCTGGAGCCCAACGCCTGCAGCGGCATCTTCCTTCCCTGCCTTCAAGCGCTGAGCCCCCAGGAGCTCTTCTGCAGGCCCCTCTCCCGTCCTGGCTGCCCCCTGGGTGCTGAAGTCTCCTCCCTGTCCCACCCTGGCCCTGGCAGCGGGACAGAGGGATCTCAGTACGTCCAGGTTCCTTCTGCCTGCGGCTCGCTCTGAACCCAGCCCCACAGGGCTGCTGGCTGGAGACGGGAAATGCCGGCAGGGAAGGGCAGTGCTGGTAGGAAGGGCTGCTCCAGCCGGCTGGGGAGGGTTGGTGCCAGCCCCGTGCCCTTGTGCTCTCTCCAGCTGGCACACAACAGGAGCAGGGTGGAAGAGTACCTGCAGCAGAGCCTGCCGTACCTGAAGGACACTCAGGCCCCCGTGCGCGAGGCAGCCGTCAGGTTCATCGGTGAGCCACAGCCCCTGGGGTCCCTCGCCTGGCAGCCCGGCCCCCGTCCCCGCCGCTGCGCTGCCAGCATGGGGGCCAACCCCGGCTGCCCCGATGGGGGCCCACCCCGCACGCAGGTGGGCTCGCTGGGAGCCTTGCTCAGTGCCACGTCCCTCGGGGACTGTCCTTCCCTGGGGTCAGCCCTGCTGAGGGGGAGGAGGGTGTGCAGCCGCGCTGGCAGGGCCGGGGGCCGTGCTGCTGAGAGCCTTCCGGGGAGCGCAGGTCTGACAGCAGCTCTGTGCCTAGGGCTTGCCACACGGCACCTGAGGGACCAGAGGGAGAGGAAGCTGTGGGAGATCTGCAGCAGTGAGTAGGGGCAGTGCTGGTGGGGCTGGGAACAGACCTGGGATAGGTGCCCTGCTCCAGGAAACCCCTGCAGGGACAGGGGAGCATGCCAGGGGCATTTGGAGCAGCAGCTTTGAGCTGATCCCTTTGTCCCACCTGCTTCTCCTGGCCACAGAAAAAGCGGTGGGTCTGGCGTGCGCTGGAGGGGATGCCTTGGGGTCTCTGCAGACAGGGGCCTTTCATCTTGTCTCTTTCTTTCTGTCACAGCCCTCAAGTGCTTTCAGAAAGACCCTGAACCCTCGTTCTCTTCCCTCATCTCTCAGACCATCTTAATCCTGCAGTCTCAAATGGAGCATCCGAGATCAGAACGGGCCCTGCCAGCGCTGTGCTCCTGGCCCTTCAAAGCCCGGCAGCGGCGGTATTCTCCAGGGAAAAATGTCTGCCTTTGATTAAAGATGGATCAACAAGCCCAGTCTCACGGCGTGATTCAAACGGGGAGCGCTCTGAGCGTGCTGAGCAGACAGGCTCGTTCCTGGCCTCTCCCGCTGCCCGCAGGACAGCTCATCCCTCAGCACAGCCCGGCCGCTGTTTGTTGGAGAAGTCTGCCCCTGGGCTAGGCTTTCCCCCCAGATTAGCTCTGTTTGCTCAGCCCCCAGGGAAGTCTTTTCTGGAAGGAGGCCAAGGGCAGTGAGGAAATGGCAGCCCCACGGTTGCTGGAGAGCTGCCCGATGCCCTCCCTTTCCAGCAGGCCATGGCAGCGCAGCACACGCTGACCCGGGCTGTCCTCGCGACAAAGCCCCAGTTGCCCCACTGGAGCACAAAAACCTGGGGGGGGAAGGAAGAGGAGAGGCGCTTTAGGCGACCTGCCCCCTCCTGAGACAGCCCACAGCACGGAAAAGCACTCGCATCCTGCCAAGTGCGCAAGTCCTGATGGAAAGAGGCTCAGATTTCAAGCAGCGAATACAGCCAGGGCGAGTGTTTACTGCACCCCTCGACCACCGGAGGACTCGCGAAGACCACCAGGAGGAACCTTGGTGCATGTGAAGACGAACATTTGCAGGATTTGTTTATGTAAATTACTTCTCAGCAATCTGTGGAGTATGTATGATTTAGCAACATCTCTTCTCCGTGATTTTGCCTGTTCGTTGGAGCACTTGTGGCGGAGCGATCCCCAGCGCTGCCCAGCGCTGCTGGTGAAGGATACCAGCTCAACAGTTATTTTGGGCTCTGGCTGTGAAGGGAACGCCTTTGTTTCAGCTGGCGACCCAGACGGGGCCCTCTCTGCTCGGCTGCAGGACCGAGAAAAGGAGAAAAGGATTCCCTTGGGTGCCCCCGGGAATTTTCCCGCAGGGACTCCTCACCTCAGTGGGATGGATCACTGCGGAGACAGACAAGGACCATCTGGAATAAAGGTGTTCTTTAAATCATTTTGGGGGCCTGGCGTTAGGGAGCTGTTCATAAGTCGTGAGACGAGCTCTTACGTAGAACAGCGAATACCGGGTCGCTGGCGCCTCACTGGGATACATTTGGGTACCTTTCGGTGTGCGCCTGGGAATACTTCGCTGTTTGTTCGGGCTCTCTTCGGTTCTGACGCTGGAAATCGTGCTCTCGGATCTCGCAATTTTGGTTTCGTGCTCTCGGGTCTTGTAATTTTGGTCAGATAAAAGACGGTGAAACACTGTTGAAAATCTGTATGTATGTATGTATGTATGAGTGAGACACGCAATTACGCACGAAGCGAGTGCGGAGTCTGGATCCGCGGTTCTGTTATTCCATGAGGAAAACAGCCAGAGAAGGAGGAAGCAAGAGGATAGGAGTGAATGGGGATTTTAAATAATTTCTATTTTGTTACGGTTGTGGAGTATTGTTGGTAGTGATTACAGTAATAATTTGTGTTTGTCGCAGTTGTTGTAAAGTAACTCCCGGTGGTCAACAGAGCGGGGGAATTTTGGAAAAGAGTCCGTTAGGATGTATCCTGGCATATTGGAAAGATATTGGGAGGCCACCGGGAGGGAACGTAAATAAGAAAACTTTAATCAAATATTGTAATCAGTGGTGGCCGTTGTATAAATTGGATGATGAAGAAAAGTGGCCGAATGCTGGGACTTTGAATGACAACACTTTATTGCAATTGATGCTGTTTCTCAGAAGAAATGATAACTGGGATGAGGTGCTATATGCTGATACGTTTTCCACTTTAAGAAACCATCCTGAGTGGCAGAAGGAATGTGGTATAAATTTGGGCCCTCGGGATCCCCTTGTTTTGGCATTAGAAAAGGATAAAAAGAAGGCACCAGGAAAGCTGAAGAGATGTTGTTTAGCATGCAGGATTGGAGACAGATGCCTGAAAGTAAAGGAGCGGGGAGGTGAAGAAAGGGTTGAAGATTAGGTACTGCCACTTCCTATATCACCTGCGGGGTTTTCGGATGAGGAAGGTGACTTGGGAGAAGGGGCAGGGGCAGTGGGAGGACCAACCCCAATTACTGCCCGAGCTCGTAGTAAAACGGGACCGATTCTCCAGGCGCTGCTGAGAGAAGCTATGGGAGCGGTGGGGCCGACAAGAATTAAAGTCCCTTTCAATATGGGAGTTTTGGATGCTTGGAAGGAAGTGGTTAAAGGTTATAGAGATGATCCGCTGGGAATTGTCAAAAGATTTGAATTAATAATCAAAAATCAGGACCCAGGCTGGAAAGATCTAGACATAATGTTGGATGCAGTGACGGCGACTGAGAAACAGCTCATTCTGAAAACCGCCCAAACTCACGTCCCGGCTCAAATCACAGCCGGAGCGTTGGCAGGGGAGCTGATCAGCACGTTCCGCTGACTGACCCCAACTGGGATCCAAGTGATAATGCAGACTGTCGCATATTGAAGCGATATCGACTGGATAAAAGTCGGATCGGAGAAGGCGATCCCGAAAGCTGTAAATTGGTCAGCGCTTTATGCTGTGAAGCCAGGGCAAACAGAAACCCCCACGGAATTCTTAGACAGATTGCAGTTGGCAGTGTGTAAATATTCCACCTTAGACCCCTCCTCTGAGGTAGGGCAGCAACAACTGGAGTCATTGTTTTTGGGACAGTCATCGGAAGATATTAGAAGAAAACCCCAAAACCTGAAAAGCCTGTAGTGCGGGATTTGGAGAAGTTAACTGGAGAAGCCCGGAGGGTGTATGGGAATAGGGAAAATAATGCTAGGAGAAAATTAAATAGCACAATCGCCACGGCAACAATCGCGGCGTTGGGACAACAAAGTGCAGGACCCCAGAGACCCCCTGGAGGGAGAGGTAGAGGGGGGTCCCCTCTGGGAGCTCGAGGGGTTTCCGCACAACGCTGCAACCAGACCAGCGTGCTTACTGCGGAGAACAGGGGTGCTGGAAAAGGGAATGCCCTCAATTAGGAAAAATAAAGCCTGCAGCGATTGCTGAAGCCAAATGATGGGGACCTGGGGAATCTACCTTAGCGGATCCGCTGGTTAAATTAAAGCTAGGGAACCAGAACGAGGAGGTAGGATTTTTAATAGGTACGGGTGCCTCGTATTCCGTATTAATTCAAGAACTAATACCCGCGGATCATGATTTTGTAACGGTGATAGGAGCCACTGGCCAGCAGAAGGCAGCTTTCTTTCTACAGCCAGTTAAATCAAGACTGGAAAACAAATGGGGATTCACAAATTCCTTTAGGTACCACAATCTCTGGAGCCTTTACTTGGACGGGATTTATTAGAGCAACTGGAGGCACAAATCATTTTCGAAAAGGGTAAAGCAGAATTCAAAATAAAAGATGATCGATTAATCGAAGTCTTAAGTTTGGTTATGATTCAAATTGAAAAACAAACTGGGGGTACCCCGGAAATTGGAGAAATCCTAGGCGAAGGGGATCCGGGGGTATGGGCTTCTGGGATTGCTGGTAAAGCAAAGAACACTGCACCGGTAAAGGTGGAATTAAAACCTGGTTCGGGTACAGTTAAAATAAAACAGTATCCTTTAAGGTTGGAAGATCGAAGGGGTATAAAAGAAATAACTGAAAAACTCTTAGAGTCTGGGTTACTGATCGAATGTGAATCGGAACACAATACCCCAATTTTACCAGTAAAAAAGCCGGATGGGAAATATAAATAGCACAAGACTTAAGGGCAGTAAACAGAATTGCGAAAGATCTCTGTCCGGCAGTAGCAAACCCTCGCACCTTGTTAACCAGCCTGACAGAAACGTAGGAATGGTTCGCAGTATCGGATTTAAAAGATGCATTCTTTTGCCTCACCTTGGCTCCTGAAAGCCGCAATCTATTTGCCTTTGAAGGGGAAAACCCCGATTCGGGACGTAAAACTCAGCTCACTTGGACAGTGTTACCCCTACTCTCTTGGTTGTTTGCGTATGAAAAACAAGGAGTGGCCTGGGGAGTTTGAGCCCAAAGACTGGGACCCTTAAAGCGAGCAGCAGCATATTTTCCCAGGTAACTGGACGAAGTCAGCAAAGGATGGCCAGGATGCCTCCGCGCAGTGGCGGCTGTCGTCATAACAATTCAAGAGGCTTACAAGTTCACCCTGGGGCAGAAGATGATCGTTCACACTCCCCATGCAGTAACTTGCTCACAATTTGAGTGTTTCTGGGAATAACGACACCAAGTTGCACTGGATGTCCCTCGGGAGACCTCTGAGTGCTTTGAAAAGACACGTAACTGTCACAGGGTCTCTTTCTTCAGATTCCGCAGTTCACCACTGTCAATCAGGAAATGATGTGCACCTGAAAACTGGGGACTCATAACCTGGTCAAGAAAAATGGAAAGACCCATATCAGGTGCTTCCAACAGCACACACAGCCCTTGAATTTGAAGATCTTGATTCTTGGATTCCTGAGATGAGAGTCAAAGCAGCACCGTCTCCAAAAGAGAAACAATGGATTTCCAGCGAAAAACGACCCTTACAGTTAACACTCATTTTTAACGAATTAGACAAAGTCATATCAAAATATGGAATCTACCAAAAGAATTCCAGTAACAGTGTTAATAACACTTTTATATTCCGTGCACAAGGACTGTGGGGCCAGGCTCCCTCCAGCTTGCAGTGGCTAAGGCCGTGTGATTTGACAAGTGGCCACTTTCTGGCTTGCTGCTGGCAAAAACATCCCAGGCTTTCTTCCTCCCGTGTCTGGAAACGATCCCATTGCCCTGCAGTCCTGAGCTGGCTGTCACACTGGCGATGGAGAGAAGCTCTTGTGGCTCTTCAACATGTTGGAAACCGCACGTGGGCTTTGGGAGCTCTCCTGGGGAGGGCATGGGAGAGAAGCACGTGCTGCATCTTCCAGCTGCTGGGAGGAGCGGGTTAAAAATCAGCCATCTTGTAGGCATCACCTGGAAAGCGACCTTGCGGCCAGCGTATCCCAACCAGGCCGCCAGCGTCCTCCTGCCACGTTCACGTGAGGAGATGTTTGTTGGTGCCAGCTGTCCCCGAGCCAACCCAGAGCTTTAGGATGTCCGCCGGCATCGTGTGCAGAGCCACTGCCGTTCGTCCCTCTCTGGCTGACGGAGGGACGTGGAATTCCCAGTGCACACCAGCACGGAGAGCACCGTGCAGCTCCTGCTGACGCCAGCCCAGTCAGATCGTGGAGTTAACCGAGCTGGTCGGCCAGCCAACCCCTTCTTTCCGCAGCCGAGGATCATTTCCGCCCCGAGGCGCCGCCGCCAGCGAGATGCCCGCAGGCGCGGTGCTGGCGGCGCGGGGCCAGCAGCGCCGTCTGGAAAAGCCGCGGTGCTGCCGTGGCTGCTGCGGGCGCCCTCTCTGCCCCCGGCGCGGTCAGAACCCCGGCCACAGCCCGTGGGCCTGGCTGCTGCGCAGGGCTCTGCCGGGAGCCCCGGTGCCGACAGCTCCCTGCTCCCCGACCCCGACCCCAGCGCAGGGACCCCCATTCGCGTGCGGGGGGCCAGGCTGGGGAGGGCCCGGGGGTCCCGGGGAGGGGGCGCGGCCCAGGGCCCGGCTCTGGCAGCTGCGGAGGTGGGGGGGAGGGACAGCTCCAGTTTGACGGGCAGGCGGACGGACCAATCGCCTGGGAGAGGCTGGCAAGAGGGCGGGGGTGACGGATTTGCACCAGTGGTGAGTGAGGAGGCACAGCTAGTTGCCTGGCAACGGCCGATCCCCAATGTCCAGTGGGGAGTAAGTGGACCCAGGAGAGCCAATCACACTTGAGGAGGCTGGGGCAAGGCATGTGATTGATACGTAACCAACCAATCAGGCTGGGAGGCCTGCAGGAAAGGCGGGAACAGCCAGGAAAGCTGGGCCTCCTTTCTCTCATTTCCAAGTCGTCTCTGTCCCTGCGTGACTTCAAATCGCAAATACATGACGGTCTCTTTTCCAATCTTTGGATTCTTTGGACAGACTTCCAAAAAAAACCAGACTTCCAAAAAAATAGCGTTGAAGCAACAATTACCAGCTTGTAAATCACTTCTAAAACACGCTGGGGCCCCTTTCCAAGCTGTGTACAAACCTCACCAGTACTCCCCATACTCTTACTCTTAAACAATTCAGACCAAATGCCAAATACCAGATAAATGCAAATGACAGTTGTCCCAAATACACAAACCAAACAAATGCAAATGACAGTTGTCCCAAATACACAAATGTCCAACCCAGCAACAGCTTTCGCTTATGACTTACGGGCAGACGCCTGGGCTTCCAAACCAAACGGGCACCCTCTGAGCCCCAACCCTGTGAAGCTTTCGCCGCGCCTTACGGTCGCGTTGTCCTTGATTTTTCTGGCTCCAGAGTGAGGGCTCAGGGCCTATTTCTACAGGTGGTGTTTGGGACCTACCAGTGTTCTGCCGCTCTTCTCAGTTACCCCAGACATGCTGGGTTGCCTTCGAACAAACGAGATACTGTAACAGCTCTAAGAGTCCCATTCCCTCTAAGGACAAAGAGATTTCATATAAAATTTAACCTATGTGCCTACAGTTAGCAAGAACCACCTCATACTGATACTTAATTTTCAAAGTTTATGTCATGTACCAAAGCAGTCCCTTGGAAATGTACAGCTCTGAAGCGGAATTCCTGTCATTTCCTTTAGGCACCGCCTGCGCTTACAGCCCACTTGTAGAGTTGTGTTTTCCCCCCGAAGGTGCAGGAGGATTTGAGGACCCCACTACTGGGCCTTTTCACAGCAGAGATTAAACTGAAGCTGGGCTGAAGATGTTTGAAATGGCCCGCACACGGCGTTTGGTGTGTTGAGAGCTGTTAACGCGGGTGCAGCAGGCGGTATGAATGGATGCACAGACACCTCCTTGCTGCAGGGTGAGCATCTCAAGTCCCAGAGGGGTCGGTCCTACTCTCAGGGCTACAGAAGAATTTTCCTGCTGCAAGGCTCAAGTGGCATCTGCTGTGCAATGGTCTGCGGTTCCATGGGAGCGGACAGATTTTTAAGAGCTCCTTCTAGTTTCCTTACCCCAAGTCTGGGCATTAAGGTTCTGACGAAGTGTCTCCATGCGGACCCACGGGGTTTCCTCCTAGGCTGGGGCCAGAGGTGGAGGGTCAGCTCTACTCGTGTGGCAGGGACTGCGCTAAACCCCTCCCCTCCCGCTGCAGGAACGACCGCACACAGAGGTGCTGAGAAACAAACATCCAACCTGTAACGAGTTAAGAAAGAAGCAGAGGTCTGGGAGAGGGCTGGGGCTGACGTGGGTGAGTGCAGGTGACGTGTCGTGGGGGATTCGTGCTCCTCTCATTCTCTGCCCAGGTTCCGGCAGCGGTCAGGGGGGCGTGGGGCACCTGTCCCCCCGGCAGCCCCCCGGGTTCTGGCTGGCTTGTTGGGCACGTTGCTGCCATCCATTGCTTTTTGCTTGCTGCTGCCCGCTTGCTGCCTGCTGCTCCTTGCCCCCACCCCGTCCTTGTCTGGCTTCCCCTGCCACGGGGCTTCCGAGCGTTTTCCCACGTGGCACAGCCTCCTCTGCTTGGGTGAGCTGTTGTCCCACGGGGAGGTCTCTTGTGGCTTGGAGCCGCTGGCTGGCGCGGGGCGCTTGGCCTTCTTGCCGCCCGCCTCTCCTGCTGTGGGTGCCAGCTGGCAGGAGATGCTGGCCGGCAGCCGCGGCAAGCGAATTTGGGGCTTCCTCCGCAGTGCCCCCTCCAGCAGCTGGGCCAGGCAGGGCGGGTGGTGCTGGGGGGCAGCCGGGGGGCTGGGCAGGGGACTCAGCAGCGGGATGCGCAGGGGGCTTAGATGGGGACCCTCTGAAAGGTACTTCAGAGGAGCCTTCCGGGGACTGTCCCCAGCACTGTCCTCTGAAGTCTCGGCGGAAGTCTCTGGAGACCTCTCTGGAGAGCTCTCCGCAGAAGTCTCTGGCCAGCTCTCCCGGGAAGTCTCCCAGGGGCTCAGTGGCAGCCAGCTGGGAAGGTCTGCCGCCAGCCCGCCCTGCTTCCCCTCGGGGTCCTGCGAGGGGGAGGCCGCCGCTGCCCAGAAGGGGTCGGTGTCCCCCAGCATGGCTTTCGCCAGGCGGTCCTTGGGGCAGCCCCCCTCCGGCCTGGACTCCAAGAAGTCAGGGACTTGGTTGGAGGAGGTGCTGCTGGCTGGGCTGCCGGGGACATCGGGGAAGGTGGTTTTGCTGTCCGTCAGCATCGCCGCCGCCACTTGCTCCTTGCTGCAGCCGCCTTCTGCCCTGCACTCCAAGAGGTGGGGGAGCTTGTTGAGGGAGGTGGTCAAGCTGGGGACACTGGGGACGTCGGGGACAGTGTCCTCAGCATTGCCCAGCCCCGCTGCCCCCACTCACTCCTTGAGGCAGCTGCCCTCCGCCACGTACTCAGAGAGGTCGAGGAGCTCAGCGAGGGCCTCGGCAGTCAAGCTGGCGACATTGGCGGTCAAGGCGGTGTCCTGGCCGTCCCCTCGCTGCGCCTCAACAGCTTGGTCCTGGGGCAGCCGCCAACCACCACGTCCCCCGAGAAGTTGTGGTGCTCAGGAAGGAAAGCAGTGCTGGCGAGGCTGTTGGGGAAAAGCAGGACGTGAGGGACGGTGCCCTGGCTGTCCCCCAGCCCTGCCAGTGCCACTTGCTCCTGTGGGCAGCTGCACTCAACCACGGACTTGGAGAGGTCGGGGAGCTCCTGGAGGAAGGCGGTAAAGTCGGGGACATGAGGGACGGTGTCCTTGCTGTCCCCCAGGCCTGCCAGCACCACTCCTTCTTGAGGGCAGCCGCCCTCCGCCACGTACTGGGAGAGGTCGGGAGCTCGTGGAGGAAAGCGGCCAAGCTGGGGCTGTCGGGGACACTGGGGACAGCGTCCTCAGCGTGCGCAGCGTGGGGTCGGCTGAGCGAGTTGTTGCTGGTGGCGTGCGCTGGCTGCTCCGGAAAGGGCTGGGTGAGAGCGGCTGGCCCCTTCTCGGGCACGTGAGCAGGCTTGCCCGGAGCTTCCAGCGTGCTCAGCGCTGCAGGAAAAGCCAACACAGCCGAGCCAACCGCGGGGCGATGCGAGCTTTCCTCAGCTTGGCCACCCGCCTGCAGGCTCCGTCACCCCGCAAAGCTCACCCTTGGGCTTTGCTGTGGTTCTGCCAGTGGGCAGAGCGAGGACAGGCTGGCGTGGGCTGGCGGCAGGGACGCTGGTCTTGGTGGTCTCCCGGTCCTCGCTGGAGGCCTGCGATGGCTTCTGGGTGCTGCCGGGCAGGGTGTGGAGCACAGGGGGGCCCTGCACCCAATGCTGAGCCGCAGGGCGGCAGGGTGGCGGGGGGCCGGGGCAGGCAGCGATGTGCAGCGGGCGGGAGCCTGTGGGGTAGAGGGGCTCCCCCTGGACCACGGCCCACAGCCCCAGCCCCGTCGGCTGGTGGGACACTGGCGTCCCCCTCACCACCTGCTGTCCCCAGCCACGGGCAGGGGGACAGGGAGCAGGCACGGAGGGGAGCTCCACCACCCCGTGCCAGACGCTGGCCTGCGGCACCTGGTAGGTGACGGGGTGGACCTGGGCAGGCTTACAGGACCCCGGCAGCCCTGGAACAGAGGGCAGCACACAGGCAGGGACCGGCGGCGGCACGGCCGGAACCGTGAAGCTCACACCGGGCACCTTGGGTGGCATCGGCAGCTGGAGAGGGAGCTTCTCTGTGGGGGAAGCAGAGAGGGGCGATGGGGTGAGCTATGGGCAGGTGGGGCCGACGGGGGGTTACCTGGAGGGCAGGAGCCCCAGGAGGAGCTGGAGCCTGCTGCTGTACCTGCCGTGGCGGCTGGTCAGAGTGGGGTTTGTGGGGGGCAACCAGCCTGCGTCCCCATGGCGAACACTGCGCCAGCACCTGCCCAAGGGGAAGGGATGGGGCCAGCACCCGTGGCCCGGCCATGCCCACCTTTGTGTGCTGCTCCACCCTGCCCTGCAGTGGGGATGGGCTGGTTTTGGCACTTTTGAGGTTTTGTGACCCTGTCCCTCTCTGCCCCAGTGGGGCAACTGCTGTTCCCAGCTGTGGTGGAACTGGTGCCGGTACTGTGCGGACACGATGGGAGCTGTCACAAAAATGCGACAGCTGGCCCGTGCCATCCAAGCAGAGAGGCTGGGGCGCAAAGTACGGCATCACAAGAGCAATTCTTGCAGTCGTGCATCTGAATGTGTGCCCACACTCTGCTGTTCTGCAAAGCAACTCCAATGCTGTGGCATCGTCAGCCGATTCTTTCTTGATCCAGGCATCCCTGGAGTCGCTCTTGCTGCAGTTCCCTGTCTCTGCTGCCAGAGAAGGGCTCAGGCACTTGGGAGTTGTCCTTGTCTCTCTTCTGGTAGAGCCCTGAGGCAGCCTGCCCCCAGAACAGACCTTCTTGTGCAGAGAAAGCCCTGAAAATGTAGAGCAAGTGCTTGCCGAACTCTCCTCTTGGACCCAGAGAATGAATTATCTGGCTCCTCTGGGAACCTCGTGCTGCAAACATTTCTGAACCTAACAAGGACGTGTATCCTGAAGGATTGTTTGTCCTGGCCAGAGTAACAGGGTGGCTTAAAACTGGGACCCTCATGCGAACAAGTAGAGGAAGTTGTCGGTCCTTGGTTTTTCTTTTTAAGGCAGGCGAGTGTCTGCGTTCCTTCTTGTCCTCATCTCCCTGACCTTTACCAGTTTTCCATAAAATAAGTCAGAATAGAGATGTGGAGAGCTGACTGACCCTACTCTCTCCTTGCTGTCTGAACCCCATCCTGACCTCCTGAGGCGTTTATTTAGCAGGCTGGAACAGCCTCATGCCCTAGCTGCAGCTCCCCGGCCATGCCTTGACCTGCAGCCGTTCCTCTCACAGGAATCCTTCACAACAGGCAGGCAGACGCCTATCAGGGTCTCTTCACATCTCATTCCCATCTCATCTCCTCTCCGCTCCTTGCAGCCGGGACGCGTCGAGTCGGGCCCAGACGCCGCCCGACGGGAGGCCAGAGGGTGAGGGGTGCAAGGCTCGCGCCTCCCCCTCCCTGCCCCCGCTCCAGCTCCTTCACATCTTCTCTACTCTTTTTTTTTTTTTTTATTTTTCCCTCTCTTAAATACGTTATCGCAGAGGCGTTATCACAGAACATTCTGGTACCAATCGGCTCGGCCCTGGCCAGCAGCGGGTCCGTCCTAGGCCCGGCCGAGTCCACTGGACAAGGGGGAAACTTGTAGAAGCTTCTTACAGCAGCTGCCAGCGTAGCCCCCCTCACTAAACAAAACCAGAACAGAACGTGGCACAGCACAGGAAGAGAGAATTTGCTCAACACCTGCTCAGGCAGAGAGAGAGCTGAGTTGCTTTGTGCTCAGTGGTTTGGCTTGGCTTTCAGCACCAACTATGGACACTCAAAAACTGGCAGGCAGGCTAGCGTCTTAGGATCTATCCAAATTCAAATAAGGTTTATCATCACCAGCGGGCAGTGTCTAAGTTGGCTGGAAGGACTGAAGAAGTCCGTTTTTAAGGTCTGTAGCAGCAAAACGCAGACATCCACATTTTCCCTTTCCTTTCTAATCTGGCATTCCCGATGTTTTAGGCGCTGGTTTTATACGGTTATATTGGGAACGCAAACGTTTCATAGAACTGTTTGTGAGTTTGAATACAATTCTGAGCATTGCCATTTCCCTGTCATTCAGTAAAACCACATCCAACGCTATTTCCACCAAAAGCAGCCTGACAGTCCTTCTCACAGGCCCTTCCAACCCAGCCCTCATGTCAAAGACCTTTGAATGAGACTTCCAAACTCCTTGCACCAACAGCCAATGCGGACAGTCTAGAGCATCTCTAAAATCAGCTTCACTGAACACCGCCTGCAGTGTAAAGCCTTCCCCAACAAAGACCTTCCAGCTGGAAGGAAATTCCGGTATCTGAGCAGTATTTCTTGCGTCATCTCCTACGTCTGTGTCCTGGAGTTAATTTAGAAGTCCAGTATGTGACAGGCTTGTCCTACCAGAGTGGCTGTCACGGCCAGGAGAAACTGCAGATCCTCCAGACAAAGTCCTTGCTGTTCAAGGAGCTTACAGCCAGCGCACAAGGGGACCTGGATTGTCACACGCGGTGACAAGGCCAAGGGAGCTGCGTGCAGGCCTCCCACGCGCGGCTTGGACCACGTTTGCAACTGAAGCCTCTCTCTGAACCAGGAAACAGCAACGGTAAAGACCGTCCAAGAAGGTGAGAACCCAGCACCACCCCCGCTGAACAGGCTGTTCCCGTGCCCCTGTAGCCGTCGCTCACCAAGGACGGACCCTCACGGCAAGACGAGGGAGCCGTGGCTCCGGAGAATGAACTCTCAAACCTCCCCAGACTTCTCCCTCCTCTGCCTCACACGTTTGTTCCATGTTTGGTACAGAAACCCAGAAACAGAAACATGTAATACCTGCACTCATTTGCCGGCCAAATGAAAATATGCAATAGCCAGGCAAAACAACATCCCTTCATCGACTCAGAAAAATACAGATATCCTTCAAAACAAAAGCGCGCTTGGATGAGCTGCACAGCAAAAGCTGTTCGATGCTGGGGATTTCCACACACGCAAACATGAACACACCCGTGTGCACAAGGAAGGAGGGCACACAACTGGTGAACTGCTTGTTGGGGTGGTTGTGCCCCAAAGCCTTTTTTAAAGGACTGTTAGCAAGGAACGGCTGGCACACTTCACGACAGCTGCGTGTTCTGTTGGCCTCTCCCGGCGGCTGGTGGAAAGGGTTCCTGCGCTTGAATGTCTCCTGAAGGTCCTGCTGGGCATAGCGTCTACAGCCACCGGCTCATTCTGTTAGCAAATTTCATTCTGAAGACGCTGAAGCCAGCTCTGCTCCCATCAGGAGTCACAAGAGAGGGCTCGATGGCAATCCAAACTCTTGCCTAACGAGTGAGCACTGAACAGCCGCGGGCTGAGCGCAGCGCTGGCAGAAACGGCTCCGTTGGATCCTTCCTGTCAGTGCCTGACGGGGCACAAAGAACTGGAACTCAAGGAGATCAGCAGGGCATTCGCGGGGATAGTTGCACAAATGAGATGGGAAAGACCATTACCAGCCTTTGGCAAGGAAATTTGATCTCAGTCTTCTAACTCACTAACGTGCTAAAAACCCCTGAAGAGACCGACACGCAAAGGCTACAAAGTGATGTTCATAGAATCATAGAATCATGAAGAATGGTTAGGGTTGGAAGGGACCTTCAAAGGTCATCTAGTCAACACCCCTGCAAAGACATCCCCGACTAGATCAGGTTGCTCAGAGCCTCATCAGCCTGGCCTTGAACGTCTCCAGGGATGGGGCTTCCACTACCACCTCTCTGGGCAACCTGTTCCAGTGTTCTATAACTCGCATTGTAAAAAATTTTTCCTAATTTCCAATCTAAATCTTCCCCCTCTATTTTCCAAAACCATTACCCCTCGTCCTATCCGCAACAGGCCCTACTGAACAGCCTCTCCCCATCTTTCCTGTAGGCCCCCCTTGAGGTACTGGAAGACAGCTATCAGGTCCCTCCCCGGAGCCTCCTCTTCTCCAGGCTGAACAGCCCCAACTCTCTCAGCCTGTCCTCATAGGAGGAGGTGCTCCCAGCCCTTTTATCATCTTCGTGGCCTCCTCTGGACCTTCTCCAACTGGTCCATGTCCTTCTTATGTTGGGGGCTCCAGAACCCTGGACACAGTACTCCAGGTGGGGTCTCACCAGGGCAGTGTGGGGAAGAATCCCCTCCCTCGACCTGCTGGCCACGCTCCTCTTGATGCAGCCCAGGATGCGGTTGGCCGCAAGGGCGCGTGCCTGCTCATGTTGAGCTTCCTCATCCCACCAGCACTCCCCAAGTCCTTCTCCTCAGGGCTTGCTCTCAATCCATTCTCCGCCCAGCCTGGATTTGTGCCTGGGATTGCCATGACCCAGGTGCAGGACCTTACACTTGGCCTGGTTGAACTTCCATGAGGCTGGCACGGGCCCACCTCTCCAGCCTGTCCAGGTCCCTCTGGATGGCATCCCTCCCTTCCAGCGTGCCAACGGCACCACACAGCTTGGCCCAGTCATTGGCGAACTTGCTGAGGGAGTTTGCACTCTGTCCCACTGTCCATGTCGCCGACAAAGAAGTGTTGAACAGGGCCGGGCCCAGCACGGACGGACCCTGAGGGACGCCACTGCGTGACCCGGTCTCCACATGGACATTGAGCCGTTGACCACCACTCTCTGAGTGCGGCCATTCTCACAGCCAACTCCATATCCACCCAGTGAAGTTCGTCCATCAAACCCATGTCTCTCTAGTTTAGAGAGAAGGATGTAAAGTAACGGGACAGTGTCAAAAGCTTTGCACAAGTCCAGGAATTTGATGATCCGTTGCTCGTTCCTTGTCCACCAATGCCGTCACCTGGTCATGAAGGCCACCAAATTGGTCAGCATAATCCTGCCCTTAATTTGAAGCCATGTTGGCTGTCACCAACCACCTCCTTGCTCTCCATGTGCCTTAGCATGGTTTCCAGGAGAATCTGCTCCATGACCTTGCCAGGCACAGAGGTAGGCGTTGACCGGCCCTGTAGTTACCTGGGTCTTCTATTACCCTTTTTAAAATTGGGGCTATGTTCCCTTTCTTCCAGTCATCGGGGACCTCACCAGACCACCACGACTTCTCAAGTACGATAGCCAGTGGCTTGGCAACTTCATCGCCAGTTCCCTCAGGAGCGCGGATGGATCTCATCAGGTCCCATGGACTTGTGCACCTTTAAGGTTCCTCAGATGATCCCGAACCTGCTCTTCGAGTACAGTGGCGGTTTCTTCATCACCGTCCTGCCACCTTCTACAGCTTGGGTGGTGGGACAGAGCTCTTGTGGTGAGAACGAGGCAAAATAGTCTGGTGAGAACCTCAGCCTTCTCATCTCTGGGTAACCAGGACACCAGTTCCCTTCCGGAGGGGCTACATTTTCCCTGCACTTTCTTTGTCCCTAAGTACCTATAAAAGCTCTTCTTGTTGCTTTATATCTGTCGGTCAGTTCTGCCAGGGCTTTGGCCTCACTACCTTATCCCACCTGGCCCCTGGCAGCCTCTCTGTAGACCTCCCAGGCTACCTTTCTCTGTTTCCACCCTCTGTTGGCCTCCCCTTTTGCTTTCAGTTGGCCCAGGGCTCCGCTGCTCATCCCACGCCGGCCTCCTAGCCTTTGCCCGACTTGTTTTCATCGGGACCACCTCTGCTGAGCTTGGAGGAGCGCTCCTTGAACCTAGACCAACTTTCCTGGGCCCCTCTTCCCTCCCAGGGCCACCTCCCATGGCACTTGGCCCATCAGGTCCCTGAAGAGGCCGAGTCCGCCTTCCTGAAGTCTAGGGCAGAGAGCTTGCCATGTGGTTTCCTTGCTGCCCCGTGGTTTTGAACTCCTGCCATGCGCTTGGTGGCTGCAGCTAGGCACAGCCATCGGTTTCACATCCCCACCAGCCCTCTCTGTTGGTGACACAAGGTCGAGCATGGGCACAGGGTGAGCATGGTTGAGAGGCTGCGGTTTCAACTGGGAAAAGGGGCAAGTGCTGACAAACAACCCCATTTCATACCACCCCGAACGGTAAGGCAAGGCACCCAGGATTTGCCCCGCTTCACCATTAGGGACTAACATGCTGAAAAGCAACCACCAATCATGAGATCTCAAAAGACAGTTTTTGGGATGGTAACACACAGGAGGCGATGGGGCTCTGGGAGGCTTCCACTTTACCTGGTCAGCCCTTGCTGCCAGGGAGTCAAGAGACTTGGTGTCATTCTGCATCCCAGCGCACCCAGCTCAGCTGCCAGAAATCAAGGTGTGGTTTTCCTTGCTCTGACTTTCTACATGGGCACCTATTAATCTCTGCCCGCTAAGTCCCAAATTGTTTCTCTATTAGAATGCAACTCTGCTACATACTCTCACTTTTACAACCAACTAATTTGATCGGATCCAGCTTAAATTAAGATGAATAGACACCAAGTAGAACTCTTTTAATAGACACTACGGGTGAGGGGCAACGCTTTGTCCAGGGACCTCCCAAGGGGGCACAGGTCACTGGGGAGGGGGGAGGCCCCTGAGGTGGCAGACCCAGGAGATGCCTGCCCCTCCCGGGCAGGCAGGAGAGCAGCACCTTGCTGGTGAAAGGGGCCTCGTCAGCGTACAGGCCGCCCTCTCAAGGAGATGGTGATGGAGGCGGTCTTCCTGGCACGCCAGCTCTCAGGGCCCCTGATGAGTGAAGGCCAGGTGCTCCACCTGGGTCCTGCAAGGCCAGGGGCTGCGGGAAGAGGTTTTTGAAGGGGACGAGGAGGTGGTGGTGCCGCCGGCTGTAATGGTGAGGGGTCCCTGTGCCTTGGGCAGGAGGATGAGGCCGAAGAGGGATACGCCGGGGCTCCCCCACCAAGCTGGGGGGAAAAGCTGCAGCTTGGTCCTGCCTTTGCACACTTGGCGGGGCTTGGAGGTCACCTTCATGCTCTTCTCTGACCTCCTCTGGCCGGCACGGAGCCATGCTGATGGTGAGGGGTCCCTGGGCCTTGGGCAGGAGGATGAGGCCGAAGAGGGATACGCCGGACTCCCCACCAAGCTGGGTAGAGAGCTGCAGCCCG